>JAJHSJ010000009.1:46875861-46998022 GCA_021015155.1 Magnolia officinalis
CAACCATTACATCTTTTTCCCAAAGTCAACTCTCTCTCTCCCCACCCATTCCACCTTCACCAAATTCCAACCCAACCAATGCTTTCCCATTCCCATCCCTTACAACAACCACTCCATCCATCCCTTTTCATCCATCATTTCTCTCTCTCTCTCTCTCTCTCTCTCTCTCCTCATTTCTATCTCACTCTCCAACCCAAGAGCAAACACCCAACGTCTAAGATATCTCCTAAATCCAAGTGTTGCCCATTTTCTTACCCTCTCAGCTCCCATCTCAACCATTCATTCATCATCAACCTCCATCAAGATTGAAGATAAAGAGCCTAGGAGTCCAAGGAGCTAAAGAAGGAGGCCTAACGTGGGTGATCTACCGCTGATTTCTAACTTTAGGGCCCACTTGTTGTGGGACCCGCTTGATGTATGCATTGTAAAAGGGAGGGCCCATAGTGGCGGGGTCCCTCCCCTCTTCTTGTCTCTCTCCCTCTAACTCTCTCTTCCCTATTTTTGCAGCTCACCATGATGAATGTATTTTATCCATGCTGGCCACCAAGTGATCCCACGTGACAGTCCATTTGGATAGGCATGATTGAAGGAGGGCACAAATATCAACTTGATCAGGGGAGTGTCCCGCTGGTGTGGACCCCACCATATATATGTGTTGCACATGTACCGTCCAGGCTAAACACAAATATTAACAATCTAAATTTCTGGTGGACCACACCACGTGGACCTACCCTACCCAACATGAAGACCCAGCTAGCATCCGGACTCTCTAGACGCTGGGAGCTTCCAGATTTTAATATAATATCATAATATATTATATTATATTATATATAATATAATATTATATATAATAATATATTAGGATGTATTTGGGTGGGCCACACCACGTGATGACTTCACTGAATGCATCTAGTCGTCCATTGCTGGGCGCTGGATGCTAGGTGGTCAGATTAAAAAATATATAATATTAAGATATATATAATAAAAATATAATTATAATAATATATTTAATTTTATATAATTTGTGGTGGGACCCACCAGTGCCATTTGAGGCTCATACGACAGCTATATAGCTATTGTATTGACATTAACAGGGTCTATGGGACCACCCGCTGAGTGCTTTGCACCACCCCAGGCCTCCATGTGGATGGGGCCCACCGTATATACCTAAACCATCCATCATTTGTAATCCACACCGTCCGTTTGATGGACGGTGGGCTTGCAGCCATAGCTGCTGCATCTAGGCAACAAGCTTTGTAGGTCCCTCTGATATATATGTTACATCCTAACCGTCCATCCATTTGGCTTGCTCGCCTCAAGGCTTGAGACTAAAAATAAGATAGATCCACTTATCAGGTGGACCACACTACAGAGAACAGTGGGTTTGAATGTCCTTGCGTTACAGGGTTTTGGACCAATATGATATTTGTTTTTCCTCTATATCCAGGTCTTTATGACCTTATGCACGGACAGGATGGAAAATAAATACTATGGTGGACCCACTAGAAATTTAACTGTGGAAATCGTTATCACCACTACCATTTGTGGTATGGTCCAGATGATCCTTTGGATATGATTCATTTTTTTATAATGCTCTAAAATGATCTCTAATAATGGATGAATGGTGTATTGGAATCGGCCCATTCAACTCGGCCCATTCGACTCGGCCCATTGGAATCGGCCCATTGATTCGTCTCATTTCTTCGCCCCATTTGAATCAGTCCACTTGATTCGGCCCAGTGATTCAGCCCATTTGAATCATCCCATTTGATTCGACCCATTTGATTCGGTCCATTTGATTGGGGCCATTTGATTGGGGTCATTTGATACGGCCCGATATTATATATATATTGGCCCATGAGTGAGTCCCAAGCGTATATGCCCCATAAGCGAGGCCTATGATGATGTATATTAGACCCTTGTATGAGGCCGTGGGCCCATTATACGATTGACCCTATGAGCGTCATTCCTTGGGAGCAATGTTGGTTAAAGGTCCACATTGATGGGCAATGATGGTTGGACGTCCACATTATGACCTTCCCTTAGGCTTTGCTAGGCCCATTCGCATCATTCTCTAGTAGGTTAACCCAAATGCTTGGGGCCCATTGATTTTAATTGATCCATCATCGACTGTCCATCTATGGACCCTGCCTTGCGTCGAGGTTGATTATCGATGCTGATTATCGGTGCCGATTGCCAATGCTAACTACCGTTGTCGATTATGAGTTTGTGATATCATAGCGTCATGATACATGCCCATACGCATCATCCGTATGTTTTTATGAGATGTAATTGGCCATTGTATATGCCATAGTGCAGGTGGTTTATGGGACTCCCTGATAGGCTGAGTTATCCCACATGAGCACACGATATGCGTAGGATTGATGTAAGATTAGACTGAGTGACTCATGCACTTTGCATTTGTGTGATTGTGATTACTGTATCCCTAGCAACGTCAGGGCCATAGCCTCTACAGACACATTGTGGGTGGCCGGATTGGATACCGAAAATACTGTTTCTAGCATCGGGGTGCCATAGATGTCCTTGGGTGAAAATCCCTAAACCCGATGGTACCAGAGGATGAATCCAATGTCGAGACCGAGTGGATACATGAGCGCACGAAGGCTGAAAATCAGGAGGCCACGTCTCCCCTGTGTCGTGGTCGGTTGGAAAGGGGTGTGGCCTTACCTACCCGAGGGTAGGGGGCATTTCTAGACTGAATTTAACAAGCTCATGAATGGGTCTGCTATCGACGTGCCGGATAGGTATTGACAGACTATTGCTCAGGCGGATAGTGAGGTTTTTTACGCTCACTTGGACTGTGCGCATGGGAAAGGGGCAGTGCCATTTGGAGTGTACTAAACCCCGGTGATTTTCCAGAGTGACAACTGTACTGATATTTGATGCTATAGTGATGAGCTGCATTGATATGTGGACTCAGATGAGGATTGGGATGCTTGAGTTGCATCTCGCATCGCATGGTCTTGATATGGCCGATAGCATTCATATCTTGCACCGCATAACCTTGGTATGACTGATTGTATTCATGTACTCATCAGCATGATTCCGCATTACTCTAATATTGCATTATGAGTACGTTCATATTACGCACACACTAACACCACCCTCTAAGCTTTGTACAATCTTATGCACGATTGATGCGTGCAGGTGACACTTAGACGCAGTCGTAGCTTCACCGCAGTAGGAGCGTACAATAGAGCTTCAGGAGTTTCCATTATTATTATATTGTATTTTCCTTTATATGCATTGTACCTTAAAGTTTTTTATCATAGTGGATTTTGTGATGGTGTTCTTGTAGTTATTGTTCGTGGTTTATGCTTATTACGAATCAAAATCATGTTTAAAATCCTCCTTGTAGAATCCCAGGATTGAAACCTGGTGTATGGGTGCTGGGAGCCGAGAATGAGGTACTATGGAGGCTGTCGGTGCCAGATTCGGCGATCGGGAATTTTGTGAGTGTGGTTTCTGAGTTTGGGGAGTGACAGAAGTTGGTATCAGAGCATAACTTGGGAATAACCGATAACAACATCACATGTTTGTTATGAGTTCAGGACGATTAGGTTCTGAGTACGTAACCTTCCGATTTAGTTCCCCAACATGCGTATCTTTGAAAATTCTCAAAGTTGATTGGCGTCCTTGTTCTTTCCTATAAGACATGCCACTCAGGAGAGCAAGCTGAGCAATTCCCGCTCCACCAACTGAGGCTCCCGCTTTACCACCGACGACTTCCACTCCACCACCAGAGATCCCTGCACCCCAGCATGAGGATGTCGTTCCTCCACCTGAGACTGGTGCGGATCTGACTGTATCTGTGAGTGCCTCTCAGATACAACAGATGTTGCGGGCTGTGAAGGCTGGACTTCATGGACAGGGTATGCACCCAGTTGTTTCGCCAGCCCAGGCAGTGCAGGAGCGCGTGAGCATCCTTCTTCGAGAGTTTAGATAGCTCGATCCTCCGAGTTTCCAGGACGAGTCAGACCCGACTGTAGCTGAGAGATAGCGCTCCGATGTGGAGAAGATTTTTGATACTATGGCGTGTACGACCCATCTGTAGGTCCGGTTGACAGTATTTCTTCTCCAAGGTGAGGCTAAGCACTGGTGGACCTTTGTTACCCGTGTTGTGGGGCTCCACTTCATCTGGACATGGGAGGATTTCGTTGACTGATTCGAACAACAATACTTCCCCGACCACATCCGTGGGTAGCGATCATTAGAGTTCGAGACCTTGGTACAGGGAGACATGTCTGTGTCACAGTACGTAGCTCATTTTGTGGTGTTATCGAGGTTCGCGCCATATTTGGTTGATGATGGGAGGCGGAAGGCCGGCCATTTTAAGAATGGCTTGTGTTACGGTTTTAAAGGTTGTGTCATTGGGCATGAGCTCCCGACTTTTCAGGCGGTAGTACAGAGGGCTCAGATTTATGAGACTGAGTGGGCCGACACACAGAGCAATCGAGATCAGAGGAGAGGTCGGAAGAGGCAGGCCCCCTCCAGTAGCTCCCAGCAGCATTGACGGTCACAGAGGCACAGGAGCCATCCATCTGCTAGAGAACCAGCAGCACCAGCGGCACCTCCAGTGCCAGCCCAGCAGCCATTTGCAGGGACTTGTTATGGATGTGGTGGGACAGGGCACTGCGTGTATGAGTGCCCCCGCCCTCAGCTGTAGTAGCCGAGAGGGCCACAACAACCTCCACCGCAGCAATGACCACATCAGTAGCGACCGCAGCCACCTCTGCCGCCGAGGCACCAGAAGAGCAGAGACAACAATACAGGCCACCGTAGAGTCAGTAACAGTAGCAGGGACCTCAGAGGGGATAGACACCTCCCCAATCAGCTTAGACTAGGTTCTATGCAGCTCAGCAAAGGACTCGTAGTCCTCTGGACGAGCTGTTAAGGGTATTCTTCCCGTCTCAGCATGTATCGCACATCTATTATTTGATTTTGGTGCATCGCATTCATTTATGTCTGAGGATTTTTGTCATTTGATTGGATTGCCGACAGAGTCTGCTAGTGAGGGTTGACCATATCTACGCCCTTGGGGAAGACTATAGTGTTGCGTCGTTTCTGTTCGTCTTGTCCTATTCTGGTTGGTGATATCCTTTGCCCACCGATTTATTTGTGCTGCTGATGTCAGATTTCAACGTCATCCTAGACATGAATTGGCTTGCCGAGTATCATGCTATCTTGGATTGTTACGCGAGGACTGTCACGTTCTATATATCAGGCTTGCCACAGTTCCAGTTCATTGCCGAGCCACGAGGAGAGTCGTTGTCTTGTCTCATGTTATGCACAGTTGAGGAGCCCGTTCCATTGTGTATCGATCAGTTGCCTATGGTCTGCAATTTTTCCAATGTATTTCAGGAGATCCCAGGATTACCACCTCGCCGGCACATTGAGTTCTAAATTGATCTCGTGCTCGGTACCGCACCTATTGTGAAGGCCCTATATCGTATGACACCGATGGAGTTGAGGAAGCTGCAGCGATAGTTGGATGAGTTGCGTGAGTTGGGATTCATTCGTTCGAGCAGTTCACCTTGGGGAGCAAGGTACTCTTCGTCAGGAAGAAGGATGGCTCGTTGAGGCTCTGTGTGAATTATCGCGAGCTCAACCGGGTCACGATCAAGAACAAGTATCCGCTCCCGAGGATAAATGATTTATTTGATCATCTACAGGGTGCATAGTTCTTTTCAAAGATTGACTCGTGTTCCATTATCATCAGATTTGGGTCCGAGAGGAAGACATCCCAAAGACGGCTTTTAGGACGCTTTATGGTCATTTTGAGTTTTAGGTCATATCCTTCGGACTGACCAATGCGCCCATAGTATTCATACAGTTGATGAACGAGGTCTTCCGTCTATATCTCGATCAGTTTGTTGTGGTATTCATCGACGACATTCTGATCTATTCGAGGACCTGTGAGGAGCATGTGCAGCATTTGGAGATTGTATTGCAGACCCTCCGTGCCCACTAGCTGTATGCGAAGCTGGAGAAGTGCGAGTTCTGGCAGGAGGAGGTAAAGTTCCTCGGTCATGTGGTGATGAGGGAGGGTGTCGCAGTACACCCCTCGAAGGTTGAGGCAGTGCGTCAGTGGGACCAGCGCACGAGCACGTTTGAGATCCACAATTTTCTTAGTTTAGCGGGCGACACTGGCGTTTCATTGAGGGCTTCTCCCATATCACAGCCCCATTGATCAGGTTGACTTGGAAGGGGGCAGAGTTTGTTTAGAGCGACGCGTGTGAGAAAGCATTAGTGGAGCTGAAGGACCGTCTCACGTCTACTCCTGTCCTCACTCTTCCCTCTAGGAGTGATAGATTTATTGTATTTACCGATGCTTCACGTATTGGCTTGGGTGCTGTCTTGATGGAGTGGGGGAGACCAGTGGCTTATGCTTCTCGCCAGCTCAAGGTCTGTGAGTTAAACTACCCTACACATGATTTGGAGTTGTCAGCAGTCATCTTCGCACTGAAGGTGTGGAGGCACTACCTCTATGGCGTTAGGTTCGAGCTCTTCTCCGACCATAAGATCTTGGAGTACCTATTCTCTTAGTCTAAGCTGAACATAAGGCAGAGGCGTTGGATGGAGCTCATAAAGGACTATGATTTTGATCTCCAATACCACCCAGGTAAGGCAAACGTGGTGGCGGATGCCCTTAGCAGTCAGCCACAAGGCTTGGTAGCACATATGATGATTTAGGAGTGGAGGATGCTTGAGGATGTGGCAACATATGATTTTGAGTTTGGTCTGCAGTCTTCTATCGTACAGTTATCGAGCCTGTCGATTCAACCCTCTCTTGTCGTATGGGTGATTGAGGCTCAGCAGGCTGATGAGTCATTGCAGAGTTATAGGGCTACAACAGTATCTAAGAGTCAGTCAGATTGGAAGATTGGTTCTGATGGTGGACTTCGCTTCAGAGGCCTATTATGTGTCCTGGATATTCCTGAGTTGCACAGAGATCTTATGACCGAGGCACATCGATCACAATTTTTTATCCACCCTGGCTTGATGAAGATGTACCGTGACATGAGGGGATAGTAATTTTGGACGAGGATGAAGCACCAGATCTCCAGTTTTGTGGCCGAGTGTGACACATTCCAGCGTGTCATGGCCGATCATCAAAGACCCCTTGGTTCATTGCAGCCGTTGAGTATCCCGACGTGGAAGTGGGAGCACGTGTCGACAAATTTCATTATGGGCTTGCCGATGACTCAGAGCGATCATGAAGCCATTTGGGTTGTTGTGGATCGTCTGACGAATTATGCACATTTTCTTGGAATTCGTACGATTTGGTATATGGACTAGCTTGCGAAGTTATTCATCGAGGATATTGTGAGACCGCATGACATTCCAGTCTCGATCGTTTCTGACCGAGACCCGAGGTTCACGTCTCAGTTTTGGGGGAGCTTTCAGAGAGCGATGGGGACTGTTTTGCAGCTCAGCACTACGTACCATCCGCAGACCGATGGCTAGACCGAGAGGGTTAACCAGATCCTTAAGAATATGAATTGGGCCTGCGTGATTGACTTCGGGGGTAGCTGGGATGAGCATCTGCGATTAGCTGAGTTCGCATACAACAACAGCTATCAGGCGACCATTAGCATGGCTCCTTTTGAGGCATTATATGGCAGACCGTGCAGTTCTCTGAGTTGTTGGACCAAGGTCGGAGAGAGGCGTCTCCTAGGTCCCGAGCTTGTGCAGAAGACGTCAGAGGCTATCGATATTATCAGGTAGAGGATGCGCACAGCTCAGAGCCGGGAGAAGAGTTTCGTTGATTGCCGACGTCGTCCCTTGGAGTTCGTTGTTGGGGACAGAGTGTATCTCAAGATCTCGCTCATGAAGGGAGTAGTTCGATTTGGAGCGAAGGGCAAGCTTGCCCTGAGATTCATAAGACCTTTCGAGATCACTGGACGTGTTGGCACCATGGCCTATCGGCTTGCCTTGCCATCTCAATTGTCTAACATCTACAACGTTTTTCATTTCTTAATGTTAAGGAGGTGTGGGTAAGACATCGTTCCTATTATCGACTGGCAGCCACTGGAGGTTCTTGAGGACGCTTCTTACATTGATCAGCCAGTTCTTATCCTCGATCGGAGGAAGTAGGTCCTCTGGACTAAGCTCATCCCCTTGGTGAAGGTTCAGTGGGGTCACCATTCTATTAATGAGGCGTCTTGGGAGCGTAAGGCCGAGATTCGAGAGCATTATCCACATCTCTTTGATGATTGATTATATGTTGTATCTTATATGCTGTCTCCGATTTTATATGATGTTGCTATGTTTCCTCTTCCTTATGAGTTATGCCTAGTTACGATGATGTGTAAATTTCAAAGATGAAATTTTTATTAGGAGGGGAAAGCTGTAAGGCCCGTATCATAGTCCGTACTGTTCCGTAGGCTTCCGTGGTACTCCCATTTGAATTTCGGCAACCCTCGACATGTATTTGACGTTTACGCGTGATCCTAAGTCGAGTCCTACATACCGAAGTCGGCTCGACCAGAAACTTGTACCCTAGCGACCGCGTTGTCGCCGTGGTTTCAACGCCGCGTGTCACGTGCCGATGCAATACCCAAGCTAGGAGATGTGGGTCCGCGTTGCGAATTCTGAGAGAATCTCTACAACATGTCCAATCAATCAAGTCAAGTACACCCTCTATACTGACTGCCACCTCACCCTATCACAAGTACAAGCAACCATTACCTCTTTTTTCCAAAGTCAACTCTCTCTCTCTCCCCACTCATTCCACTTGTACACAAATTTCAACCCAACCCTTGATTTCCCATTCCCATCCCTTACAATAACCACTCCATCAATCCCTTTTCATCCATCATTTCTTTCTCTCTCTCATTTCTATCTTCACTCTCCAACCCCAAGAGCAAACACCCAACATCTAAGGTCTCTCCCAAATCCAAGTGTGGCCCATTTTCCTACCCTCTCATCTCCCATCTCAACCATTCATTCATCATCAACCTCCATCAAGATTGAAGAAAAGGAGCCTAGGAATCCAAGGAGCTAAAGAAGGAGGCCTAACGTGGGTGATCCATCGTTGATTTCTAACCTTAAGGCCGCTTGTTGTGGGACCCACTTGATGTATGCATTGTAAAAGGGAGGGCCCATAGTGGCGGGGTCCCTCCCCTCTTCTCGTCTCTCTCCCTCTAACTCTCTCTTCCCTATTTTTGCAGCTCACCATGATGAATGTATTTTATCCATGCCGGCCACCAAGTGATCCCACATGATAGTCCATTTGGACAGGCATGATTGAAGGAGAGCACAAATATCAGCTTGATCAGGGGAGTGGCCCACTAGTGTGGACCCCACCATATATATGTGTTGCACATGTATTGTCCAGGCAAAACACAAATAAAGTAATCTAAATTTCTTGTGGGCCACACCACATGGACCCACCCTGCCCAACGTGAAGACCCAGCTAGCGTCCAGCCTCTCTAGACGCTGGGAGCTTCCAGATTTTAATATAATATCATAATATATAATATAATATAATATATATAATATATTATATTAGGATGTATTTGGGTGGGCCACACCCACGTGATGACTCCACCGAATGCATCCAGCCGTCCATTGCTGGACGCTGGATGCTAGGTGGTCATATTATAAAAATATATAATATTAAGATATATATAATAAAAATATAATTATAATAATATATTTGATTTTATATAATTTATGGTGGGCCCCACGTGGGACCCACCTGGCCGTTTGAGGCTCATACAGCGGCTAGATAGCTGCTGTATTGATGTCAGAAGGGTCTGTGGGACCACCTGTTGAGTGGTTTGCACCACCCTAGCCCTCCATGTGGATGGGGCCCACCGTATATACCCAAACCGTCCATCGTTTGTAATCCACACCGTCCATCTGATGGACAGTGGGCATGCAGCCACAGCTGCTACATCTCGACAGCAAGCTTTATGGGTCCCTCTGATGTATATGTTACATCCTAACCGTCCATCCATTTGGCTAGCTCGACTCAAGGCTTGAGACTAAAAATAAGACAGATCCAGTTATCAGGTGGGCCACACTACACAGAATTGTGGGTTTGAACGTCCACCATGGAAACCCCCTTGGGTTACAGGGTTTTGGACAAAGATGATATTTATTTTTCCTCTATATCCAGATCTTTATGACCTTATGCATAGACAGGATGAAAAATAAATACTATGGGGGGCCCACTAGAAATTTAATTGTGGAAATCGTTATCACCACTGCCATTTGTGGTATGGTCGAGAAGATCCTTTAGATATGATTCATTTCTTTTATAATGCTCTAAAATGATCTCTAACAATGGATTAATGGTGTATTAGAATCAACCCATTTGATTGGACCATTCAACTCGGCTCATTCGACTCGGCCCATTCGACTCGACCCATTTGAATCGGCCCATTGATTCGACCAATTTGAATCAGCCCATTTGATTCGGCCCATTGATTCGGCCCATTTGATTCGGTCAATTTGATTCATCCCCTTTGATACGGTCCGATGTTATATATATATTGGCCCATGAGTAAGGCCCAATGTGATGCGCATATGCCCCATAAGCAAGGCCCATGATGATGTATATTAGGCCCTTGTATGAGGTCGTGGGCCCATTATACGATTGACCCTATGAGCACCATTCCTTAGGAGCAATGTTGGTTAAAGGTCCACATTGATGGGCAATGATGGTTGGACGTCTACATTGTGACCTTCCCTTAGGCCTTGTTAGGCCATTCTCATCATTCTTTAGTGGGTTAACCCAAATGCTTGGGGCCCATTGATTTTAATATATCCATCATCGGTTGTCCATCCATGGACCCTGCCTTGCGTCGAGGTTGATTATTGATGCCGATTGCCAATGCCGGCTACCGTTGTCGATTATAAGTTTGTGATAGCATAGCATCATGATACATGCCCATATGCATCATTTGTAGGTTTGTTATGAGATTTGATTGTCCATTGCATATGCCATAGTTCAGGTGGTTTATGGGACTCCTTGATAAGCAAAGTTATCCCACATGAGTACACGATATGCGCAGGATTGATGCACGATTGGACTGCGTGACTCATGCACTTTGCTTTTGTGTGATTGTGATTACTATATACCCTAGCGACGTCAGGGCCATAGCCTCCACAGACACATCGTGGGTGGCCGAATTGGATACCGAAAATACTGTTTATAGCATCGGGGCGCCATAGATGTCCCTGGGTGAAAATCCCTAAACCCGATGGTACTAGAGGATGACTCCAACGTCGAGACCGAGTGGATACATGAGCGCACTAAGGCCGAATACCAGGAGGCCACGTCTTCCACTGTGTCGTGGTCTATTGGAAAGGGGTGTGGTCTTACCCGTCCGAGGGTATGGGGCATTGCTAGGCTGTGTTTGACCAGCTCATGAATGGGTCTGATATCGACGTGTCGGATAGGTATTGACAGACTATTGGACAAGTGGATAGTGAGGTTTCTTACGCTCACTTGGACTGTGCGCCTGGGAAAGGGGCAGTGCCATTTGGAGTGTACTAAACCTCGGTGATTATCTAGAGTGAAAACTGTACTGATATTTGATGCTCTTGTGATGAGTTGCATTAATATGTAGACTCAAATGAGGATTGATATACTTGAGTTGCATCTCGCATCGCATGGTCTTGATATGGCCAATAGCATTCATATCTTACACCACATAGCCTTGGTACAACTGATTGCATTCATGTACTCATCAGCATAATTCCGCATTACTCTGATATTGCATTCTGAGCACGTTCATATTACGCACACACTTACACTACCCTCTATGCTTTTTATAAGCTTATGCACGATTTATGTGTGTAGGTGACATTAGGATGTAGCAGTAGCTTCGCCGCTATAGGAGCGTGTAATCGAGCTTCAGGAGTTTCCATTATTATTATCTTGTATTTTCCTTTATACGCATTGTACCTTAAAGTTTTTTTATCATAGTGGATTTTGTGATGGTGTTCTTGTGGTTATTATTCATGGGTTATGCTTATGGTTATGCTTATTATGAATCAAAATCATGTTTGAAATCCTCCTTGTAGAATCCCAGGATCGGAACCTGGTGTATGGGTGCCGGGAGTTGAGAATGGGGCTATCGGCACTGGATTCAGCGATCAGAAATTTTGTAAGCCCGGTTTCTGAGTTTGGGGCATGACAGAAGTTAGTATTAGATCATAACTTGGGAATAACCGAGAACAACATCACATGTTTGTTATGAGTTCAGGACGATTAGGTTCCAAGTGCGTAACCTTTCGATTTAGTTCCCCAACGTGCGTGCCTTTGAAAATTCTCAAGGTTGATTGGCATCCTTATTTTTCCCCGTAGGACATGCCGCCTAGGAGAGCAACCCGAGCGACTCCCGTTCCATCATTAGAGATCCCTGCTCTACCACCGACGACTCCCACTCCACCACCAGAGATCCTTGCTCCCCATCCTGAGGATGTCTTTCCTCCACCTGAGACCGGTGCAGATCCGACCGTACCCACGAGTGCCTCCCAGATGCAGCAGATGTTGCAAGCTATGACGGCTGCGCTTCAGGGACAGGGTAGGCACCCGGTTGTTTCACCAGCTCAGGCAGAGCAGGAGCGCGCGAGCGCCCTACTTCGAGAGTTTAGATAGCTCGATCCTCCACGTTTCCAAGGCGAGCCAAATCCAACTACAGCCGA
This sequence comes from Magnolia officinalis, assembly GCA_021015155.1. Classification (NCBI taxonomy): domain Eukaryota; kingdom Viridiplantae; phylum Streptophyta; class Magnoliopsida; order Magnoliales; family Magnoliaceae; genus Magnolia; species Magnolia officinalis. The sequence continues at coordinate 46,888,546 of JAJHSJ010000009.1, forward strand.
GAGATGGCGCTCCGATGTGGAGAAGATTTTTGATATTATGACATGTACGACCCAGCAGGGGGTCCGGTTGGTAGTATTTCTTCTCAAGGGTGAGGCCGAGCACTGGTGGACCTCTGTTACCCGTGTTGTAGGGCCCGACTTCATCTGGACATGGGAGGATTTTATAAACTGATTCGAACAACAGTACTTCCTCGAACATGTCCGTAGGCAGTGAGCATTAGAGTTCGAGACCTTAGTGCAGGGAGACATGTCTGTGGCACAATACGCGGCTCGTTTTGTGGCATTATTGAGGTTCACGCCATATTTGGTTGATGATGAAGGGCGGAAGGCTCGCCGTTTTGAGAACGGGTTGCGTTACGGTCTTCGAGGCCGTGTTATTGGGCATGAGCTCCTGAATTTTCAGGCGGTATTACGGAGGGCTCAGATTTATGAGACTGAGTGGTCGGCACATAGAGCCATTGAGATTAGAGGAGAGGTCGGAAGAGGCAGGCCCCCTCCAGTAGTTCCCAGCAACATTGACGGCCATAGAGGCACAGGAGCCACCCATCTACTAGGGCACTAGCGGCACCTCCAGTGCCACCCGAACAGCCATTTGCAGGGACTTGTTATGGATGTAGTGGGACAGGGCACCGCGTGTATGAGTGCCCCTGCCCTCAGCAGTAGTAGCTGAGAGGGCCACAACAGACTCCACCACAGGTGCGACCCCATCAGTAGTGACCGCAACCACCTCAGCCGTCGAGGCCCCATCAACAACAGAGATAGCATATAGGCCACCGCAAAGGTAGAAGGGACCTCAGAAGGGACATGCACCTCCCCAGCTAGCTAAGGATAGGTTCTATGTAGCTCAGCAGGACCCGCAGTCCTCTGGAGGAGTCGTTGAGGGTATTCTTCCCGTCTCCTCATGTATCGTATGTGTACTGTTTGATTCCGGTGCATCGCATTCGTTCATGTCCTTGGATTTTTGTCCTTTGACTGGATTGCTGACAGAGTTTGCTAGTGAGGGGTTGACCGTATCGACGCCCTTGGGAAAGACTACAGTGTTAGGCCGTTTCTGTTCATCTTGCCCTATTTTGGTTGGTGATATCTTTTTACCCGCCGATTTATTTGTGCTGCCGATGTCAGATTTCGACGTCATCCTAGGCATGGATTGGTTTGCCGAGTATCATGATATCTTGGACTGTTCCGCGAGGACAGTCACGTTCTGTATACCAGGCTTGCAGCAGTTCCAGTTCGTTGTCGAACCCCGAGGAGAGTTGTTGTCTTGTCTCATGTCATGCATAGTTGAGGATCCCATTACCTTGTGTATTGATCAGTTGCCCGTGGTCTGCGATTTTTCCAATGTATTTCAAGAGATCCCGGGATTGCCGCTACCTCGGCACATTGAGTTCCAGATTGATCTTGTGCCCGGTACAACACCTATTTCGAAGGCCTCATATCATATGGTACCGATGGAGTTGAGGGAACTGCAGCAACAGTTGGACGAGTTGCATGAGTTGGGATTCATTCGTCCGAGTAGTTCACCTTGGGGAGTGCCAGTAGACTTCGTCAGGAAGAAGGATGGCTCGTTGAGGCTCTGTGTGATTATCGCGAGCTCAACCGGGTCACGATCAAGAACAAGTATCCGCTCCTGAGGATAGATGATTTGTTTGATCAGCTGCAGGGTGCACAGTTCTTTTAGCAGATTGACCTGCGCTCTAGTTATCATCAGATTCGAGTCCGAGAGGAGGACATCCCTAAGATGGCTTTCAGGATGCTTTATGGTCATTTTGAGTTTCAGGTCATGTCCTTCGGACTGACCAATGCCCCCGCAGTATTCATGCAGTTGATGAACGAAGTCTTCCGTCCGTATCTCGATTAGTTTATTGTGGTATTCATCGACGACATTCTAATCTATTCGAGGACCCGTGAGGAGCATATGCAACATTTGGAGATTGCTTTACATACCCTCCGTGCCCACCAGCTGTATGCGAAGCTGGAGAAGTGCGAGTTCTGGCAGGAGTTGAAGTTCCTCTGTCACGTTCTGATGAGGGAGGGTGTCGCAGTGGACCCCTCGAAGGTTGAGGCAGTGCTTCAGTGGGACCAGCCCACGAGCGCATCCGAGATCCATAGTTTTCTTGGTTTAACGAGCGACTACTAGCGTTTCATTGAGGGCTTCTCCCGTATCGTAGCCCCCTTAATCAGGTTGACTTGGAAGGGGGCAAAGTTTGTTTGGAGCGACGCATGTGTGAGAGCATTAGTGGAGTTGAAGGACCGCCTCACGTCTGCTCCTATCCTCACTCTTCCCTCTAGGAGTGATAAATTTGTTGTATTTACCGATGCTTCGCGTATTGGCTTGAGTACTATCCTGATGCAGCACGGGAGACCAGTGGCTTATGCTTCTCGCTAGCTCAAGGTTCATGAGTTGAACTACCCCACGCATGATTTGGAGCTGGAAGCAGTCGTGTTCACACTGAAAGTGTGGAGGCACTACCTTTATGGCGTTAGGTTCGAGCTCTTCTCCGACCACAAGAGCTTGAAGTACCTATTCTCTCAGTCTACGCTGAACATGAGGCAAAGGCGTTGGATGGAGCTTCTTAAGCACTGATTTTGATCTCCAGTACCACCTAGGCAAGACAAACATGGCGGCGGATGCCCTTAACCGTCAGCCACGAGGCCTGGTGGTAGATATGATGATTCAGGAGTGGAGGATGCTTGAGGATGTGACAGCATATGATTTTGAGTTCAGTCTGCAATCTTTTGTCGTGCAATTATCAAGCCTGTCGATTCAACCCTCTCTTGTCGCAAGGGTGATTGAGGCTCAGTAGGCTGATGAGTCATTGCAGAGTTATAGGGTTATGGAGGCATCTGAGAGTCAGTCAGATTGGTAGATTGGTTTGATGGTGTACTTCGCTTTAGAGGCCGATTATATGCCCTAGATATTCCTGAGTTGTGCAGAGATCTTATGACCGAGGCACATCGATCACAATTTCTATCCACCCTGGCTCGACAAAGATGTAGTTGACATGAAGTGACAGTGTTTTGGGCGGGGATGAAGTGCAAGATTGCTAGTTTTATGGCCGAGTGTGACACATGCCAGCGTGTCAAGGCTGATCATCAGAGACCCCCTGGTCAATTACAGCCATTGAGCGTCCTGACGTGGAAGTGGAAGCACGTGTCAACAGATTTCATTATGGACTTGCCGAGGACTCTACGCGGTCATGATACCATTTGGGTTGTTATGGATCGTCTGACGAAGTCGGCACATTTTCTTAGGATACGTACGATTTGGTCTATGGACCGGCTTGCGAAGTTATTCATCAAGGAGATTGTCAGACTGCATGGCATTCCAGTCTCGATCGTTTCTGACCGAGACCCAAGGTTCACATTTCAGTTTTGTGGAGCTTTCAGAGAGTGATAGGGACTATTTTGCAGCTCATCACTGTGTACCATCCGCAGACCGAGAGGGTCTACCAGATCCTTGAGGATATGCTTCGGGCCTACATGATTGACTTCGGGGGTAGCTGGGATGAGCATATGCGATTGACTGAGTTCGCATACGATAACAACTATCAAGCGACCATTAGCATGACTCCTTTTGAGACATTATATGGTAGACCGTGCAGATCTCCGAGTTGTTGGACCGAGGTCGGAGAGCGGGGTCTCGTAGGTCTCGAGCTCGTGCAGCAGAAGTCAGAGGTTATCGATATCATCAGGCAGAGAATGTGCACAGATCAGAGCTAGCAGAAGAGTTTCGCTGATCGCCGACGTCGTCCCTTGGAGTTCACTGTTGGGGACTGAGTGTATCTCATGGTCTAGCCCATGAAGGGCGTAATTCGATTTGGTACGAATGGAAAGCTTGCCCTGAGATTCATAGGACCTTTCAAAATCACTTGGCATGTTGGCGTCGTGGCCTGTCGGCTTGCCTTGCCATCTCAGTTGTCTGGCGTCCACAACGTTTTCCATATCTCTATGGTGAGGAAGTGTGGGTCAGACATCGTTCCTGTTATTGAGTGGCAGTCGTTGGAGGTTCGTGAGGACACTTCTTACATTGAGCAGCCAGTTCGTATCCTCGATCGGAAGGATCAGGTCCTCCGGACCAAGGTCATCCCCTTGGTGAAGGTTCAGTGGGGTCACCATTCTGTTGATGAGGCGTCTTGGGAGCTCGAGGCCGAGATTCAAGAGTGCTATCCCCATCTCTTTGATGATTGATTATATGTTGTATCTTATATGCTGTATCCGATTTTATATGATGATGTTATGGTTCCTCTTCCTTATGAGTTATGCCTAGTTGCGATGATTGTGTAAATTTTGAGGACAAAATTTTTATTAGGAGGGGAGAGCTGTAAGGCCTGTATCATAGTCTGTACCATTCCGTAGGCTTCCGCGGTCATCCCGGTCCAATTTCGGCAACCCTCGACTTGTATCCGATGTTTACGAGCAAACCTAAGCCGAGTCCTACATATCGAAGTCGGCTTAACCCGAAACTTGTACCCTAGCGACCGCGCTGTTGCCGCGGTTCCAACGTCGTGTCTCTTGCACCGATGCGATACCCAGGCCAAGAGATGGGGATCGCGTTCATTCCAAAGAAACGCCGCGAGTTGTGAATTATGAGAGAATCTCTACGACATGTCCCATCAAGTAAGTCAAGTACACCCTCCATACCCAATGCCACCTCACCCTATCACAAGTACATGCAACCATTACCTCTTTCTCCTAAAGTCAACTCTCTCTCTCTCCCCACCCATTCCACCTTTACACAAATTTCAACCCAACCCATGCTTTCTCATTCCCATCCCTTACAACAACCACTCCATCCATCCCTTTTCATCCATCATTTCTCTCGCTCTCTCTCTCTCTCTCTCTCTCTCTCTCTCTCTCTCATTTCTATCTTCACTCTCCAACCCCAAGAGCAAACACCCAACGTCCAAGCTCTCTCCCGAATCCAAGTATGGCCCATTTTCCTACCCTCTCATCTCCCATCTCAACCATTCATTCATTATCAACCTCTATCAAGATTGAAGATAAGGAGCCTAAGAGTCCAAGGAGCTAAAGAAGGAGGCCTAACGTGGGTGATCCACCATTGATTTCTAACTTTAGGGCCCACTTGTTGTGGGACCCACTTGATGTATGCGTTGTAAAAGGGAGGGCCCATAGTGGTGGGGTCCCTCCCCTCTTCTCGTCTCTCTCCCTCTAACTCTCTCTTTCCTATTTTTGCAGCCCACCATGATGAATGTATTTTATCCATGCCGACCACCAAGTGAGCCCACGTGGCAGTCCATTTGGACAGGCATGATCGAAGGAGAGCATAAATATCCGCTTGATCAGGGGAGTGGCCCACTGGTGTGGACCCCACCATATATATGTGTTGCACATGTACCGTCTAGGCAAAACACAAATTTCAGCAATCTAAATTTCTGGTGGGCCACACCACGTGGACCCACCCTGCCCAACGTGAAGACCCAGCCAGTGTCCAGACTCTCTAGACACTGGGAGCTTCCAGATTTTAATATAATATCATAATATATAATATAATATACAATATTATATAATATAATATATTATTTTAGGATGTATTTGGGTGGGCCACACCCATGTGATGACTCCATCGAATGCATCTAGCCGTCCATTGTTGGACGTTGGATGCTAGGTGGTCATATTATGAAAATATATAATATTAAGATATATATATATAATAAAAATATAATTATAATAATATATTTGATTTTATATAATTTATGGTGGGCCCCACGTGGGACTCACCTGTGCCATTTGAGGCTCATACAACAGCTATATAGCTGTTTTATTGACGTCAGCAGGGTCTATGGGACCACCTGCTGAGTGGTTTGCACCACCCTAGCCGTCCATGTGGATGGGGCCCATCGTATATACCCAAACCGTCCATCGTTTATAATTCACACCATCCGTCTGATGGATGGTGGGCCTGCGGCCATAGATGCTGCTTCTCGGCAGCAAGCTTTGTGGGTCCCTCTGATGTATATGTTACATCCTAACTGTCCATCCATTTAGCTAGCTCGCCTTAAGGCTTGATACTAAAAATAAGACAGATCCAGTTCTTCGGTGGACCACACTACAGAGAATAGTGGGTTTGAACATCCGCCATGGAAACCCCCTTGGGTTACAGGGTTTTGGACCAATATGATGACCTTATGCACAGACAAGATGGAAAATAATTACTATGGTGGGCCCACTAGAAATTTAACTGTAGAAATCGTTATCACCACTGCCATTTGTGGTATGGTCCAGAAGATCCTTTGGATATGATTCATATATATATATATATATATATATATATATATATATAATGCTCTAAAATGATCTCTAATAATGGATGTATGGTGTATTAGAATCGGACCATTTGATCAGCCCATTCAACTCGGCTCATGCGACTCGGCCCATTCTACTCGGCCCATTCGACTCGGCCCATTTGAATCGGTCTATTTGAATCAACCCATTTGATTCGACCCATTGATTCAGCCCATTTGATTTGGCCTATTTGATTCGGTCCATTTAATTGGGCCCATTTGATACAGCCCTATGTTATATATATTGGTCCTTGAGTGAGGCCCAATGTGATGCGTATATGCCCCATAAGCGAGGCCCATGATGGTGGGCCCATTATACGATTGACCCTATGAGAGCCATTCCTTGGGAGCAATGTTGGTTAAAGGTCCACATTGATGGGCAATTATGGTTGGACATCCACATTGTGACCTTCCCTTAGGCCTTGTTAGGCCCATTCTCATCATTCTCTAGTGGGTTAACCCAAACGCTTGGGCCCCATTGATTTTAATTGATCGATCATCGGCCGTCCATTTATGGACCCCGCCTTACGTCGAGGTTGATTATCGATGCCGATTATCAATGTCGATTGCCAATACCAGCTACCGTTGTCGATTATGAGTTTGTGATAGCATGGCATCATGATACATGCCCATACGCATCATTTGTATATTTGTTATGAGATGTGATTGGCCATTGCATATGCCATAGTGCAAGTGGTTTATAGGACTCCCTGATAAGCAGAGTTATCCCACATGAGCACACGATATGTGTAGGATTGATGCATGATTGGACTACATGACTCATGCACTTTACATTTGTGTGTTTGTGATTGCTGTATGCCCTAGCGACGTCAGGGCCATATCCTCCATAGACACATAGTGGGTGGGCGGATTGGATACCGAAAACATTGTTTCTAGCATCAGGACGCCTTAGATGTCCCTGGGTGAAAATCCCTAAACCCGATGGTACCAGAGGATGACTCCAACGTCGAGACTGAGTGGATACATGAGCGCACGAAGGCCGAATACCAGGAGGCTGCGTCTCCCACTATGTCGTGGTCGGTTGGAAAGGGGTGTGGTCTTACCCGCCCGAGGGTAGGGGGCATTGTTAGGCTGAGTTTGACTAGTTCGTAAATGGGTCCGCTATCGACGTGCCGGATAGGTATTGGCAGACTATTGGCCTAGCAGATAGTGAGGTTTCTTACGCTCACTTGGACTGTGCGCCTAGGAAAGGGGCAGTGCCATTTGGAGTGTATTTTAAACCCCGGTGGTTATCCAAAGTGAAAATTGTACTGATATTTGATGATCTAGTGATGAGTTGCATTGATATGTGGACTCGGATGAGGATTGGGATGCTTGAGTTGTATCTCGCATCGCATGGTCTTGATATAGCCAATAACATTCATATCTTGCACCGAATAGCCTTGGTACGGATGATTGCATTCATGTACTCATCAGCATGATTCCGCATTACTCTGATATTGCATTATGAGCACATTCATATTACAAACACACTAACACCACCGTCTAAGCTTTCTATAAGCTTGTGCACGATTGATGCGTGCAGGTGACGCCAAGATGCAGAAGTAGCTTTGCCACAGTAGGAGCGTGCAATCGATCTTCAGGAGTTTCCATTATTATTATCTTGTATTTTCCTTGATATGCATTATACCTTAAAGTTTTTTATCATAATGGATTTTGTGATGGTGTTCTTGTGGTTATTGTTCGTGGGTTATGCTTATGGTTATGATTATTACGAATCAAAATCATGTTTGAAATCCTCTTTGTAGAATCCTAGGATCGGAACCTGGTGTGTTCGTGCGGGGAGCCGAGAATGGGGTACTATGGAGGCTGTCGGCGCCGGATTCGGCAATCGGGAATTTCGTGAGCCCGATTTTCGAGTTTGGGGCATGACAAAGGTTGTTGGGTCTTCGACCAGTTGAGTACCCTGCTCGACCGGTCGTGGAGATTGGCTCAACCAGTCGAGCAGGACTTGACTTGAACTCCAACAATGCACATTTTACCCACTCGACCAGTCGAGTGATGTGCTCTTATCCGATCGCGCCAGAAAATTTGAAAATTAGTTCTGCTAAGACCAGTCGAGCCGAACCCTTGACCAGTCGAGGGAACCGAATGCAGCCTATAAATAGAGGACATTTCTTAGATCTTTTCATTCATTCCAAGCCAATTCAAGCCACCACTCTGAGAGATTAGTTCATAATATTGTGAAGCTATTGTGAGGTATTTATAATAATTTTAAATATCTTTTTGGTTTCTTAATTTCTTGATCTCTTGTGATTCGATTCTATTTGATATAAAGGGATTTTGTTTTAATCCTTTGAGAGATCCAAAAAATTGAATCCAAGTAGCCTAAGGTTGGATTTAATTTAAAATACATCTAGACCTAGAACCCCTTCATTTGTGAGATTGAACATTGAACATCTTCATCTACAAAGAAGCAGTTCTACTAGCTATATCGAAGATTATTCTTCAGATAAGTATTGATTTCAATTTTCTATATTTTGGTTTGAGAGATTCAGCCAGGAAAATCTCTTGTTGTGGTTTTAACTGAGATCAGCTAGGAAAATCTAAGTGTGTGGATTTTTTTTTTTTTTTTTTTTTTTTTTAATTGTATAAGCCCATTGAAAAACACATCTGTAAAGGTTTTAAGGTGAACCTTGGAAAACCTTCTTTCTTAGTGAAGGCCAATACCATGTGGGTTGTGGATATTGGGAGTGGAGTAGGTGTGGTTGTTTACGAACAGTTGGTGTATACACCAAACCACTATAATTCTTGGAGTTGTGTTGGATAATTGTATCTGGTTATGCGTGTGAATGCTTGTATCTATTTTATGCAATTGTGGTCCAGATTTATTTCTTTTACCTCTGTATTGGTTTGAGTTTTTGATACTTACCGAAGTTCTAGAAATCAGGTTGTCCTACCATAAGCCATTGGTTTTTGGTGTAAGGTTGTGTCACGCCCCAGATTCGGTGACCGGAACTCACAAGAATCTCGATAGCCGATTCCGACGCCGACAGCATCCATAGTACCCCATTCTCGGCTCCTGACACCCATTCACTAGGTTCCGATCATGGGATCCTACAAAGAGGATTTCTATAACATAATCTGATCCATAAAGAGCATACCCAAGATCATTACATAGTAACCACAGATAATAACTACAGGAACAACATTACAAAATCCGCTAAGAATTTAAACTTTTACAAGATGCAAGGCGCAAAGGGGAAATACAAGTCTATATAAAGGAAATCTCCAAAAGGTCCTCAGCATGCTCCAACGCTCCTCCTCAGCTTATAGAAAGCTTAGAGGGTGGTGTAAGTGTGTGTAATACCAATGCTGGGAAAGCAATATCAGAGAATGTGAAAATGCGTCATGAACCATGAATACCATCAATGCCAACAACCATACCAAGGTTATGCTATACTAATCATGAATGTAGTAAGCTGTATCAAGGCTATGCTATGCAACATATGAGTATTGGGTGCCATACCAAGGCGATGCACAAGAGGCCTACATAGTCAATGCCATATGCAAGTGCAAATGCGATCATGCCAGTCATCATATCCAATCCACATATCTATGTAGTTCCACTTTAGGGAAACCACCGGGGTCAAATACATTGCCAGCCGACTGCTGCTCTCCTAGCCGCACAGTCTAATGAGTGTAAGAGACCTCACTACCCGCCTGTGGACAAACAATCACCAGCAAGACTCGACGGTAGCGGACCCATTCACGAGCTGGTCAAACTTAACCTAGCTATTGCCCCCTCACTCAGGTGGGTAAGGCCACACCCCATCTTAACCAATCGCGCAACAGTGAGAGACGCGGCCTAATGGTATAAGGCACTCGGGCGCTCGTGTTTTCCAATCGGTCTCAGCGTTGGGGCGTCTCTTGGTACCATGAAGATTTAGGAGCTTTCACCCAAGAACATCCTATGTGCCCTAAATGCTCGAGTAACATTTTCAGTGTCCAAATCCAGCCATCCACGATATACTTGTGGAAGCTATGGCCCTAATGAAGTAAGGGCGAATGTCAATCATGCTATGCAATACCAGATGCATGAATCACACATATCAACCATGCATCAGTCCCAAGCATCAATGTGCTCAAGAGGGGTAGCTCCATCCCTCATAATATCCTGCCCAATGGCATAACCATGACTAATCACATCTCAACCAAGCATGCATATGATGCTATGGAGTGGGTCATGAAGACGAACAAAGATGCTAATGTGGTGAAGATGTACTCTCCTCCTAACCAAGTAGGGTCTAGGTACTTAGACGAAATACAACCTCTAGTGGGGGCCCAATAGCCTGGGGTAGCTCGCAAGTCTAAGATAGACAATGACATGGGCCTAAATGATGAGAACGGGCCTAACAAGAGTCTATGGTGGACCTTTAACCACTCATAGATGCAAGTGGGCCTACCATGGGGCCACAAATGTGGACATTCAACCACCATTTGTCCCAAAAGGTAGCCCAATAACATTCTACCAAGAACCAAGGCCCATGGCCCGAGTACAATCATACAAAAGAAATGGGCAGCTATATACATACCATATACATCACATGTTGGGCCTCAAATAAATGGCCCAAGGCCTACATACATAATAAGGGTCCAAAGGGCAATACATGGCCCAATCCATACCCAATATGATGGGCCCAAAGGGAAGGTTATGGCCCAAGAATAAGGTCACCAAGTCCATACGTTATGGTGGGCCTAGTGGGCAACCCATTATCCCAAACACATGGCCAAGAATCACATCTAAGTTAAGCCAATTGGGCCTTACAACCTTAGCCCAAAAATCTAGTTAATTTGGTGGGCAACCAAGGGTCCAACCACACATATATACTTTAGCCCAACCAGCCCAACATAATGATGGACATAGCCCATAAATCCACTAGGCCTAACTAGGACATTCCAGCCCATTTGGGCCTACAAGATGTCCTAAAAATCAGGCCTACCAAGGCCCTTAAAATCAATTTATATGTGGGCCTCACAAGGCACTAATTAAGCCCAAAAATTAGAGGTTAACGTGCATAGTGTGAACACAAAACAGCCCTCAGCCTGGTGGGCCTCTCAATCCACAAGACAAACAACCATATGCAACAAATTTTTTTGGGTACTTGCTAAAATTTCAGTCTACTCACTTCTTGGGCCTGCTGGGGTCCAGAAATTGGTAAAAATGAAGGGATTATTAATCCCATTGTGGCCAACAATATACACAGGGGGCCCCACCAGATGGAGAATGTGTGTACATCATAAAAAATATCAAGTGGGCATGCTGCTGGACTGCTAGTCCAGTGGTAGCCCAAGACAGTGGGCGTCCCCATGGTTGGGATGTCCAAGGCTTGGATGGCATGGACCATACACTCATTAAGGTGAGCTCCACATATATTAAGGTGGGTTCCACAGTGGATGTCCACCAGGGGTGGACACTCCCAAGTGGGTCAAACCAAATGGGGGGGACGGTTGGATGAAACACACCATTATGGTGGGCCTAAGAGCTGGGGAAGGCCAGGCCATGCTTGTCACACCCCAGACTCGGTAACCGGACTCACAAGGAGCCCGATAGCCGGTTCTGGCCACAACAGCCTCCGTAGTACCCCATTCTCGACTCCTGAGGTAGGTTCCGATCCTGGGATCGTACAAGGAGGATTTCCATAACCGTATATTCATTCCAATGCTAGCATACCCAAGATCATAGCAAGTAAATCTCAAAAATAACAAAGGGACACATTACAAAATCCACTATAAATTTGAACTTTTCAAGTACATAGCTGAAAGGAAATACATCTGATGACAAAAGAAGAGGGAAGAAGATCTGCAACACTGGGTCCTCAGCTCAACACCTATCTAAGATCCGCCGCTACGACGCTGACTTAGAATTTCCTACACGCATCAATCGTGTATAAGCTTATAGAAGCTTAGAGGGTGGTGGAAGTGTGTGACAATGGTGCGTAGAAAAATAATAGGAGATACAGGAAGGGAAATATGATTAATGGCAATGCCACAAGCCTAACTAAGGCTGCCATGAATGCAAGAAGCCATACCAAGGCTATGTAATATAAGGCTTATACAGCCGATGCGAATGCAATGCGAAGTGATGTCAGTCCTCATATTTAATCCACATATCAGTACAGTTCCATCATAAGGAATCTACCGGGGCCTAGTACACTGCAGGATGACTGCCGCTTTACAGACCCACACAGTTAAACAAGCGTAGGAGACCTCACTACCCACCCGTGGATAGCCAATCACCAGCGAGGCTTGACGGTAGCGGACCCATTCACGAGCTAGTTAACTCAGCCTAGCAATGCCCTCCCTCACAGGCAGATAAGGCCACACCCCATCCCAACCAACTACACGATAGTGGGAATCGCGGCCTAACGGTCTAAGGCCCTCGTGCGCTCATAGTTTCCACTGGGTCATGACGTTGGGACAGATCCTTGGTACCATAGAAGTTTTGGGAATTTCACCCATGGGCATCCTATACACCCTATATGCTCAAGTAACATTTTTGGTGTCCACATACTTCCATCCACAAATACCCCTGTGGTGGCAGGGCCCTGATGAAGTAAGGGCAACAATATCCATGATATGCGATGTCAGATGCATGAGTCACACATACTAATCATGCACTAGCTCCAAGCACACAATGTGCACAAGAGGGGAAACTTCATCCCTCTATCATGTCAACCTAATGACCACACACACAAATGTGATCCAATCACTCAATGATGCGTATGTGTCATGAGGGTGTGCCATATGGCGATGATGACTTAGAACATACTCCTCCTTCCCAAGGAGGGAATCAAATATAGGTACTTAGATAATTAAATCTTAGGAACAAACCTCTAGTGAGGGCCCAATACTTTGGGGTAGCCCACAAAGCTAAGGAGGACAATAAGTATATCTAAGGGAATAAACAGTCTTAAAGAGGGCCTATGGTGGGCCTTAAACCACTCATAGCAACCCATGAGCCTACCTTAGGGCCACCAAGGAGGACATCCAACTTCAACTGGGTCCTAAAAGGTAGCCCGCCACTACTCGAATATGAAATAAGGCCCAAGGCCTAAGCAATCCATGACCTAGTGGGCTATACACCAAGCCCAACACATAGGCAATAGGGCGGGCCCTCAAGCAAGGTTTGGTCTCAATCCATAAAGATCATAAACCCACATATTGGGGTTGGCCTAATGGGTAGCCCAGTTATTTAACCATAAGGGTAATCCTTATACTTATTTCAAGTAAGTTGGGCCTTACATCTTGGCCCAAGTACAAGGTTATCTTTAGTGGGCAACCAAGGGCCCAACTACTTGCATATTATGGCCCACAAAACCCATCACAAAAAGTGATAAAAGTAGGCCCAAGGTCAAGGGGCCTATCAAGAAAGTTCCAGGACAAATGGGCCTAGAAAGTCCAACAAATCGCTATGAACATTGATCCAATAAAAACCCAACTGAAGTGGGCCCTAAGTGTGCACTAATTAAGCCCAAAGCCTGATTGGAAAATAAGTCAAGATATGTATAAAAATATCCCCAAATTTGGTGGACCATGCTGCTCCAAAACATACATTTATGGGCAGCCACTTTGGGCCCGTTGCTGAAATTCCAGCCCATCCACTATCTCGGCTTACTGGAAATCCAACAATAATTAATTTATATAATTATTTTAATCCCTAGTGACTCACACATGTCATAGAGGGTCCCACCAGATGAAAGGAGTGGATACAAAATACTAATCAAGTGGGCCAATGGCTGGACTGGACGTCCAGTAGCAGCCCATAGGCTAAGCGATCTCGAGCTCCTAATATGTCAAATTTTAACAACCTCTCTATCACTAGGCCACCACTATTTGATGGCTCCAATTATGCCTATTGGAAAGCCAGGATGAGAAACTTTTTGAGGTTCATTGATGAAAGCATGTGGCAAGACCAAAGAAACACCGTATTATATGTGGACTACTCTTCAGAAAAATGAGAGCAGTGCTAATGTCAAAGCTTTAAATGCAATCACTTGTACACTATCACTAGATGATTTCAAAAGAATTATATCTTGTGATACTGCAAAACAAGCCTGAGATATCTTATAAATGACACACGAGGGTACAACTATTGTAAAAAAGTCAAAACTTCAGATCCTCACCACTAGGTTTGAGGAAATACGTATGGAAGAAAGTGAATCATTTATGGACTTCTATACAAAACTGAATGACATAGTCAACTCAATGTGGGGTCTTAGAGATAGCATCCCAGAAAGCAAAGTTTGTGCAAAGATACTATATGATCACTTCCTGGGAGATTCAATTCCAAGGTGACAGCCATTCAGGAACTGAGAGACACGGATAATATGAGGGTGGAAGAGCTTGTTGGTTCTCTACAAACCTACGAGTTGAATTTCAAAGCTCCGAAAGGTAAGTCTATAGCCCTAAAATCATCCAAATATATTTCTCAAGATAATAGTAATAATTCTGATTGTGAAAACTCAGAGGATGATATGGCCTTATGTAAGTGCTATGTTTTCTAGCTCCTATTATTGTCAAATTTTGTAGTGCTAAAACCTCATGGAATTTGTATTTGTGTAGCTCATCTTCATGTTCAATACAACTCTTGTACAAGTTCAAGATGATCCATTACAAGGTGTTCTGTTTTGAGATTCAAGCATCACAAGTATAAGAATTCAAGTACAACATCAACTGATAGTTCAACCTTTCAAAGCTTCATCTAAGTCAAGACAATAGTCATTACTTGGTACTCAAAGCTCAAGGTGAAATACAAGTAAAGTACCACAAGCTCAATCTTCAATGTATTTCAAATTCGAGCTTCAAAATGTCTCAAGTTCAAGCTTCATCATATGTCAACATATCAAGCTTTGTGAACTTCAAAAACCTACTATCAACTGAAGCAAAAGAAGATTCAATGTTCATATATCACTTATAAGGTATGAATGACCCTAGATTGACCATAGGATAGGTCATTTTGAATACATAATTTAATTGGGTCACTTTATAAGTAAATAATATATTTTTTGACTACTCTTAGCCTATGTTTAACTAGTCCTAGCACTGGCTCGACTAGTCCAAGAAATTTCTCGACCAGTCCTAAATTTGTTACTAATTTTTGAAATTTTTTGTTAAAGCCTCGACCAGTCCTGGAGACTGCTCGACCAGTCCAGCAGGCTCGACTCAAAGTCCAACAACTAAAATGAGTCCCACATGACCAGTCGTGGACAGGCTTCGATCGGTCGTGGAGGCCAATCGACCGGTCGATTAGGTCCTTCAACCAGTTGTGGAACGACCTGATCTTATCGCGCCCAAAATTTCAAATGTTTAATAGTGCAAATTTAATAGTGTAAATGTTTGTTGGTCCTTTGAGATTTTCTAGAATTGAATTTAATAGTGCAAATTCTTTTCTTTATTCCTCTGTATTGGTTTGAGATTTTGATAAACATACCCTTCTAGGAATCAGGTTGTCCTCCCATAAGCCACTGGTTTTTGGTGTAAGGTTGTCCTTAGAACAACATTTGTATCAACCTCTCAATACTTGTTCATTTGAGGTTGTTTTACATTTATGCATTGTGGGATTGTTTAAGTGCTATCTTTATTTATATTTGTTTAAATTCTGCTTTTAATTTTTAATTTGCAATAGTCCCATTCATCCCCCCCTCTCCTCTAGGACTCTTAGCTCGGCCTTTTTAAGTGGTATCAGAGCCTAATAGCTCGCTTTATTTTTTTGGATTTATTTCTTGAGCTAATCGATCTGAGCTTTTTAAGATGTCAAATTTTGATAGCCTTTTAGTCACTAGACCTCCACCATTTTGTGGCTCCAATTATGCCCATTGGAAAGCTAGAATGAGGATTTTTCTAAAATCCATGGATGAAAGCGTGTGGCAAGCCATAGTGACCAATTGGACCCCTCCTACCATTGAAGTAACTGGCATTGATGGATCTAAAACGATAAAAGTCTCACCTTATTTTTCTTAGTACGCTCTTCAGAAAAGTGAGAGTAGTGCCAATACAAAGGCTTTAAATGCAATTACTTGCACACTATCACCGGATGAATTCAAAAGAATTATATCCTATGATACTGCAAAGAAAGCCTGAGATATTTTAGAAATGACACACGAGGGAACAACAATTATCAAGAAATCTAAAGTCCAAATCCTCACAACCAAATTTGACGAAATACGTATGCAAGAAAGTGAAACTTTCATAGACTTCTATATAAGATTGAATGACATTGTCAACTCTATGTGGGGTCTTGGTGATAGAATCTCAGAAAGTAAAGTTTGTGCAAAGATACTACGCTCACTTCCTGAACGGTTCAATTCAAAGGTGACTGCGATCCAGGAAATTCGTGATACGGATAATATGAGGGTAGAAGAATTAGTTGGTTCTTTACAAACCTATGAGTTAAACTTTAAAGCTCCTAAAGGTAAATCTATCGCCCTTAAGACTTCTAAAAATATTTCTCAAAAAAATAACAATTCTGATTTAGAAAATTCTGAAGATGATATGGCCCTTTTAGCTAAAAAGTTTTACAAAATTTTTAAAAGTAAAAAGGAGGGTAAATTTTCAAAAACCTGTTGAAAAGAAAAGATCTAAATCTAAAACATGGAAATCTTTAAAAGACAGCCAATATTACAACTGCCATGAATATGGGCATCTAGCAAACAAATGTCCTAAAAAGGACAAACCGAAAAAGAAAGGTATGTTGGCTACATGGGATGAATCTTCTTGCTCTGAAGCTACTTCTGAGTCAGAAGATTCTGAAATCGAGTTGGGTAATGATGTTAAAACCCTAATAACTCTAGCCAAGTTCACTTTTTTAGATAATGATGATTTGACTAGTGAAGAAAATCTAAATAGTGATCATGAAAATGAAGATCTTTAAGATGCTTATAATGTTCTATACAAGGAAAGTTGCAAAATTGTTGTAAAACTAAAACTTCAAAAAGAAAAGTTTTCAAAACTTAAAGAAAATTTTGATAATCTAGTCTTAGAAAAATCACACATTTCAGATTATTTTGAAAAAACTAAATGCGATTTAGATTTCAAAACCTCCCTTGTTGAAAATCTAAAATCTGAAAATGAAAAGAAAAAACTCGAAGTCTCTTCACTTTTGAGTTTAAAAAGACACATGGAGGTATGCCCAAGGAGATCCCAAGTTAGAAAAACTCTTATCCGGATCTAGAAAATGTGGCGATCGATCTGGATTGGGCTACGACAAAAGTATTCCTCCTAAACATAAGATACTCCACCCAGATTTGTGAAAGGGGACTCTTCAAACTCAAAAGGGAAAAGTTTGAATCAAAATTATTTTAAAAATGCTAAGTCTTTTCAAACCTTAAAAACTAAAAGTAACCATATCAACTATAAAAATCAAAATCGAAATCCTTTAGTTGAGAAAATTGTTGACTTACTTAAGGAGCTCTTAAAATCTAACTTAGTGGGTCGGTCCTATATCAACTACAAACATAAGAAGACCAACTATACTCCTAAACCCAAAATTGTAATGAAATGGGTCCCTAAGGTTACTTGCTTGGTTGCTCACACCGCTTTCAAAGCTTCGAGCCATTCTAGGTGGTACCTAGACAGTGGATGCTCCAGATACATGACTGGTGATAAAGGTCTGTTCACCAATCTTAAAGACATGACTGATGGTTCAATCACATTCGATGATGGAAGCAACTGCAGAATTGTTGGCCAAGGTACACTTTAACTCTTTAACCTCCCTCTATTTAAGAATTTTTTATATGTAGAAGGGTTAAAACATAATTTATTAAGCATCTCTCAAATATGCGATAAAAATCATAGTGTAAAATTTACTAACCAATGGTGCAAAATTTTAAATAAAAATGGTTCTGTAATATTAACTAGTCTTAGAACTTCTTAAAACTGCTACATTGTGAGTGATTCAATCTCATCTAATCTATCGTACTACATGGTCCATACCGATGAGACCGAATTATAGCATAAGCGCCTCGGACATGTACACTACCACAACTTGTATATATTGAGCAAAACAGAGTTGGTAAGAGGTTTACCCAAAAATACAGAAAGTAGACAAAATATGTGGTGAATGCCAGATTGGCAAACAAACCAGGAGTACTCACAAAAAGGTGAACTCCAATGCCACATCTAAACCACTCAAACTTCTCCACATGGATCGTATTGGACCAACCAGAAAGGAGAGTCGAGGTGACAAGAAGTACATTTCGGTAAGTACACTTGGGTAGTCTTCTTAAGAGACAAATTAGAAACTCTCGATGAAGTAAAAATGGTACTTGTATCTAAACGGAAAAAGAATCACAAGTCTCTAAGATCTGTAGTGATCATGGATTAGAATTTGAAAATAGCGGTTTTGAGAAATTTTGTTGTTATCAGGGAATATCACATGAATTTTCTATGCCCAAAATAGCACAACAAAATGGTATAGTAGAAAGAAAAAATAGAGTGCTTCAAGAAATGACAAATGTAATGTTAAATAGTATGAAGCTTCTTAAAAATCTTTGGGCTAAAGCCGTAAATACAACTTGTTATATAATTAACCGTGTTTATACTAGAAAATCAAATGGTAAAACGGCTTATGAAATGTGGTTTGATAAGAAGCCTACTGTCAAATACTTTCGAGTTTTTGGCAGCAAGTGCTACATCTTATGTGACCGAGAAAATCTGGGTAAGTTTGACACCAAAAGTGATGAAGGGATATTTTTAGTGTATGCTCTAAATAGTCGAGTGTATCGGGTTCTTAACAAGATGACTGGTGTAATTCAAGAGTCCATTAATGTGGATATTGACGATCACTTGAATACACCTGTCTCAAGTTCAGAAAATGATGAAGTTCTTCTAATTGATAAACCAGATACTTCATCAAATCAAAATAACTCTGAACTGAGGACTGTTAAAGATCATCCAACTAATCAGATTCTTGGAAACCCTCTCACTAGTGTGCGCACTCGTAAACAACTTGAAGATATGTGTAACTACGTGTGCTTTACATCTCAAATAGAACCGGCTAACGTAAAAAAAGCTCTTACTGACGAAAACTGAATTGTTGCGATGTAAGAAGAGCTCAATCAATTTGTTAGAAATGATGTTTGGTACTTAGTTCCAAGACTAAAAGATAAACACATTATCGGAACAAAAACACATTATCGGAACAAAATGAATTTTCAAAAATAAGTCTGTTGAACTTGGTAATAGTATTAGAAACAAGGTTAGGCTGGTTGTATAAGGGTACACTCAAATTGAAGGCATCAATTATGATGAAACCTTTGCCCCAGTAGCTCGTCTTGAATCAATTAAACTATTTATTTTCATTGCGTGCTTTAGAAAGTTCAAGATTTACCAAATGGATGTAAAGAGTGCATTCTTGAATGGCGATTTGCATAAAAAAGTGTATGTTGAACAACCGTCGGGTTTTGAAGACCTTAAGCATGCTAATCATGTCTATCGCCTAAAAAAGGCACTTTATGGTTTGAAATAAGCTCCCAGCGCATAGTACAAAAAGTTGACTAAGTTTCTACTAAGTCATAACTTTATAATGGGAAGTGTTGATAAGACATTGTTTGTAAAGAAACATAATAATCATATACTAATAGTGCAAATTTATGTTGATGATATTATCTATGGATCTACCTGTGCTAATATGATGGTTTCTTTATCTCTCAAACCAAATATGCTCTGAACTTAGTTAAAAAGTTCCGATTTGAGAGTGGAAAAATTTTGATACTATAATGAGTACTACTTTAAAACTCTCAAAGGATTCTACATGTAAGAATGTAGATCCTAAATTGTATCGCAGTATGATAGGTAGTTTGCTTTATTTAACTACAAGTAGACCTGATATTAAATTTAGCGTAGGAATTTGAGCTAGATATCAATCTAACCCTAAAGAGTCACATTTAATTGTTGTTAAGCGGATTATACGATATGTCACTAGTTCAGTAAATCTTGGTCTCTGGTACCCACACAATACTAGTGTGCAATTAGCTGGTTACACGGATGTTGATTGGGCTGGTAACATCGATGATAAAAAATCAACCATTGGTGGTTGTTTTTATGTAGGGAACTGTTTAGTTTCTTGGCTAAGTAAGAAACGAAGTTCCGTATTGCTCTCAATAGCTGAGGCTGAATACATTGCTACAGGTAGTGCATGCACTCAGCTTGTTTGGATGAAAAGAATGCTAAGCGATTACGGAATTACGCAAAATTCTATGGTTTTGTATTGTGATAATTTAAACGCAATTAATATGTCCAAAAATCCAATCTAGCATTCACGAACCAAGCATATTGACATTAGATATCACTACATTCGTGAATTAGTGGAAGACAAGACAATTTCCTTAGATTATATTCCGACCGAGAATCAACTAGCTGACATATTTACAAAACCGCTCGACAAAAGTAGGTTTGCTAAATTGAAATTTGATCTTGGTATGTGCAATATGAATTGATAATTCATGTCTTTTTGTATCATAATATATATATTTGTTATTTTAAATTTTTAAATTTTCAAATTTTATGAAAAATTGCACATTTTGGGTTGTGCACGACCAGTCGAGTACATACTCGACCAGTCGTGGCACGACCGGTCGAGCATGTACTCGACTAGCTGTGAATCACGGGCTTGGTGCTTTATTTGGGAGAAAAATCACTTTTTCTTCATTTGGGTCTTCTCCAACGGCTCCTTCGTCGACCGGTCGAACCCATCTTCAATTTCTTCTTGGTTAGTGCATTGTTTTCATTTTTCTTGTAGATTCAAGTCCTTTACACTTCCTTTTCATCATTTATGTGATTTATTTCTTAATTTATATTAGTTTTTGAGGTTTTCTTCTCAAAAATTTGATCTATTGGAAGCCCACTTTACCTCTTTTGCAATCTTGTTATTCCTTGCTTTCTTTATTGCAAATGGAAGATAGAACTAAAAAGAAAAGATCTCGTGATCCTTCTTCATCTCGTTTGGCTCTTATCACAGTGCACCACCTTTGGTTGCCCGAGGATGATCCCAATTATGTGTGGGATATTCGATTACACAATGTAATAGTAGAACGAATTGTCAATCTTGTTCATGTGACATCATTTGATATTGTATCTCTCCTTCAGTCCGTAGGAAGGGATAACATATTGCATTGGAGTGGGCCTGCATACCGCTCCATTGCGTAGGCTATGTATGCTTGCATTATTGATTTGTTTACTGAAAATCTAACATTCACTATCTCAACCAGAGAAGGTCCAATTGATGTGGACTGTCATCTTATCTCTGGATTAATAGATATACCTATCAATGATGAAGGTATTCCCATTAGCACTCTAGTGGAAAAACCATCTTAAACGAAGAAGCGAATGCTCACTAGAGATTTATGCAATATAGTTGCGGAATGGAATACTGCTGGAAATGCACTTGCCTCAAAGTTTTTGTTACCCAGATACAGAATCCTTCATAGGATTTTCTTTTCTAATGTGTATCCTCGATCTGGTAACAAAACCGAACTTACTACGTTCATGGTTCGTATTCTTCATTCCATCTTTTCTGGAACCTCTGTATGTCTTCCTTCTCTAATTTGTCATAGCATCATTCAATTTCATCTCCATCCAGGTCACAGTGACATTCCCTTCGCTTATCTTATGAATGTGTTAGCCACCTGTAGTTTAGTGGCTATGCCTGTTGGAGAGGCACCTATTTCTTAACTCCCTTTCGACAACACTAACATTAACAAGATGAATTTGAAGTTGGCCCCTGGCCAGGTTGATGTGGGTGTTGGTGGAACTGCAACTGGAAATGAAGAGGAAGGTGGTTTGCCTCCAGATGATGTAAATATGGTTGACCTTTTTGATGAAATCGAATTTGATTCTGCTGCTGATCCTGACTATTAGCCATCTGACTTTGATGCGCATTCGCGCTCACTTGAGGAGAAGGTTGAAAACATGAACGTGTACCATGATATGTAATTTAAATATATACGCAAATATCTTAGGTGCAATAACAAGGGACTTCATCAAATTGATCCTTCCATACCTGCTCCTTCATCAGGTTCAGATTAGTATTTGAATTTGTGGGTTGTAATAACTTTTAAGATACTTGAATTTTTCTTGTTTTATGGGCTTGGACATGCTTGAACATGCTTTCTTATGGATTTAGTTAACTTGGTTAACTTACTTGTGAACTTCTCTTGATCATTATTCTCTTTTCTACTTACTTCTTTAGTGATCTACTTCTTTTATCGCTCTTTTCTTTGTCATATTGTGACAAAAGGGGGAGAATTTATGATAATGTTTATGATATTTATGATAATGTGCGATTGTGTGGATAGGTAGATTGGTAGACAACTTTTTCATTGTATGAAGTTGGAATTAAGGGGGAGTATTGTGGGGAGAATATTGATGCATATTTCTTTAACTGTTTATAATTGGTGCATGATTCTTTGACCAAGTTATTGTGCGTGTTATGCTTATCTTATTATTATGAAGTGTGTTTTGTCGGTAATTTGACAAAGGGGTAGATTGTAACTGTTATGTTTTCTAGCTCCTATGATTGTCAAATTTTGTAGCGCCAAAACCTCTTGGAATTTGTATCTTATGTAGCTCATCTTCATGTTCAATACAATTCTTGTACAAGTTCAAGATGATCCATTACAAGGTGTTCCGTTTTGAGATTCAAGCATCACAAGTATAAGAATTCAAGTACAACATCAACTGATAGTTCAACCTTTCAAAGCTTCACCTAAGTCAAGACAATAGTCATTACTTTGGTACTCAAAGCTAAAGGTGAAATACAACTCAAGTACCTCAAGCTCAATGTAACAGCCCAAATTTTTGCCAACCTGGGATTAGACGTCCTTAGGCAATGGGTCGATCCTAACACCTTATTAACTTGTCAAAACTCAGTCCCAAAGGCTAAAATCGCTTGTGAATCCATTTCTTTCACAAATTCCACCCTTCACCACCTTGTTCCTTAAATTTTTCTAATTACTTTCACCCTAGACACTATCTTAAACTAGCTAAGTAGTATAACTTTGATTACTTTATATATAAACTACAAAGGCCCAGGTACCACCTCAGATAGAAATTACTCAGGACTAAATCCTTTAGAAATTAGGAGAGGATTAGCCAGTGTGAAACTAGAGTACCTGTGAAATTAGCACCAATCACTTTAAATTCGATCTGCAAGACCCAAAACTTGTAGAATCATTAACGCTAGGGTACCCTAAAATCTAGGATCAATCTCATTACCCGTCTGCTCCCGGGAGCATTACGAAACTCCGTATCAGATCTGGACCGCACGTCGGAAGTTCGATGAACACGAAGTTAAGGAATTAGGACCGCCTTGCTGGGCTTGACAACCATCTTGGAAACCAAATCCAGATAGTGTCCCAGCGCTATTCGCTTGAGCTCGGAGTGAAGAGTGTAAGAAATGTGAAATTAATTCAAAATAAAATATCTTGAATAGTAATCTGGCACCTGTCGCTTGCAGATCAGTTTTAAGCAACCATACCATCAGTATCAGACCAAATTACACCCTCGGATCAGGAGAAATTTCATACACATATCCATGTACTCGGAATCTCCGATCGAGATCCGCTGACCGTTGAACTGAAACTGGTCCGCCACGCGTGATCTGAGAACCCTACTAGAACGAAAACTTAATAGAACCTAGATCCATAGATTGTGAGCTTAAGTCCGACCTTTGGCTCAAGGAGGCCCACCAGAAGTCCTCCGTTGAGCTGAAACAGGTCTGCTTTGGTTATAACCTAAGTATACTTTGACCTGGAGTCTATTTCGGTGAGTTTTTAGGCTATATAAGGACCTTAAACCCTCTCTCATTGCAGCCATACAAATTTGAAAGAAACCCTAGAGAGAGAAGAGAGAAAAAAGAGAGAAAGTGTGGGAGCAGTGGGAGAACCTCCCTGCCACTCTACCCTGCCGCTATACGAGCTTCACCACTCCATCCTAATCACTTTCCCGGCGATTCCAGCTCCATTTCTAGGCAAGAAACCCTAACCCTAATCTGTTTTGAGATTGTATAAGTTGTAGGTTATGAAATAGCTAACCTATTTCGTTCTATAGGTTACCAAACTGCCGTATACGAAAGCCTAGCGAACCTATCGACCCCGCTACGATTCTACAACAAAAGGTGCGGACTTTAGGTGTATAGGTTATGGTTTTTAATGCTTTCAATGTCAGATAATGATAGATTCATGATCTGCATGCAATTGCACATGTACAAAGTGTTGTCGGTTTTCTGTTTCGATTAAAGATGAAAAATATGGAATTCTACATACTCTAGGTATTTATAGAAAGTACCGTCTACGTACAAATTTTGGAAATGTGTTTGACATGATTAATTGTTGTATGAATATATTACATGTGGATAAATTACTTGTTTGACGAAAGGACTCGCCCTATACATGTTTTGCTCATATACACTATGTATGTTGAAAGTGTGTATTCTAGAAAGTACCGTATCGTATAAATTTTGGAGATGTATTTGCCATGATTATTTGCTGTATGAATATATTATACATGGATAAAATACTTGCTTGGCGAAAGGATAGCCCTAATACATGTTTTGCTAACATACACCATGTATGTTGTAATAGTGTATTCTAAGTGTTCGTGAAAATGGCTGAATGGGTATAGAATTCTCATTCGTGCTCGCCATGACTAATTGTCATGGATATATGACTGTTGTATTGGCGATACCCCTTTGACGAAAGGATTTGCCCTGAATCACAACACGGCCACTATACGCTATATATGTTGAAATGTGTCGCCCAAGTGTTTGTGAAAATGTTCAAATGAATATGGAACTTGGATTCCTACTTTCCATGACTATCCGTCGTGGGTGTACGCGTGTTATGATTGGGGCAACTCCCTAGTGAAAGGATTTGGCCTAATGCCTATGTGATCAACATATGTCATGTATGTTGATGTAAGTATTTTAAAGTGTTTGTTGAAATGTCCGAATGAGTAGTAGTTAGTAAATTGTAATGTTTAAGGGTGTTGAGATATGATTCTCAACTTCTTTAACTATGTGTATGATTTCTTTAGATATCTGTGTGATGAGGAATTGAATATGTACAAACTCATGCTTGTGTTGTGCTTCATAACATGCTCAACTGCTTTTATGATTTTATCTATGAAATGCATATGTTTAAATTCATATTTACGTTGTATGATCCGTCATGGGTGATGGGGGAGTGGAGCAACGAGTGCGTGCAACAGCCCTGGCAGCCCTAAACGGATAATACCAGACCTTGATTGTATGAGTTGAATCTTGATCCACTACTGCTTTATCTATCTGCAATCGATTGTGTTTGGGGCTATGATTATAGTCCAGACAATCGGTACCAAATTGAATTCGTGGCTGTGATTCATTTGCCACGTGAGACGTGTTCAACGAACTTGAGTCGTACTTCGGTTGGCAATAGTGGTTGGCCACGCGAAGTGCTTATGCACTTCATGTCGTTGAACTTGTTGTGCGCTCGAGCTAGCCGAGCTCGTCAAGAAACCCGATCTGTCTAATGTATGTTCACCATGTTTGGACGCTACTGCTTGAACCTAGGGTACCAAACTTACTAGTGAAATCTCTTTTAACCATGGTACCTCAATCCACTAAGACTCATGAGCCGGGCATGGTGGTGTGGGACACCGTGGTCGAGCTGTCGGCCTACGCTGGGGCTACGTGCCTCCCCGTAGTGATCAGTGAGCAACCAGACTCGTGAGCCGATTATGGTGGTATGGGACACTATATTCCTGCTGTCGGCCTACATTGATAAGGTGATGGGGGAGCGGTGTAACCTTTGTGCGTAACAGCCCTGACAGCCCTTTGTAGTGACCTCGAGCATACTCTGAAATTGCGGTGAGCCTTAGAGTTTTGCCGCGGTGTATAGAGTATGAACTAGGCCTGTTTCTGTATAGTGATGAATCGTTAAAGAGGTGATGGGGGAGTGGTGTAACTTTTGTGCGTAACAGCCCTGACAGCCTTTTGCAGTGATCTAGAAAACACACCATCGTATGAGATTAACTAGGACTGACGACCCTAGAATGGATCATGTTTGAGAATGATACAAGGGAGGTACCTTAGTTTCCCAATCCTGCTGTTTGAAATGGACTAATAATAACTCGGTAATCATGCTCATCATGCATTGCATGTGCCTGAAAGATGTGGAGCACTGAGGGATGAAAGCATGCCGCAAACATAAGATGGTGTCGCATGAGTGAGGGTGTGGTGAGGGCTTACATCATGACTGCATTCATACTTGCATTAATAAGAGTAGTTAGGAGTGTTTGATTTTACTGCTTTATCATTACTGCTTGACTGAATTGATAACATGTTAACCTATGCTTTATTGTTCCACTGAGTTGATCACTCACTCCCACGTTACGGGACGGTGTTGTACACACCAACCAGATTTGTTGAGTTTCAGGTGATGACGATGCTTATGAAGCAGAGCCGGACTATTGTGATGTGGAGGAGGAGTTCTCCTACATGTAGTTCTCTATTAGGTTTATGAAGACCTGATATTGTATTGACGGGGCTATGGTACTTGGGATAGAAGCCATTACACTTACACATTTGGTATCTTTTGGAACTATACTTGTAATTATTTAACCTGGTAATGTTATCACACTCTGGAGACTCACCACAGTTTTATTATATATTTTATATATCTATCACAGTCTTCCGCTTGCAATTTAACTGTCTCTGGAGTATGATATGCTGTTTTGGCTTAATCTCACTCATGTTCACTACATTAATGCAGACAACATTTAATCATCATTATCTATGTTGCATAAGTGATGTTCTGGAACTCGAGAGTTGAGTTACTACTCGACCCCCGATTTTCAGGATGTTACACTCAAGCTTCAATGTATTTCAAATTCAAGCTTCAAAATGTCTCAAGTTCAAGCTTCATCATATGTCAAGATATCAAGCTTCGTGAACTTTAAAAACCTACTATCAACTGAAGCAAAAGAAGATTTTGAAATGATGGTAAAGACCGCACTAGTTGAATAGGACTTTTTAAAGTTTTTATGATTTATTTAAAAATCCTACTTCACTAATCCTATGATCATGCAATTCTCAGGATTACTCAAATGTAACTCTATTGGCTTCCAAGCCTGGTAGAGGATCCAATCACAAACTGCTTAAGGAGTAAACAATATGCAATCTAGTTCATGATGGATATGATTGTGTAGGTGTGTGAGGAGTGATCAGATATTCAGATATGGAAATATTAAAGCAAATCACTCAATCAAAATAACAATTTCAAACACAATCATTTTACAATGGTTCGACGATAAGTCTACTCCACTCCCGGTAACCGCACTCAACCCTTGAGTGTACCGGATTTCACTAAGGAGGTTTCACAATGGTTCACCTCTAACCTAAGGTTTTAAATCAAGTTCACCTTCAACCTTTACAACCTACACTGAGGCTGACTGTTTATGCTCTCACGAGCAAGGGTCAACACAACGCACCCACTTTTAGGAACACTGGCCAAGGATCTTCCATAAGACCCTACTGGCGGTTTCTACACGGTTGACCTCATACCCTAAGGTTTTACCCGATTCACCTAAAACCCAGAGTTTTACTGGTTCACTCCAAACCAGATGTTTATGATCTCCACAGAGTAAGGGTCCACACAATGCACCCACCACGTACACTCCCGCCTGAGCCCTCCTTGAGGACTTCAAAGGGTGAGAACCACTTAAGACCCAATCATGTAAAGGAATGATTACAAGTGTCCTCTTGGACTCTGGATACTTACAAATAAGCTGATGAGTCCCATTTAGCTCAATGCCGAAGATCTCCTCCTCCTTGTTGGTGAAGAGTCTTCTACTCCCTTGATCCGCAACACAAGATAATATACCAATACTTGGCTTAGGGTTGGGTCAAGGTTATGATGGAATCCTACTATCTAAAGATTTTTATATAAGGAAGATAGAGTAGTTCCAATCATCAAGGCATTCAAGGCATCTCAGCTTAATGATTTGTCATTAAGGTAGTAGCTGGAGGATCCTTGAATGCGGAAGTTCATTCCCCAATCCACTCTATTGAATATCAATGATGAGGGTGGATTGGAGGATGAACTCCCTTGAGAGAAAGGGCTTTAGATATAAGATGTAAGTTGAAACACACAAAAGCTCTCTCTACTTTCACTCACAGCAACAAAAGACAAGTCCTCTATATATAGGCAAAAAGTTCCAACGGATATAAAACGGTCACATTTATGACAGAGTTTGATATCATCGAGCGTATACTCTCGATAGCATCGATGGTCCGCTCGATGACTCGGACTCAATGTCATATGCTTTTGAAACTCTTTGCCAATTGGTCGATGAATCGAAACTATTGTCGATGTCATCGGATTTCAAACTCCGATTCCATCAATGACAGGTTCGATCCATCGACACTTGAAAAATGAGAGAGACTTGACTTTGAAATATTTCAGGTTTTCATGAATGATCGGGGAACCATCAAGATCATTGGAATTTGAATGTCGATGATATCGAGATCAGAGTCGAGGCATCGATAAATCCAGCTGATTTGTCTTTAAGCTTGCTGGATAGTTTATGACCTTGTTCGATGCAATAGTTTATCATCGATATTTGAATATCGATTCTATCGAAGGGCCGCTGATCATAGTTAAAAAACATCCTAAAATATCTGTTGTAAGATAAGCGCGCCTTCGATCGATATCATTGATGGACTTCCGATGTTATTGATATTTGATTTCAGATCATATCGGAAGAGCATCGATATATCAAAGGAATTTATAAGTGCAAATTCCTTCGATCTTATCGAGCCACTTTCGATGGACTCGAGATTTGAATATCGATGATATCGATAGGTGTATCGATACATCGATAATTCGTTTATATACGTTGTGAAGTTGTTGGACATATTTAGTGCTTATATTGATGATATCGATAGGTGTATCGATACATCGATAAATCTGCCCAGACGAATATTTAGTTGCTGGACACTTTTGGTCCTCACATCGATAATATCGTTAAGGTATCGAGGACATCGACAGTGCAGGTCGATCATATCAAGGGTGTTTCGATAAAATCGACAAGGCAAGAAAAACTTAGAGATTTAGAGATATTCCTATTTTGAAAAAAAAAATTCTCACCTTAAAACCCTATGATTTCTAACTTATTTTTAAGAGTTTTCTTCACCTGTTGTTTTAGGTCATGGGATGTGAGGCTTTAGTTTTACCTATGACGAGCTTGCACACATCTGGTTGAGGCAGACGCTTGAATTGATCTTCATATCAGGCTCGGTAGACACTCTGACTCAACATTCACGTAACGTGACAAACCAAGGCACTTTCAGATTCATTGTTCATATATCGCTTATAAGGTATGAATGACCCTAGATTGACCATAGGATAGGTCATTTTACATAATTTAATTGGGTCACTTTATAAGTGCATAATATGTTTTTTGACTACTCTTAGCCGATGTTCGACTAGTCCTAGCACTGGCTCAACCAGTCCAAGAAATTCCTCGACCAGTCCTAAGTTTGTTACTAATTTTTGAAATTTTTTATTAAAGCCTCGACCAGTCCTAGAGACTGCTCGACCGGCCGAGTGAACAGTGCTCGACCAGTCCAGCATGATCGACTCAAAGTCCAACAACTAAAATGAGTCCCACACGACCAGTCGTGGACAGGACTCGACCAGTCGTGGAGGCCACTCGACCGATTGAGCAGGTCCTTTGACCAGTCGTGGAACGGCCAGATCTTATCACGCCCAAACTTTTAAATGTTAGTTAGTCCTTTGACTAGTCGAGCCAACCTGTGGGCCAGTCGAAGGAATGATTTTTGCACTTATAAATAGAGCACAATTTTCAGAATTTGGTATCCAATTCAAGCAAAATCAAGACACCACTCTGAGAGATAAGTT
Source organism: Magnolia officinalis (assembly GCA_021015155.1). NCBI lineage: Eukaryota > Viridiplantae > Streptophyta > Magnoliopsida > Magnoliales > Magnoliaceae > Magnolia > Magnolia officinalis. The sequence goes on from JAJHSJ010000009.1 coordinate 46,918,766, forward strand.
TGTGATATTCTTTAGCTATTTAGTGCTCATTTAATATTCTCTTTAATTATCTTTTTGCATTTGATTTTGTATTCTACATTCCAATCTTATTTGAAGAAGGGATTGAAATTTTTTCCATTTCTTGTAATCAAAATCAAATCAAGCTACCCCAAAGTGATTTAATCTAAAATCCATTTAGAACTTAGAACCATTTCATAAGTGAGTGTGAACATTGAACATCTACGATTGAACTTCTACTCCGAATTGGTTCTACTGTACTGCAATAAAGGAGAATATCCAGATAAGTGTTTTATAGTTTCTGTAAATCTATTCTTTTGGTTTCTTTGAGATTGTGTCAGAAAAATCTCTTTCTTTTGGTTTGTTTGAGGTGATCCAGCAAACTCAGAGCGTGGGGTTTTTTGAATTATATAAGCCCACTTGAAAGGTACAATTGTGAGGGTTTTAGGTGAACCTTGAAAAACCTATTTCATAGTGAACACTAATATCCACTGTGTGAGGATATTAGGAGTGGAGTAGTTGTGTTGTTGTTTTTCTAAACAATTGGTGTACACACAAGCGAACCACTATAACTTTTGGTCTTGTGGTGATTGATTGATTATTTAATTGTTACATTGTGTGGATATTGTAATTTCCTTTTTATGCAAGTGTGGGAATGTTATAATAGCTTAGTTTCTTTCTTTGCTATTCTTTTCTTTATTCCTCTGTATCGGTTTGAGATTTTGATACATAGACTGTTCTAGGAATTAGGTTGTCCTACCATAAGCCACTGATTTTTGTTGTAAGGTTGTCCTTAGAACGACATCTGTATCAACCTCTCAATACTTGTACATTTGAGGTTGTTTTACATTTCTGCATTGTGGGATTGTTTAAGTGCTATTTTTATTTATATTTGTTTAAATTCCGCTTTTAATTTTTAATTTGGCATAGTCCTATTCACCCCCCTCCCCCCTCTTCTAGGACCTTAGCTCGGCATTTTCACCTAATTAGCTAAGAAGTTTTATAAGATTTTTAAAAGCAAAAAGAGAGTTGATTTTCAAAAACTCTCTGACGAGAAAAAGGGTAAAACTAAAAATTGAAAATCATTAAAAGACAGCCAATGCTTCAACTGCCATGATGTGGGCATTTGGCAAATAAGTGCCCTAAAAGGGACAAGCCAAAGAGAAAAGCCATGTTGGCCACATGAGATGAATCGTCTTGCTCTGAAGCCTCTTCTAAGTTGGATGATTCAGAACCCGAATCTGCAAGTGAAGTCAAGGACTTAATGACTTTAGCCAGAGTCACTTCCACAGATAGTTGTGACTCATCTGAATATGAAAATCTAAGGAGTGACCCTGAAAATGAAGTTGATCTTCAAGATGCCTACAATGACCTATACAGGGAGAGTTGTAAGATTGTTGTCAAACTCAAACTTCGAAAAGAAAAGTTTTTTAAATTAAAAGAGGATTTTGAAAACTTAGTTTTGGAAAAGTCCCATATTTCTAATTGTTTTGAAAAAGCTAAATGTAATTTAGATTTCAAAACATCTCAACTTGAAAACCTAAAATCAAAAAATGAGAAACTAAAATTGGAAATCTCTTCCCTCTTGAGTTCAAAGGATACTTGGAGGTATGCCCAGGGAGACCCTAAACTTGAAAAGTTACTAACCGGATCAAGAAAATATAGAGATAGATCGGGTCTGGGCTATGATAAAAACATGCCTTTGAAAAATAAGAATATATCTTCTAAGTTTGTTAAAGGAGAGTCCTCCAACTCAAAGGGGAAAAGCTTGAATCAAAACAGTTTTAAAAATCCTAAAACTTTTCAAACTACCAAACCTAATGTCAACCATATCAATCTTAGAAATCAAAATTATAACCCCTTAGCTGGGAAGATTGTGGACTTACTTAAGGAGCTTCTGAAATCTAACTCGAATGTGAGAGTTGGTAACAATTACAAATGAAGGAAAACCAACAGTGCTCCAAAACCCAAAATGATAATGAAATTGGTCCCTAAGGTTACATGTTTGGTTGCCCACACCACCTTTAAGCTTCAAGTCAATCAAAGTGGTACCTAGACAGTGGTTGCTCTAGACACATGATAGGTGACAGAGATTTGTTCACCAACTACAAAGAAATGACTGACGGTTCAGTTACCTTTGGTGACAGAAGCAACTGCAAAATTATTGGCTAAGGTACAGTTCAACTTTTCAACCTTCCTCCTTTTGAAAATATTTTATTTGTAGATGGTCTTAAACACAATCTTTTGAGCAGTTATCAAATCTGCGATAATAAGCATAGTGTCAAATTCAGTAATCAAGGATGCGAGATCTCAAATGAGAAAGGTTGTGTAGTATTAAATGGTCGAAGAACATCTGAGAATTGCTATATTGTAAGTGATTCTAGCTCGTGTAAATTATCTTGTTACATGTTCCAAACCAATGAGACCGAATTATGGCACAAACGCCTTGGACATGTAAACTATCGAAATTTATATAGACTGAGTAAGACTGATCTAATAAGAGGTCTACCCAAATTGAAGAAAATGAATAAAATTTGTGTCGAATGTCAAATCAGGAAACAAACAAGAGTAGTCACAAGAAAGTGAACTCCTTTGCAACATCTAAACCCCTTGAACTCCTCTACATGGATCTTGTTCGACCAACTAGAATGGAGAGTCGAGGTGGAAAGAAATACTTTCTGGTAATTGTGGATGACTTTACTAGATATACATGGTAGCTTTCATTAGAGAAAAGTTTGAAACTCTTGATGAAGTGAAAGGATACTTAAGCGTATCCAAACTGAAAAGGAATCGAATATCTCTAAAATCTGAAGTCACCATGGATCGGAGTTTGAAAATAGCAATTTTGAAAAGTTTTGTAACGATCATGGAATATCGTATGAGTTTTCTGCACCTAAAACACCTCAACAAAATGAGGTTGTTGAAAGGAAAAACCATGTGCTTCAAAAATGGCTAATGTAATGTTGAATAGCATGAAATTACTTACAAATTTATGGGCTGAAGCTGTAAACACTGCATGCTATATAATAAACTGTATTTATATCAGAAAATCAAAAGATAAAACAACTTATGAATTGTGGTTTAACAAGAAGCCCACAGTTAAATACTTTCGAGTTTTTGACAGTAAGTGTTATATTTTGCGTGACCGCAAAAATTTAGGGAAATTCAGCACTAAAAGTGACCAAGGGATCTTCCTAGGGTATGCTCTAAATAGTAGACATATTGAGTTCTTAATAAGAGAACAAATGTCATTCAGGAGTCCATAAATGTGGTTATTAATGATCACCTGAATACAACAACCACAAGTTCAGAAGATGATGAAGTCAATATAATTGGCAAACCTGACTCCTCATCTAGTCAAATCAACACTGAACTTAGATCAGTTAAAGATCACCTTACTGATCAAATACTAGGTAACCCTCTTACTGGTGTGCGTATTAAAAAACAATTAGAAAACATATGGAATTATGTGTGTTTTACTTCCTAAATTGAGCCGGCCAATGTAAAAGAGGTACTTATTGATGAAAATTGGAGAGTAACCATGCAAGATGAACTGAATCAATTCATTAGAAATGATGTGTGGTATTTGGTTCCTAGACCTGATGATAATATGTCATTAGAACTAAGTGGATCTTTAAAAATAAATCTGATGAGTTAGGGAATATAGTAAGAAACAAGGCAAGACTGGTTGTATAAGGGTACACATAGATAGAAGGAAACGATTATGATGAAACCTTTGCCCCAGTTGCTCGTCTTGAATCCATCAGATTATTCATATCCATTGCATGTTTTAAAAAGTTTAAAATTTATCAAATGGATGTCAAGAGTGCTTTCTTGAACGGTGATTTACATGAAGAAGTTTATGTAGAACAACCAAAGGGGTTTAAAGACCCTAAACACATTGATCATGTGTATCACCTGAAAAAAGCACTCTATAGTTTAAAACAAGCTCCTAGGCATGGTACGAGAAACTGACTAAGTTTTTACTAAGTCATAACTTCATTATGGGGAGTGTTGATAAAACTCTGTTTGTTAAGAAAAATAATGAACACATACTTATAATACAGATATATGTTAATGATATTATCTATGGCTCTACATGTTCTAACCTGTCTATTGAGTTTGCAGAGTTGATGAAATCTAAGTTCAAAATAAGCATGGTGGGAGAATTGAATTACTTCCTAGGTCTACAAGTGAAATAACTTAAAGATAGTATTTTCATTTCTCAAACCAAGTATGCTCTAAACTTGGTTAAGAAGTTTGGTTTTGAGAGTGGTAAGAACTTTGATACTCCTATGAGTACAACTCTTAATCTTTCTAAAGATGTAACAGGTAAGAGCGTAGATCCTCGGTTGTATCGCAGTATGATTGGTAGTCTGTTATATTTAACTGTGTGTCGACCTGATATTGTATTCAGCGTAAGAATCTGTACTAGATATCAATCGGATCCTAAGGAATCTAACCTGATTGTTGTCAAGAGGATTATTAGGTATGTCGCAAGTGCGGTTAATTTAGGCCTATGGTATCCACATGATACAAATGTTCAATTAGCTAGATACTCGGATGCTGATTGAGCTGTGAATATAGACAATAGAAAATCCACTAACAGTGGTTGCTTTTATGTTGGGAACTATTTGGTTTCTTGGCATAGCAAGAAACAAAGTTCTGTATCCCTATCCACAGTTGAGGCTGAATATATTGCAGCTGAAAATGCATGTACTCAGCTTGTGTGGATGAAAAGAATGTTAAATGATTACGGCATTGCACAAGACACAATGATTCTATATTGTGATAACTCTAACACAATCAATATCTCTAAAAATCCAATCCAGCATTCCCGTACCAAACATATTGACGTTCGGTATCATTATATTCGGGAATTAGTAGAAGAAAAAGCTATATCAATGGACTATGTGCAAACTGAAAATCAACTTGCGAACATATTCACTAAACCACTTGACAGAAATGAGTTTTCCAAATTAAAAATGGATATTGGTATGTGTAATTCTAACTGAGATTATCATGACTACATGCTTTTATTTTTGTATATTTTTTTGTAATTTTTTTTTGAATTAAAATTAATAAGATATGCAATTTTTTTTGTGCTTGCACGACCGGTCGAGCATATACTCGACCAGTCATGGCACAACCAGTCGAGCATGTACTCGACAAGTCGTGGTGCACGGGCCAATACCCCTTTTCAGGGTGAAAAAATTATTTTTCTCTGAAAACCTCATCTTCCTCACTCGGCCCTTCTTCGACTAGTCGAACCCATCTTCGATTCATGCAAGTAAGTGCTCCATTTTCCATTTCCTTTTGGATTTAGGATCCTTGAGTCTCCTCTTGCTTGAATCGTGCATTTATTTCATATTTCCTTGTGGTTTGTTGGGTTTTTAAGCAAAAAATTTGTTGGGTTTGCATCCCATATTTTGTTTGTTAGATTTTCTTGCTTAATCTTGCTATGGAAAGCCGTCCGAAGAAAACTAGAGCTTCAAGTTCTTGAACCTCTAGTGTTAGGGTTAGAACCCTACGGCCTCCCGTTGATGATTCCGAGTATGTGTGAGATTTTTGTCAACATGAGATCATTGTTAAGCAGTCGGTAAATGCAAATCATCTCACTCAATTTCAGATCATTCCTCTTCTTGTCGCTGTAGGATGGCAGAATATTTTGAATTGGGGCGGACCTGCATACCATTCCATTGCACAGGCCATGTTCGTTTGTATAAGCGATGTCTCAATTGAAGAATTGACCTTCACAATCTCATTTAGACAAGGTCTAAGGTTGATCGATTTATTATTGCTAACCTTCTAGATGTGAATGTCAATGATGACGGTATTCCTATATCCATTTTAGCTGAGAAAATTACTGAATCTGAAAAACGGCTATTGACTCGCAAACTATGTAATATGGACTCATAATGGAACTCTGAGAATGCAATCCGGGCCAACCAAATGTTGCTCAAATACATAGTATTACATCGTATCTTCATTTCCAATGTATATCTCAGATCCGGAAACAAAGCCAAGTTAACATCCTTTATGGTTCGAATTCTTCATTCTGTAGTGTCTGGTACTCTCGTTTGTCTTCTCTCTTTGATTTGTCATATCATCATCCAATTCCGACTTCACCTCGGTCACAGTTACATTCCATTTTCTTATTTGATGACCATTCTTGCTTCACATTGTAATGTGGTCATGCCAACCAGTGAAGCACCTATTGCACTTCTCCCATTTAACAATTCAAACATTAATAAGATGAATTTGAATCTAGCACCTGGACAAACGGATGGGGAAGCTGAGGGAGTTGGAGAGGAAGACGCATTGCCCACAGATATTATGATGGATGACTTATTTGATGAACTGGAAGAAGATGATCTTGAGGCTGATCCTGACTTTCAGCCTTCTGATTTTGATGAGTGCCTTCGCTCACTAGAAGAGAAGGTGGATGGACTGAAAATTTCCCAAGACAGTCGAATGAAGTATACGCGTAAGTATTTTAGATGCATAACTAAGGGATTACACCAGATTGATCCATCCATTCCACCTCCCTCTTCATCTGGTTCTTATTAGCTCGCTTTATTATGTTGAACTTGTATTAACTACTTAACTTTACTCTTACTTGGTGACTTTTATATTTGGACATGTATAAGTGCGTGTGATGTTGATACACTACTTTATTATGTTTTAACATGCTAACTTTCATACTCTTTCTTATACTCTTCACTTATACCACATTCACATGTTTTTATCATTTCTTCCTTTTGTCATTTTGTGACAAAAGGGGGGAGAAATTGGGTATATGATTGCTTAATTGTTTATTGCTTAATCTGTTTATTATTATGATGTGGTTTTGAAGTGGATGTAGAGATGTGGATATGCATGTGGAAATATTTTTTTTTGGATATAGAGATGTGGATATGCATGTGGAATTATTATTATTTTCGATATGTATATCTTAATACAGGTCTCTACACAGCTCAAGTTGAGGGGGAGTAGATTGAGGGGGAGTTTTGATTGTTGGATTTAATATGAAGGAATTTTTAAATTGAGTGCATCTGTGTATTATAATAGGTTAATCTTCTGTAAGTTGTTTTTGTCACAAATTTGACAAAGGGGGAGATCGTAAGTGCTATGTTGTAAATCTAGCACCCTGTATTGTCCAATTTTGTTGTGCCAAAACACTTCGGAGTGATTGACTTGTTTTAATAGATGGATAGTTCACCTTCAACTTCAAATAGATGGAAAGTTCACCGTCATTCGAAGACGAGCTTCATGTTATCTACATCGACATTAAGTGTGCTACAATTACTTCAAGCATGCATGTTCAACTACGAGAACAAGTTCAAGTTCACCAAGTCCAAGTACTTAAGTCCAAGTGCACTAGCTCAAGCTCAAGCTCAAACTCAAGTTCAAGCTTAAGTTCAAGTTCAAGCTCAAGTACACTTGCTCAAGCTTAAGTCTCAAGACACATGTTCAAGACATAAGTTCGAGACACAAGTTCAAGTATACGAGGTCAACCTTCATGTACTTCAAAGTAACCTATCTATTGAAGTGACCAATGTTTCAATTTCAATACTCACATTTAAGGTATACATGACCCTAGAAAGACCTTAGGATTAGGTCATTAACATTGTATATGTAATTTAGGTCATAGTACTTATTTTAGGCTTTGCTTCGACTAGTCCTAGTCAGTGTTCGACTAGTCCAGGCACTGGCTCGACCAGTCCAGGATTTTACTTAAAAAATCGGATAAGGTTGTTTGGTCTTCGACCAGTCGAGTACCCTACTCGATCGGTCGTGGAGACTGGCTGGACCAATCGAGTAGGACTCGACTCGAACTCTAGAAATGCGCATTTTGCCCACTCAATCAATCGAGTGTTGTGCTCGACCAGTCGAACTGGCCACTAAACCAGTCGAGGGTCTGTTTTATCCGATCACGCCAGAAAATTTGAAAATTGGTTCTGCCTAGACCAGTCGAGCCGAACCCTAGACTAGTCGAGGGAACCGAATTGCAGCCTATAAATAGAAGACATTTCTCAGATCTTTTCATTCATTCCAAGCCAATTCAAGCCACCACTCTGAGAGATTAGTCCCCACTATTGTGAAGCTATTGTGAGGTATTTATAATCATTTTAAATAGCTTTTTGGTTTTTTAATTTCTCGATCTCTTGTGATTCCATCCTATTTGATATAAAGGGATTTTATTTTAATCCTTTGAGAGATCCAAGAAATTGAATCCAAGTAGCCTAAGGTTGGATTTAATTTAAAATACATCTAGACCTAGAACCTCTTCATTTGTGAGATTGAACATCGAACATCTTCATCTACAAAGAAGCAGTTCTACCGGATACATCAAAGATTATTCTTCAGATAAGTATTGATTTCAATTTTCTGTATTTTGGTTCGAGTGATTCAGCCAGGAAAATCTCTTATTGTGGTTTTGATTAATATCAGCCAGAAAAATCTCAGTGTGTGGAGTATTTTTATTGTGTAAGCCCATTGAAAAACACATCTATAAAGGTTTTAAGGTGAACCTTGGAAAACCTTCGTTCTTAGTGAAGGCCAATACCACGTGGGTTGTGGATATTGGGAGTGGAGTTGGTGTAGATGTTTAAGAACAGTTGGTGTACACACCGAACCACTATAATTCTTGAAGTTGTGGTGGATGATTATATTTGGTTATGTGTGTGAATGCTTATATCTATTTTATGCAATTGTGGTGATTGTTGTAATAGCTAGATTTATTTCTTTTGCCTTTGTATCGGTTTGCGTTTTTTATACTTACCGAAGTTCTAGAAATCAGGTTGTCCTACCATAAACCATTGGTTTTTGGTGTAAGGTTGTCCTTAGAACAACGTTTATATCAACCTCTCAATACTTGTGCATTTGAGGTTACTTTAGATTTTTGCAATTTGAGTTTACTTTCTACATTTTATTTTTTATTTGGCATAGTCCTATTCAATCCCCCCTCCCCCTCTAGGACTTGGAGCTCGCCCTTTTCAGTTCCCTCATAAAGCATCAACGACTTGATTATATTATATTCAAAGCATTTATCGTGCCTGGAGTTAACAATAGATCAATGAAATATACAGCTCAATCTCTTACAAAACAGGTAAGAAAATATTCTAAGTCTTCCTAAGCATCTAATGTGCCTGGAGTCAACAACGGATTAAAATAAACCAGAATTACTTCTTTATTCAAACCAAGTATCAATGAATTATTGAAATTACGAGCTATAAATGTCCTAGAGTGGGGTGAATAGGATAATATAAAATATTTCTATATAATGTGGAATAATAAAATTGTAACATCCTGAACATCGAGGGTCGAGCATAAACTCAACTCCCGAGTTCCAACGCATCACTTATGCAACAAAATGAATGATGATTGAATGTTGTCTGTAATAGAGCATTGAACATGAGTGAGATTAAGCCAAAACAATATATCATACTCCAGAGACAGTTAAATTGCAAGCGGAAGACTGTGATAGATATATAAAATATAAAAACTATGGTAAGTCTCCAGAGTGTGATAAGGTTACCAGGTTAATGAATTACAAGTACAATTCAAATTATACCAAATGTGTAGTGTCATCTAGTCAACATCCTTATAATCCCGTCGATCAAGACACGACTCGCATGAAACCATCAGCACACAGCATACACGAACAAGCATCATTGTTGTCATAAAGGTCCGGCTCCGCCGCAAGAGTAGCGTCGCCATCTGCAATCAGACAAACTCTGGTGGGTGTTCGGAACACCGTCCCGTAACGTGGGAGTGAGTAGCTAACTCAGTGGAACAATAAAGCATAGGTTAACATGTTATCGACTCAGTCAAGCAGTAATGATAAAGCAGTATAATCAAACACTCCTAACTACTCTTATGAATGCAAGTATGAATGCAGTCATGATGGATGCTCTCACTGACATACTCCCTCATGCGACACCATCTTACGCTCGCGGCATGCTTGCTTTCCTCAGTGCTCCACATCTTCCAGGCACATGCAATGCATGATGAGCATGATTACCAAGTTATTATTAGTCCATTTCAAACAGCAGGATTGGGAAACTAAGGTACCTCCTTTGTATCATTCTCAAACATGATCCATTCTAGGGTCGTCAGTCCTAGTTAATCTCATACGATAATGTGTTTCTAGGTCGCTGCAAGGGTTGTCAAGGCTGTTACACGGAATCGTTGCACTACTCCCCCATCACCTTATCAATACAGGCCTAGTTTATACTCTGTTACTACGGGAAGGCTCATCGCCTCACCGCAGATTTAGAGTATGCTCGAGGCCACTACACCGGGTACGGTCAGGGCTACTAGGGCTGTTACACGGAATCGTTGCACCACTCCCCCATCACCCATCAAGCAGTGTAGGCCGACAGCTCTAATATAGTGTCCCATACCACCATAATTGGCTCACGAGTCTGGTTGCTCACTGGTCACTACGGGGAGGCACGTGGACCCAACGTAGGCCGACAGCCCGACCACGGTGTCCCATACCACCATGCCCGGCTCATGAGTCTTAGCGGATCGAGGTACCATGGTTAAAAGGGATTTCACTGGTAAGTTTATTACCCTAGGTTCAAGCAGTAGCGTCCAAACATGGTGAACATACATTAGACAAATCGGGTTACTTGACGAACTCGGCTAGCTCGAGCACATAATAAGTTGAACGAGATGAAGTGCATAAGCACTTCGTGTGGCCAACCACTATCGCTAAACGAAGTACGACTCGAGTTCCTCGAACACATCTCACGTGGCAAATGAATCACAGCCACGAATTCAATTCTGGTACCGATTGTCTGGACTATAATCATAACCCCAAACATAATCAATTTCAGATAGTTAAAGCAGTAATGGATCAAGGTTCAAATCATACAATCAAAGTCTGATATTATCCGTTTAGGGCTGCCAGGGCTGTTGCAGGGGAATCGTTACACCACTCCCCCATCACCCATGACGGATCATACAACGTAAATATGAATTTAAACATATGCATTACATAAATAAAATCATAAAAGCAGTTGAGCATGTTATAAAGCACAACACAAGCATGAGTTTGTACATATTCAATTCCTAATCACACAACTATCCAAGGAAATCATACACATAGTTAAAAGAGTTGAGAATCATATCTCAACACCCTTATACATTACAATTTACTAACTACTACTCATTCAAACTTTTTAACAAACACTTAGACTACATACAGCAACATACATGACATATGTTGATCACATAGGTATAAGGCCAATCCTTTCACTAGGGAGTTACCCCAATCATAACACGCATACACCCACGACGAATAGTCATGGCAAGCAGGAATCCAAGTTCCATATTCATTCAGTCATTTCCACAAACACTTGGGCCACACATTTTAACATATATAGTGTATATTGGCCGTGGCGTGATTTAGGGCAAATCCTTTCGTCAAAGGGGTATCGCCAATACAACAATCATGAATCCATGACAATTAGTCATGGCGAGCACGAATGAGGATTCTATACTCATTCAGTCATTTTCACAAACACTTAGCATACACTATTTCAACATACATGATGTATGTTAGCAAAACATGTATTAGGGCTAACCTTTCGCCAAGCAAGTATTTTATCCATATATAATATATTCATACAGCAAATAATCATGGCAAATACATCTCCAAAATTTATACGTATACGGTACTTTCTAGAATACACAATTTCAACTTACATAGTGTATATAAGCAAAACATGTATTAGAGCGAGTCCTTTCGCCAAACAAGTAATTTATCCACATATACCATATATTCATACAACAAATAATCATGACAAACACATTTCCAAAATTCATACATATACGGTATTTCTACGAATACCTAGAATATGTAAAATTCCATATTCTACATCTTTAATCGAAATGGAAAACAAACAGCACTTTGTACATGTACAATTGCATGTAGATCATGAATCTATCATTATCTGACATTGAAAGGGTTGAAAACCATAACCTATACACCTAAAGTACGCACCTTTTGTCGTAGAATCGAAACGAAGTCGATAGGTTTGCTAAGCTTTTGTATATGGCAGTTTGGCAACCTAGAGAATGAAATATGTTAGCTATTTCATAACCTACAACTATCAAAATCCCAAAACAGATTAGGGTTAGGGTTTCTTACCTAGAAACGGAGCTGGAATCGCCGGGAAAGCGATGAGAACGGAGTGGTTGAGCATGGATAGCAGCAGGGAAGAGTGGCAGGGAGATTCTCCCACTGCTACCACACTTTCTCTCTCTTTTCTCACTTCTCTCTCTAGAGTTTCTCTCAAATTCGTATGGCTGCAATGAGAGAGGGTTTAAGGTCCTTATATAGCCTAAAAACTCACCGAAATAGACTCCAGGTCAAAGTATACTTAGGTTATAACCAAAGGAGACTTGTTTCAGCTCAACGGAGGACTTCTGGCGGGCCTCCTTGAGCCAAAGGTCGGACTTAAGCTCACCGACACTGGATCTAGGTGGAGTTAAGTTTTCATTTTGGTCGAAATTCCAGATCAAGCGTGGTGGACCAGTTTCAGTTCAACGGTCAACGGATCTCGATTGGAGATTCCGAGTACATGTAAATGTGTTTGAAATTTCTCCTGATCCGAGGGTGCAATTTGGTCTGATTCTGATGGTCTGGTTGCTTAAAATTGATCCGCAAGCGAGAGGTGCCAGATTACTATTTGAGATATTTTATTTTGAATTAATTTCACATTTCTCACACTCTTCACTCCGAGCTCAAGTGAATAGTGCTGGGACACTATCTGGATTTGATTTCCGAGATGGTTGTCAAACCCAGCAAGGCGGTCCTAAGTCCTTAACTTCGTATTATTCGGACTTCCGACGTGCGGTCCAGATCTGATACGGAGTTTCGAGATGCTCCCGAGAGCAGCCGGGTAATGAGATTGATCCTAGATTTTAGGGTAACCTAGCGTCAATGATTCTACAAGTTTTGGGTCTTGCAGATCGTATTTAAAGTGATTGTTGCTAATTTCACTGGTACTCTAGTTTAACACTGGCTAATTCTCACCTAATTTCTAAAGGATTTAGTCCCGGGTGATTTCGGTCTGAGGTGGTACTTAGTCCTTTGTAGCAATGTATATAATGTGATCCAAGTTATACTACTTAGCTAGTTTAAGATAGTGTCTAGGGTGAAAGTACTTAGAAAATTTAAAGAACAAGGTGGTAAAGGGTGAGATTTGTGAAGGAAATGGGTTTAGAAGCGATTCTAGACTGTGGGATTCAGTTCTGACAAGTTAATAAGGTGTTAGGAGCGACCCATTGCCTAAGGACGTCAAATCCCAAGTTGGGAAAAATCTAGGCTGTTACAAAAACAAATATTCTCAATTACTTCGAGTATTGAAATTTTGATTTCAAATAGTTCGTAGGACAACCTTCACCTAAAAGATTTAGGCAGGACAATCTTATTTCACGACGTCTTTGAGATCAAAATATTTAACTTAGCAAGAGACAATCAATCACAAGGAAAGCATATAAAGAATTAAACAATCACCACAATGCACAAGGATTTATAGTAGTTCGGTGCTTAACTCCACACTTACTCCACTCCCAAAATTACTACCCTTGTAATTTTAGTTTTCGCTATTTTAGGGTTTCGATAGGATCAAATTAACAACCATATACAATTCTTGTGATTTTCAAGGGTGATCATAGCAAAACCCGTTTTGTGATAGCATACTCAAGCTCAACACAAGATTTCCACATGCTCTTATATATAAAGGAGAAAGACTTCTCCTTTCTCTCCAATGTAGGACTATTCTCACAAGCAAACACCAAAGAAAGTTAAAAAAAACTTTTCATCATCCTCTCTTTCTCTCTCTCTCTCTCTCTCTCTCTCTCTCTCTCTCTCTCTCTCTCTCTCTCTCTGTTTATAAAAACATATGCAACTAAACCAACACTCTAACATCATTGTGGTAAAGCAAACATCATATTGGGCAATCATTGTTGGAATCTATTATAATTTAACCCCTCCTAGTAGGTTACATGAAGTAGTGACTATCATACCACGATTCATTCATAGTGCAGTGGACCGTTTGAATGGTAGATCACTGGACCATTGTGCATACAAACAATTAACTTATGCATTGGACCATAAGGAAAGAGTGACAACAACCCTCCTAAGCCAACACGGATACTTCGTGCTAAGCATTTTGAGAATTACGAATCAAACATTACATAAGCTACTTGTCTAAATGGAAACGTTGAATGTATCATGTGTAACATCGTACCATGTAACAAGTAAGAACATTGGTAGAAAAACATATATATACATTCTTCAGTTAAGGAAGTTGGGACGCTAATATTTATTTCCCTTCTTGTAAAAGAAATGTTTAGCTCGTCAAATAAGACTAGTAATCTTGATAACATAAACTAAAATAATGTAGGGGGGCTTGCATGAGGTTCGGGGTACCTTTGAACCTTAGTGGGGGTTTGTGGGTGGCATCCCCTGCCCGAATGGCATGAGACCTTATTCAAAGACCTAATCTGGTCGAAATAGGGTATTTTGTGTATTTCCATGTATGTGGTATTAATATTGTTTATGGGGGCGAATTAAGTTTATATAAGAAATTCTTATTTAATTTTTTTAGAGCTAGAATATTGTTAAGCTTGTCATCCTTTTGAGAATCAGTGTTTTCCATAGGGGCTCATTTATGGAGTAGGCATAACCTTGAATAGGACTTTATAGAATTTTATGCCAATTTAAAATCTTATCAACCTAATCTTGATTTAATGTGAAACTATCAAGATATACTCATTGTAACTCTAATGGCTTCCAAGACAAGTAGAGGATCCAATCATATGGCTACTCAATATTTAACAAGATATATCAATTAGTCTATGATGGATGAACTATGTGAAAGTGTGTGGGATGTGATTATTTTCAGTTCTAGATACTCATGTTATCATGCTTTAAATGAACATTCAAGGTAAACACAATAAAATAATACGCAAATACCAATCCCAAACAAAGTCTTTTATAGTGGTTCGGGTATGTGCCTACTCCACTCCCAGCGGATGCACTCATCCCTTGAGTGTACTGGATTTCACTAACGGAGGTTTCAAATCAGGTTCACCTCTAACATTTACAACCTACACAAGGTCGACTCTAAGACCTACACAAGGTAACTAGACATGCCTACACAAGGTAAACATTTATGCCCTACACAAGAGCAAATGTCCTACACAAAGCACCTAGGTTTTATGCCCTACACAAGAGGAAAGGATCCACACAAGGAACCTAAGTTTTATGCCCTACACAAGAGCAAAAGATCAAAACAAGGAACCTAAGTTTTATGCCTTATACAAGAGCAAAGGATCCACACAAGGAACCTAAGTTTTATGCCTTGCACAAGAGCAAAGGATCCACACAAGGAACCTAAGTTTTAGGCCACACAGGCCAAGGATCCACACAAGGAACCTGGTTTAGACCACACAGGTCAAGGATCCACACTAGAACCCTAGTTTAGGCCATACAGGCCAAGGACCTACACAAAGGACCTGAGTTTATGCCCTACATAAGAGCAAAGGTCCTACACTAAGCACCTAAACCTATTCTCCCGTTGAAGGCCTCCTATGAGGGCTTGAAGGGGTGAGATGCACCTGTGACCCAATCCTACACAAAGAATGATTAACAGGGTCTCTAGACTCTAATGACTTACAGATAAGTAGATGAGCCCTATTCTACAAGTTGATGAAGATTTTCTCCATTGATGATGGAGATTCTTCAACTCCCTTGATCCGCAACACTGATGATGCTCCAATGTAAGGCGACAGGGTTGGGTCAAGGTTTGTTGGAATCCACTCTAATGATAGTTAATCATTGAAGAGACGGAGTGATTCCAAGATCTTATGCATTCAAGAGATCCCAGCTCAGTGATTTTCCATTAAGATAGTAGCTGGATGATCCTTGAATGAGGAAGTTCATTCACCAATCTACTGTATTGAATATCAATAAAGAGGGTGAATTGAAGGATGAACTCCCATGAGAAAAAGGGCTAGGGAAAGTGAAATGCAAGTATTCTCTCAAAGCTCTCTCTCTCTTTTTCTCAATGCAGTAACCAAGAACAAGCTCTCCTTATAAAGGTAAAAAGCTCCAACGGAAATAAAACTGTTAATTTCTGACTGAGTTTGATGTCATCGAATGTATACTTTCGATACCATCGAATATCGGTTCGATGTTACGAACTCAACTATAAAACATTCCTGGAACTTTTTGATAGATGATCGATGACATCCAACTTGATTCGATGTCATCAAGATTTGAACTTCAATGCCATCGAATCGTAGTTCAATTCCTCGATATTATATGTGACTCTACACAAGAGCTTGCTAGACATTTTAAGGGCTGATTACGATGTCATCGAGCCTGATTCGATGTCATCGAATTTTAAAGTTTGTTGTCATCGAATTCTAGTTCGATTCATCGATCTTTTAAGAAGATATTCCTTAAAACTTGTTGGACATTTCTTTGTCCTATTTTGATGTCATCGAGTCTTCCTCGATGTCATCAAAGTTTGAATACCGATGACATTGAGTATAGTCTCGATTCTTTGAACATTCCAGATGATTTTCCTTTCGAGTTTGCTGGATATAGACTCGTCCAATTTCGATCTCATCGAGGCTTCCTCGATGTCATCAAAGTTTGAATGCTGATGACATTGAGTCTAGGCTTGATTCGTCAAACAATACCAGAATATTTTCTAAGAAGTTGTTGGTCAATGCTCTAAGCCCTTCGATATCATCGACATGCCCTCGATGTCATCGATAAAGATGTTCGATGTCATCAAGAGTATGTTAGAGTCATCAAATATTCTGTCCAAAATTATTTGTGGTTGCTGGACATAAAAGGTCTCATTTCGATGTCATCGATGCCAGTTCGATGTCATCGAACATGAGTGTTCGATGTCATCGACTCTAACTCGATGTCATCGAACTAAGCAGAAAACTTAGAAAATTTTCCTGTTTAAAAACAAGTTTTCTCACTTTTTACTCTTATGTTGTTCTAAGGCTTTTAAGGGTTTATTCACCTGAGTGTTTTGGGACATAGGATGTGAGGCTTAATTTACCTTTGACGATCTCGAAACACACATCCGGTTGAGGCGATGTCTTGAACGATCTTCATATGGGGCTCACCTGACTCACCGACTCAACCCTCACGCTAATGGACAAACCAAGGCACTTTCATTAGGATCATAGGGTTTGGTTAGATAGAACTTACGACAAATACCATAGGTTAACTAATAGCACACATAGATTAGACCCGAGAACACTAAAAAGTGAAAATTCCAATTTATGTGAGGCAATGGTGCTCTATTGGTTCGACATATAGACTTATCTGTCCGACTGATTGTGCAACGTAAAGACCTGAGGGATTTGGGCTCGTCGATTCGACTGACGTAGCCCTCGGTCCAACTGACAGGCACAATTTGTGTGCTCTTACAATCCACCAATATTTTACTTGGTGCTATAAGGAGGCATTTTACTATTTTCTCCTTATTTTCAGCCTAAGAGATACGGAGAGAGTGAGAGAGATAGAAGGAGATAATGAGAGCGAGATCGAGACTAAGAGCAGATTGCTGCTCCCGGTCATTTCATATCCTTTTATCCTTCGTTTTCTTTTCTTCCCTTCCAATTTCAAGCCCGGGGGAGTGAGCTGATGCCGTATGAGGGTTGGTGGGTTAAATCCACCTGTGCATACTCATTACATACCCTTCAATTAGCATATGTACGTTGGATGCCTTCCATCGGCCCATGCATGTCATGTACTCCTATTCGGTGTGTGCATGTTAAATTAAGAAGTTCACTCCAACAATTAGTAGATGTCCATCTGCATGCACGAGTGTCACGCCCCCAAACTTGGAAAACGGGCTCACAAAATTTCCGATCGCCGAATTCAGCGCTGACAGCCTCCGTAGTATCCCATACTCGGCTCCCGACACCGATATGCCAAATTCCGATCCTGGGATCCTACAAGGGAGTTTTTTAGCATGAATTTTTTTTGAACAATTAATCTGTTTAGGTGGTTACACATTTTGTACATGGTATCAACACATATCGAAGAGATGAACCTGTTCAACATGTCACACATGATATGGTGCACCAACTTAGCAGTAATGAAGGAAACAATAGCAAACTCCAATAGCTCTTATATGCATCCTGAAAAGTGTAAGTCATACATATGAGCAAACCACAACTCATGAGTCTAGTGCGTGCCGGGAGTAAAACACGTCTTATTAGGGCGATCCCATAAAGACATTCAAAACAACCATAGGCATGTTATCAACCAATCATGTTATCATAGGTGAATAGGTTATCAATCAAGCATGTCGTATAACTATACAGGTTATCATGAACTTGACATCAATAATAGGCATGTCACTTAACAAGCGACCATGAATCATTAAAATAGCCAATCATCATGAACGGGACAATCAAATTTCATTTTCTACTATATGGCATATGGTGGAAAGGCAATGGCAAGGCTGACGTGTAATCGTTCGAGTACAATGACATAATACACCAAATGTCATATGTTGAGGATGCGATGCAATTTGTAAATCCTGACGAATCCACAAATATGTGGGACAAGGTACTGCTTACACCGTGTGCACAGTAGCCTGCCAACCACTGGTAGATCACCTAGGCCTGCTAGGCCCCGCCCACATGTGACCACAGTGACGGGGCGTCACAATGTCATATGTAGAGGATGCAATGTAGTATGCAATGCGAATGAAATGACAAGGCTGGAGTGTGTAGTCAGGATGATAGTACATGGTATCGCAAGCCGTGGGGTTCATCACAAGGGACTTCTATCCAAATCAGTCCTATACCTAAATTTGGATAAATAAACTCAATGTGGTAAACTCTTGATCTTAGGTTGGTCATGCATCGCAATCAAAATCTTGGCCATTATGAAGGTACACATAATGATTTGGTTGCGCACCACCAGCTCGAGTGGATAGTGAATGAGTGAATGAATGAGTCAAATGTTGAGTACACAACTCCTGCTCAGTAAGTCCACATATCAGTACCGTACATCTCTGGGATCATCACCGGAGTTTAGTACAATGTTGTCAGCCATACCAAGGCTATGCGATGCGAGGCCTACATGGCCAATGTCATATATAAGGTGCAATCACAAGTCATGCCAGTTCTCATTTGAATCCACATATCAGTACAGTTCCTCTCTTGACAATCACCGGGGTCTAGTACGCTCCAAATGGCACTGCCCCTCCCCCAGATACGCAGTCCAAGTGAGCGTAAGAGACCTCACTATCCACCTGGCCAATAGTCTGTCAATACCTATCCGGCACATTGATAGCGTACCCATTTACGAGTTGATCAGATTCAGCCTAGCATTGCCCCCTACTCTCGGGCGGGTAAGGCCACATCCCCTTCCAACCAACCACAACATAGTGAGAGACGCGACCTAATGGTACTCAGCACTCATGCGCTCATACATCCACTCGATCTCGGCGTTGGAGTATCCTCTTGCTACCATAAGAGTTTAGGGACTTTCGCCCAGGGACATCTATGGCGCCCCATGTAGAACCAAAACATTTTCTGTGTTCAATCCTGTCATCCACGATATGTTTGTGGAAGCCTCAGCCCTGATGTCACTAGGGCGAATAGAAATCATATCACATAAATGCAAGATGCATGAGTCATACAATCCAGTCATGTATCAGTCCTGCGCTCGGTCATGTGGGGCAACTCCGCCTCTCAGGGAGTCCCGAAAACAACTAGCCTAATGGCATATGTTATGGTTAATCATTCCTCATAATGAGCATGCAGATGATGCGTATGGGCAATGAACGGCCTCACACATCACAATGAGCCTTATCCAGTCACAATGGGCCTCATACAATCACAACGGGCCTCACACAATGGGCCTTATACAATCACAATGGGCCTCGTACCATCACAATGTGCCTCCTACAATCATAATGGGCCTTATACAAACACAATAGGCAATAAGCCTCACACAATGGGTCTCAAACAACTATAATGGGCCTCATACAATCACAATGGGCCTCATACAATCACAATAGGCCTCCCACAATGGGCCTCATACAATCACAATGGGCCTACATATCACAACGATCCTACATATCACAATGGGCCTACTTATCACAATGGTCCTACATATCACAATGGGCCTACATATCACAACGATGTTACATATCACAATGGGCCTGCTCATCACAATGGACCTACATATCATGGCCACAAAATGGGTTCCAAAGTTTGAGTAGTACTATAGGGTTTGGTGGAAAGCATTATTCTCAATGAAGGCCCAATAAGGGGAAAATCAAAATGGGCTTAACAATGGGCTCTAAAGAGTTTGCAACGTGGACATTTAACCATCATTGCTCCTAAAGTGCGGCCCGCCTTAGATTCTAACTTACAATGGGGAATGGGCTTAGCAATGGGCCTTAGTGAGTTTACAATGTGGGCATTTAACCACCATTATCTTCTAGAATGCGGCCCGCTATAGAGACTATCTCATAATAGAGACCATAACCCTTAAACTAGCTGGAAAAATGGATAGGCATCATAAACATTATCATATTCATCATGGTGGGATCAACATCATTGGGCCTTGCACAAGACTCTCATATATCACAATGAGCCTCATCACATGGGTCTCACATACATCATTATGGGTCTCATCACATGGGCCTCATCATATCACAATGGGCCTCATCCCATAGGCCTCATATACATTACAATGGGCCTCATCACATAGGCCTTATATACATCACAATGGGCCTCATACAAGGGCCTCACATACATCTCATTGGGCCTCATCACATGGAAGGTAAGGCCCATACAAGATAGCCCAAACTAGATGGCCTACTTAAGGTTTTGATCCCAACAACACCTGAGAGTTATTTTTCAGAGTTTAGATACTTTATTAAATGATTTGGGAAGGTGGTGGACCCCACTGACGTGGCCCCACATAAACTTTACATCAAACAGATTTTTGTGCAATGTTGGTTCTGGGCTATTTTGGAGTCAGATTCATGATCACGTGGGGCCTACATATGGTGAAAGAGAATAACCACCTGGTAGCTCTATGTATGGGCTTTACAAATTATATGGCAAGCCTCATTGGTTGGGTGAGAACAATTTACGGTGATAGCCCAAACATGGGTACTTGAAGAAACTGTGCAGGAAATATAGTGCAAAATTAGTTTTGGCCCAATTTTAAGTATATCCCATGATCACAAGGGACCACAGTTCAGTCTGCTGTCAGGTGCCCTTGGTTGTACTATATATGCCCTTCAAAAATTATAAGTTGGGACCAACTAGTTGTGCATACATAATATTTGGTATAGGGTCAAAACATTGGCACTTTGATTTTCTGCACAACTGTGCCTGACCACATTTTGGGATCCACTCCCTGATTTTGTGGGGTCTAATTTGGCCCAATTAAAATATTATTTATCTATCCATTAGTATATGTTAGATGTTTCAAGTGGTGGCCTACTAAAACCTCCAACGTGTGGTCCACCACAGAGGCCCAAAGTTGGTACAAAACACAAATAATCAGACAATTTTCAAAAATGTGGTGTCACAACTTAGGGCCCAATTTTCAAATACTTAGGGATCATTCCTGACAAAATATATGGGACATCTCAGCTCACTTATATAAGGATTTAACTTCCCCCAAAGTGGGACCCTTAACTACAGAGTGTGGAGCCCACTACAAGGTGTCAAAGAGGCCTACATGTAATACAGTTAAGTACTTAGAAAATTTTTAGCAAACCGAAAGTGTAAAATGAATGAAATAGATCCAATGGAAAGTGGGGCCTACATACTAGCAAACCATAGATGGGTTCCCAGATTGGATGAACTAATAAAATGCATAAATCATAAGTGATCCCACACCCAAGTGGGTCAATAAGAGGATAATTGTTATGTATAACATAGATCCAACATATTCATCAAGTAACACATGAAATATATATTGATGAAATCTCTATGATCAGATTCTATGTTGGAAGATCTGATCCAATGGATGATTTGGGAACAAGTCATTCAGGCCGTTTATAGGTTTCCAACCATACAGAGCCTTAGATCCATCTAGACCACACATAGAAATTCAAGATTTGTCCTTACAGAAGTATCTATCAGTCCAGAATTTTGTAAATTTATCATGAAAGAATCTGACCATAGGGACCATATATATGATTATTAAGTATCTCAAGTAAGTTAAAAAAAAATATATCAAATACATCTGATCGTTGGAATCACGGATATGGCCCAAACCAGAATGGTCATAATAAGCTCCGAAATACATTTTTCGTATAAGGCTAAGATTTTAGCCCTTGAAACTTCGATTGAGGCTTATTATATACTGTTGGAAAGCTAATTCGATTTTCTATGAATCCAACGAAACATATATTTTTAATACATTCATTAAAAGAGTTAAAAATTGGTCCATTTAAGCATATCGGAATCCTGCATGCGCTGCTGGACAGCAGCCAAGTAAACTTGATGTTATGGATGATTGGACCGTTGGATGGCTACGGAATTTGGTCCAGAGTTAGTTCATATGTTATTCATAATATCCCTAAGTTTCAACTCCGATCTTAGCATGGTTGATTTTATATGATTTTTAGAACTTGTTGTCCAGAAACAAAAACATGATTACAAATGAAGGGTGTAGATATGATGTTCATCACGGTGGACCATACTGACATGGGCCACTTTGTTGACCACCATAGATATAAATACATGCACACAAGAACTCCACACCAGTGGGGCCCACACATATCAAGAAAATAAAAAAGGAAAGAAAGAGGAGGATGAGGAAGATGGAAGGAGGGGTGTAGACTCACTTCAATGGATGAATGGTTGGATGATGATGTGTGGTCTACTCCCTTTTGATCAATGGTGGGCCACACCTTGGCCCCACTCTCTCTCACTCTCTCTTAAAATCTCAGAATTTTTGTAAGTGTAGGAAAAGAATAAGTGCAAGAAAGCTCCTACTCTTATATAGAGAATTGGGGGTTGAGGTGACAAATTGATGTGGCAAGTTCATGGGATCTCATTGGTGTTAAAAGTGAGGTGGAATGTGATGTATAGTATGGGTAGTAGATGGTGCTAAGCATGCATTGACAAAGGTGGAAGAAATCTAGACATGCATTAGCTAATGGATGGATAAGGGTTATGGGTTGTAGGTGATGCATGGTGGATGATGAAGTGGAGTGTTGCAATTGGTTGTTTGAAGTGATGTGGCACAAATCAAGATATGCATTGGATGCATGCATAAGATGAGGTGGACATGAGCCATGATTAGCTTCTAAGGCATGGGGAGAGAGCTAATGATGAGTTTTGGGATAAAATCCAATTTTGTCTTATAGTGCTCGTCTTATATGTGCTAGGTTCTTATTTTGTCATGTAGTAATTGTCCTATTTGTTGGTAATTTCCATGTTCTAAAAGTGGGCTTTAGGCCTACATGGGCTCAAGTCTAATGGGCCTAGCATAATAAAGGTTTCTTGTGTTACTGGATATATAATTTGGGTCGTACATTCGATGAGTCATATCTCACTAACGGAGGGTCGGATTGACACACGGTTTTCACCATTGCGACTTTAATGACGACGTGGTCCACATGATAGAGGTCTCAAGGTCATCCAGAATAAATTACTTTGGTGAGTTTTCTAGGTGCACTAGGGTGCAGTGTATAGTCTATCAACGCTGCGAGTTGGGACACGTGTGCGCATGAGCATTGTTGCAAAAGTCTGGGATCCCACATCCTACCCACCTTACAAAAAATTTCGGCTGCAAAATTTCTAACTAAGTTCACATTCAATCATGTTAAACAAATGAACAACCAAATCCCAAAGATCATTGTATAATCACATCTAATTCATAGCATCTAAACAGGGCACAACAACCAAGAATACCTCAATCAAACATCAAATGAGTAAAAATGATAATCAAGGGACGAGAGTTCTATATTTATACTCATATGTTTTATGTACTGGGATAACTAAGTGTTCCTAGGTTTTCAAACATCAGAGTACACACAGGTTGCCCTAGGATTATTGATCTGATACAAACTCCTATCACGCCCCAAACTCGTAAACCGCCTCACAAAATTCCCGTTCGCCGAATTCGGAGCTGACAGCCTCCGTAGTATCCCATTCTCGGCTCCCGACATCGATATGCCAGTTTTCGATCGTGGGATCCTACAAGGAGGATTTTTCAGTGTGAATTTTTTTAAACGATTAATCTGTTTAGACAGGTACACATTTTGTACATGGTATCAACGCATATTGAAGAGACGAACCTGTTCGACATGTCACACATGATATGGTGCACCAGCTCAATAGTAATTAAGGAAATAATAGCAAACTCCAACAGCTCTTGTATGCATCCTGAAAAGTGTAAGTCATACGTATAAGCAAACCACAGCTCGTGAGTCTACAGCATGTCGGGAGTAAAATACGCCTTATCAGGGTGCTCCCGTAAAGATATCCAAAACAACCATAGGCATGTTATCAACCAATCATGTTATCATAGGTGAGTAGGTTATCAATCAAGCATGTCGTATAACTATACAAGTTATCATGGACATGACATCAATAATAGGCATGTCACTCAACAAGCGACCATGAATAATTAAAATAGCCAATCATCATGAACAAGATAATCAAATTTCATTTTCTACTATATGACATACGATGGAAAGGCAATGGCAAGGCTAACGTGTAATCGTTCGAGTACAAGGACATAATAAACCAAATGTCAAATGTCATATGTTGAGGATACAATGCAATATGCAAATCCTGACGAATCCACAAATATATGGGACAAGATCCTGCCTACACTATGTGAACAGTAGCCTGCCAGCACAGTAGCCTGCCAACCACTGGTAGCACGCCTAGGCCCTCTAAGCCTCGCCCACATCAGCGTCCGCCTTCATGTGCCCACCACATGTGACTACAGTGACGGGGCGTCACAATATGTCTTATGCAAAGGATGTAATGCAGTATGCAATGTGAAAGAAATGACAAGGTTGGAGTATGTAGTCGGGATGATAGTACATGGTATCGCAAGCTATGGGGTTCATCACAAGGGACATTTATCTAAATCAGTCTCATACCTAAATTTGGATAGTTAGACTCAATGTGGTAAACTCCTGATCTTAGGTTGGTCGTGCGCCCCAATCGAAATTTTGGTCATTGTCAAGGTACACATAATGATTTGGTTGCGCACCACCAGCCCGAGTGGATAGTGAAAGAATGAATGAATGAGTCAAATGCTGAGTACACAACTCCTGCTTAGTAAGTCCACATATCAGTACCGTACATCTCTGGGATCATCACCGGGGTTTAGTACAATGTTGTCAGTCATACTAAGGCTATGCGATGCAAGGCCTACGTGGCCAATGTCATATGCGAGGTATAATCACAAGTCATGTCAGTCCTCATCTAAATCCACATATCAGTACAGTTCCTCTCTGGACAATCACCGGGGTCTAGTACGCTCCAAATGGCACTGCCCCTCCCTCAGGCACGCAGTCTAAGTGAGTGTAAGAGACCTCACTATCTACCTGGCCAATAGTCTGCCAATACCTATCCGGCATGTCGATAGTGTACCCGTTTACGAGCTGATCAGACTCAGCCTAGCATTGCCTCCTACCCACGGGCGGGTAAGGCCACACCCCCTTCCAACCGACCACGACACAATGAGAGACGTGACCTAATGGTATTCGTCACTCGTGCGTTCATATATCCACTCGGTCTGGACGTTGGAGCATCCTCTTGGTACCATAAGGGTTTAGGGACTTTCACCCAGGGACATCTATGGCGCCCCATATAGAACCAAAACATTTTCGGTGTCCAATCCTGCCATCCATGATATGCTTGTGGAGGCCTCAGCCCTGATTTCGCTAGGGCGAACAGAAATCATATCACACAAATGCAAGATGCATGAGTCATACAATCTAGTCATGCATCAGTCCCTCGCATACCGCGCGCTCATGTGAGGCAACTCCGTCTCTCAAGGAGTCCCGAAAACAACTAACCCAATGACATATGTTATGGTCAATCACTCTTCATAACAAGCATGCAAATGTTGCGTATGAGCATGAATCATGGTGTATGTCATGCATGATTATCAATCATAACAATGATCCGCCTCACATAATCACAATGGGCCTCACACATCGCAATGGGCCTCATCCAGTCACAATGGGACTCATACAATCACAATGGGCCTCATACAATCACAATGAGCCTCCTACAATCATAATGAGCCTCATATAATCACAATGGGCCTCGCACAATGGGCCTCATACAATCACAATGAGCCTTGCACAATGGGCCTCATACAATCACAATGGCCCTACATATCACAATGGTCTTACATATCACAATGGACCTACTTATCACAACGGTCCTACATATCACAATGGGCTTGCTTATCACAACGGGCCTACATATCATGGCCACGAGATGGGTTCCAAGGTTTGAGTAGTACTATAAGATACGGTGGAAAGAATTATTCCCAATGAGGGCCCAATAAGGGGAAAATAGAAATGGGCTTAACAATGGGCTTTAGAGAGTTCGCAACATGGACATTTAACCATCATTGCTCCTAAAGTATGGTCCGCCTTAGATTCTAACTTATAATGGGGAATGGGCTTAGCAATGGGCCCTAAGGAGTTTACAATGTGGACATTTAACCACCATTGTCTCCTAGAATGCGGCTCGCTATAGAGACAATCTCACAATGGGGCCCATAGCCCTTAAACTAGCTAGAAAAATGGATGGGCATCATAAACATTTTCATATACATCATGGTGGGATCAACATCATAATTGGGTCTTACACAAGAGTCTCATATATCACAATGGGCCCCATTACATGGGCCTCACATACATCACAATGGGTCACATCACATGGGCCTCATCACATCACGCCTCATCCCATAGGCTTCATATACATTACAATGGGCCTTATCACATAGGCCTTATATACATCACAATGGGCATCATACAAGGGCCTCACATACATCTCATTGGACCTCATCACATGGAATGTAAAGCCCATACAAGATAGCCCATACTAGATGGCCCACTTAAGGTTTTGAGCCCAACAACACCTGAAAGTTATTTTATAGAGTTTAGATACTGCATGAAATGATTTGGGAAGGTGGTGGACCCCACTAACGTGGCCCTACATAAATTTTACATCAAACAGATTTTTGTGCAATGTTGGTTCTAGGCTATTTTAGAGTCAGATTCATGATCATGTGGGGCCTACATATGGTGAAAGAGAATAACTACCTGGTAGCTCTATGTATGGGCTTTACAAATTATAAGGCATGCCTCATTGGTTGGGTGAGTACAATTTACGGTGATGGCCCAAACATGGGTACTTGGAGAAACTGTGCAGGAAATATAGTGCAGAATTAGTTTTAGCCCAATTTTAAGTATATCCCATGATTACAAGGGACCACATTTCAGTGTGCTATCAAGTGCCCTTGGTTATACTATATATGCACTTCAAAAATTATAAGTTTGGACCAACTGGTTGTGCTCGTGTAAAATTTGGTATAGGGCCAAAACATAGGCACTTTGATTTTCTACACAACTATGCCTGACCATATTTTGGGATCCACTTCCTAATCATGTGGTGTAAGACCCGTATCCTAGACTGTATCATTCCATAAGCTTTCGCGGTCCTTTCAGTCGAATTCTGGCGACTCGCTATCTATTATCGGGATTTGCGCGCGACCATAAGTTGCATCCTATCAATCTGAGTCGACTCGGCCTAAGACTTGTATCATTGCGACCGCGCCGTCGCCGCCGTTCTGATGCCGCGTCTTGTGTGCCAAGACGATACCCCAGCCAGAAGATGTAGGCCTGCGTCCAGTTCGAGGAAAATGCTGCTTGTTGCAAATCCATAGAGAATCCATCACATCAATCACTTCACTTGTCAAAGTACACCTATTACTCTATCCCATCCTCAAGTACAAAAGCAACCCTTAAAAGTCAATTGTCCCTTACACAAGTACACCTTTCCATCCCTCTCTCCCATCACTCCTCTCCCATCATCTCTCTCTCTTTCATTCTCTCTCTCATTTTTCCTCCCAAGCAACACACGTCCAAGCTCCCCATGAGAGAGCTAGTGTGGCCCACCTACCTACCTCCCATCTCCACCATTCAAGGTCCATCTCAATCGTTGGAATCGTTTCCTTAGAGCTCTAGAGACTATAGGCGGAAGAAGGAAGAGAAGATCAAAGGTGGGTGCTTCTCTCTCTCTCTCTCTTCTCATTTTGTGTGATGTGTGGCCCACTCTGATGGACCCTACCTTGATGTATATCTTATCCAAACCATCCAAGTCATGTGGACCCTACCTTATGGTGGTGGAAAAACACAAGTATCAGATTGATTCAAATCAGGTGGGCCACGTTCATTTGGGACCCACCTTGATGAGATGTGGGCCACGTCCAAGTGGGACCCACCATGATGCCTGTGTCATTCCACACCGTCCAGATCCAGAGACGCTGGATGTGGCTCAATAGAGAAGTGGGAACTAGCTTGGGGTGTGGCTAACAATTAAGTGTGAACTGGCGTTGGGGTGTACTAAGCATGGGGTGGGCCACTCATGCAGGCCCCACCTTGATGTATGTATATAATTCACGTTCTTTATCCCATTCCCCAACTCATTTTAGGCATTGAGCAAAAAAATGAAGCTAATCCGACCTTCTAGCTGGCCATAGTATGGAGAATAGTATTTTCACCATTGAAATACATCCTGATGTTTCTGTACGCCAAAACCCATCGAATATTGGGCTTAATAGGTTTGTATTGAGTCATAGAGACCAATGGTCGGGTCTGAGGTGGGCCCCACCTAGGAAAAACATCAAAAAATACAAATAATAAAAATAATAAAATAGGCAGCAGCGCCTGCTGCTGCTTACCATCAGAGGCGTGCAGCGTAGGACGCTGCCGCGTGGTGTGAAGAGGCAGGGACCCACGGTCCCAGCTGTGGGCCCCACCGTGATGGGTGTTGCCATCAACACCGTGCATTAGGTGGGCCCCTTAGGGTAGTGGGCCCCCCTCCCAAAAATCAACCGTATACAAACTCAAGTGGCCCACACGGTTGGAAATAGTGAGGATTAAACGTGTGCCATTGAAATCCTCTTGGGTCAGAGAAGTTTTGAATCAAAATGATATTTGTTTTACCTCTTCATCCAGGTCCATGTGACCTTATCAACGGGTTGGGTGGAAAATAAACATTACGGTGGGCCCCAGGTCTATGTGACCTTATGCACAGGTTGGGAGGAAAATAAACATCACGGTGGGCCCCAGGTCTATGTGACCTTTATCCATAGGTTGGGTGGAAAATAAACATTATGGTGGGCCCCACATGGGACCCACTGATGTATGTATTGTATCCACACCTCTCATCAATGTGGACCTCCACCATGAGGTATGTGATTTATCTATGTCGTCTATCCCTATGGGACCCACCATAATGCATGTGTTGCATCCAAACCATCCATTTATCAGGCGAGTTTGTCTCAAGGCTTGAGACTAACAATATGACAGATCCAGTTATCAGGTGGACCACCCTATAGAAAGTAGTGGATTGAACACCCACCATTAAAACCCCTTTTTGGGGATTGTAGAAGTTTTGGAACCAATATGATATTTGTTTCTCCTCTAAATCCAGGTCTTTATGACCTTATGGACAGATTGGATGGAAAATAAGTACTACGGTGGGCCCCACTGGGATTCAACAGTGGAAATCAATATCACCACTGCCATTTGTGGTATGGTCCAAATGATCGCTGGATATAATTTATATATATATATATATATATATATATATATATATATATATATATATATGCTCTAAAATAATCTCTAATAATGGTTGAAGTATGTAGTTGGTACAACCCATGTGATTAGGCCCATCTTGACGTAATTGTGGCCCGTTGTTGAGGCCCACTTTGATTTATATGAGGCCCATGTGATTAGGCCCATCTTGATGTGTTTGTGACCGTTATTTAGGCTTGGTGCAGCCCATTGATGCGACCCATCATGATGTATATTTGAGGCCCATGTACAGGACCCACCTGTGATGTATTTATGGCCCATGTGCAGGGCCCACCTATTGTGTATTTGAAGACCATATATTACGACCCTTGAATGAAGCCCGACTTGATGTATTCATGGCCCATTGTAATATATTTTCGGCCCATACGATGAGGCCCATTATGTTGTATATGAGGCCCTTGTGAGAGGCCAGGGGCCCAGTATATGTTTGGCCCTATGTGGGCCACTCCTTAGGAGCAATGTTGGTTAAATGTCCACATTGATGGGCAATGATGTTTTAATGTCCACATTGTGACCTCCCATTAAGCCTTGATCGACCGATCATCGAGGCTGATCCCGATTGTCGTGGCCGATTGCTGATTAGCGATCGAGGCCAATTATCATAACCGATTGCCGATTCCAATTAACGTGACTGATTTGCCAATTCAAATTATTGATCGATTCTGATTGCCTTGATTGATTGACGTGACCAATTTGTCAATTCTAATTATCGATCGATTCCGATTGTCGTGGCCGATTATCAATTCTAATTGTCGTGACCGATTGCCGATTCTAATTGACGTGACCAATTTGCCGATTCCGATTATCGATCGATTCTGATTATCAAGGCCAATTCCGATGATTCTGATTTATCGAGGCCGATCGTACAGGCTGATTCTGATTATCGAGGCTGAGTATCGAGGACGATTATGATATTTCGAGACCGAGTATCAAGATCAATTCTAATTATCGAGGCCGAGTATCGAGGCCGATTCCGATTTGTCGAGGCCGATTGTATAAGCCGATTCTGATTGTCGAAGCCGAGTATCGAGGCTGATTCTGATTATCTAGGCCGAGTATCAAGGCCGATTCCGAGTGTCAATTTTGATTGTTAAGGCCGAGGCCGATTGTCGAGACCTATAAGATGTATATGCAACCCGTAGTGTAACGTCTCGAAAAATTTCGTACAAAGAGCCGAGTACTACCTCAGGCAGAAATCACTCAGGATCAAATCCTTTAGGAATTAGACAAAATTAACTAAGTGCTAAACTAGATTAGCTACAATATCCGCTTGATCCACTTTAAATACGATCTACAAGACCCAAAACTTGTAGAATCATTGACGCTAGGTTATCCTAAAATCTAGGATCAATCTCATTACCCAGTTGCTCTCGGGAGCACATTGAAACTCCATATTGGAGCTAGACCGCACGTCGAAAGTCCGATAACCACGAGACTAAACGCTTAGGACCGCCTTGTTGGGCTTGACAACCATCTCGAAAATCAAATCCAGATAGTGTCCCGGGGCTATTCGATTAAGCCCGGAGTGAAGAGTGTGAGAAAACGTGGTTTTCTTTAGAAATTAAATCTAATTTATGTAATCTGAGACTTGTCACTTGAGGGCTAGATATGAACAATCAGACCGTCAGAATCTGACCCAAATACACCCTCGGATGAGGAGAAATTTTCCATACATGGCAGTGTACTTGTAACCCTGATCGAGTTTCGGTGACCGTTGAACTGAAACTGGTCCGCCGCATGCGATCTGGAAACCCGATTGGAATGAAAACTTAACTCAACCTAGATCCATGGTCAGGGAGCTTAAGTCTGACCTTTGGCTCAAGGGCGGCTCCGAAAATGCTCCGTTGATCTGAAATACACGCCCTTTGGCTATAACCTAAGTATACCTTGGCCCTGGGGCCATTTTCATCAGTTTTAGGCCTATATAAGGACCTTAAACCCTCTCTCATTCACTCCATATGAATTTGGTAAAAACACTAGGAGAGAGAAGAGAGGAAAGAGAAAGAAAGTGAGAGAGCCACTCTTGGAATTTGATCCCTGCTATTCTACGTGCTTATCCATCACTACCAAACCGCTATTCCGGCGAATCTGACTTCGTTCCTAGGTAAGAAAACCTAACTCTAATCTGTTCTAAGGTTTTCAATTGTCACTAGTAGTGAAATAGCTGACTCAAATCGTGCTATAGGTTGTCATTCCATCGTTGACGAAGACTTAGAGTCTCTGTCAAATTCGTTACGCTTCTACAGCGTAAGGTGCGGACTATAGACGTATAGGTTATGGTTTTCAAAGCTTTCAATGCCGAATAATGATCGATTCATGATGTGGGTGTTATTTCACTTGCAAAATACGATGTTTGTTTTGCGATTCAGTTATATATAAAATTTGTGGAGTTTAATGTATTCTGTGTCTGTGTAGAAAATACCGTATACGTACAGAATATGAAAGTGTGTTTTCCATGATTAACTACTGTATATGTGTAACAACTCCTCGGTGAAAGGATTCGCCCTAATACATATTTTGGCCAACATACGTTATGTATGTTAATAAGTGTAGTCTAAGTGTTTATGAAAATGCTTATATGAGCAGTTACTTAGGAGATAGTGCTTTAGGTGGGTGTTGAGATAGGATTCTCAACCACCTTAGAGATGTGTATGATTTTCTCCATGCAAGTTATTTAGTTTAATCACTTATGAAATGTATGTGTTTGGATTTCCCGATTACATTGTGTTTTATAACATGCTTGTTAATATGTTTGAATTACTTGGTTAATTATGCTCTGACTACTCCACATGCTTACTGGTTAAGGATTGAATGTCTTTGGGACTACAATATAGTCCAGGCAATCAATAACAGGCTTTGAATTCGTGGCTGAGATTCAATCGCCATGTAGGATGTGTTTGACGAACGCGAGTCGTACTAGAGTTGTTGGCAGTGGTTAGGCCACACGGAGTGTTTACGCACTCCATGTCAATCAACTTCAGGTGCGCTCGTAATAGTCGAGCTCATCCAGTAACCCGATTTGCCCAATGTATGTTCACCATGTATGGACGCTACTGCTTGAACCTAAGGTACTAAACTCACCAGTGAAATCCCATTAACCTTGGTACCTCGATCCGCTAAGACTCATGAGCCGGACATGGTGGTATGGGACACCGTGGTCGAGCTGTCGGCCTACGCTAGGGCAACGAGCCTCCCCGTATTGGCCAGTGAGCAACCTAGATTCGTGAGCCGAATATGGTGGTATGGGACACTGTATTCGAGCTGTCGGCCTACACTGATTTGGTGACGAGCCCTTTGTAGTGACCTCGAGCATACTCTGAACCTGCGTGGAGGCGATGAGCTTTTCCGTAGTAATTAGAGTATACACTAGGCCTATACTGATTTGGCGATGAGCCCATTGTAGCGACCTAGAACCGCAACATCGTATGAGATTTTCTAGGACTAACGATCCTAGAATGGATCCTTGTTTAGGAATGATATAAGGGAGGTACCTTAGTTTCTTTATCCTGTTGTATGAAAAAACTAATAAGAACTCGGTCATCATGCTCATAACATAGACTACATTTGCCCCGGGTTGAAGAGCACAGAGGGAAGAAAGCATGCCGCGACCGTAAGATGGTGTCGCACAAGGGATTGTAGGCGAGGGCATGCATCATTGTTCATATCATTCTTGCATTAATAAGAGTATCTAGGTATGTTTGATTTTACTGCTTTATCATTACTGCTTGACTGGATTGATAACATGTTAACCTTTGCTCTATGATTCCACTGAGTTGATCACTCACTCCCACGTTACGGGACGGTGTTTTAAACACCAACCAGACCCTGTCTTGATTTCAGATGACGACGTGCCCCCAGAGGCGGAGCCTGATTACTATGACGATCAGGATGAGTTCTCTTATATGCAGTTATCCGGTGGCTTCGCTTAGGCCATCTGGATCGACGGGGCTACAAGGATTATCATTGTAGTTGTACTATTTGACATTTTGATTTTGAGACTATTACATGTATATGGTGACTTAGTGAAGTTTTCATACTCTGGAGACCGATCGTGCTCTTTTGACCTCTATACGTTCATTTATGTCTTTCAGTCTTCCGCTTGCATTGTATAAACTGATCTGGAGTATGAATTACTGTTTTGCTATAATCCCACTCATGGTTAATGCACTAACACAGACAACATTTAATCATAAGCATATATGTTGCATAAGTGATGTTTTGGAACTTGGGAGTTGAGTTGCTACTTGACCCCCGATTTCCAGGGCGTTACAAGTTGGTATTAGAGCATGATTTGGATTAAACTGAACCTGGGTTATGGTCACACACCGTACGCTGATGCAAATTCAACTTAGGTGGGCGCGAGAAAATGTAGAAACAATCGTAGGAGTCCCGGTTTCACCAATTGGTGAAGTTTACCGAAAACGATCGTCGAGATCGGGTCCGTACTCTCCCCTGATCGCTTAAAGTGACCCCGGATCACTCCTGTAGCGTCAAACGACAGGTCTAGACCACAAATTACCCCATCCCAGCCTTCAAAAATCCCTATGTGCAGTTGTACATCAGCAACATACCCGAAAGGCCCCGAAACGACTCGAATCGGAGTCGGGGGGCCAAACCGAACAAATCCGGTGGGACCCAAGGTGAGCCCCACATGTTTTTGGACCAGGGGGGAGGACCTCGCCCAAGGGGCGAGCCCTCGCCAGAAGCTTCAGAGACCGGTGAGGGCGTCGCCGCCCAGCGGGCCAGGACGGGCGGGCCGACCGAGCCAATGATGTTTTGGATGTTATGTGGCCCACCTGTCCCTGGGGTTTTGATTTAAACCTCTCCTAGGTCGCCCCTCCTTCACAAACTACCCCTCAAAGCTTCCCTTTTCTTCAAAAATCCCATATCCTTCACTCAAATCGCCCCACCAAGCATTTTCTCTTCCATTTTCGTGCACCCTCTCCACTACCCTGCTGTAAACCCTTCTCCATTGCTGCCTATCTCTCCATTCTCTCTCATTTGAGCTCTTAAATCCCC
The DNA here is from genome assembly GCA_021015155.1 of Magnolia officinalis. Lineage (NCBI taxonomy): Eukaryota > Viridiplantae > Streptophyta > Magnoliopsida > Magnoliales > Magnoliaceae > Magnolia > Magnolia officinalis. Next base: position 46,953,694 of record JAJHSJ010000009.1, read on the forward strand.
TATTTGAGTCTCAAATTCGTGTAAACCCACTCACCCATCTCATCTCTTCATTTTCCTTCTTTATCCCCTTTCATTTGAGCCTTTACACCCTCATTTGAGGCTCAAATCCGTGGAGACCCAAAGATCTCATCCCTTTTCTCCCTTTTCTTCACTTTTTCATGGCTCTATTTGAGCTTATTACAGCCATTTTCTCAATTTCCACCATTCCTTCTCTCATGGGAAAGAGAAAGGGTGTCGTGGATGAAGCCAGGCCTAGTCGCCCCATTCGTTCAAGGAGACCAAGAGGCGCCACCGCAAGCACGGGCGTTGAACGTGAGATACAGACTAAGCGGGACCTCGATCCTCAGGCTCCTCTCCCAAGAGCTTTACTGGCGGATTTATCGCATGGAGTTTATGAGAGTCGTAGGGTCCTTTTTGAAGCTCAGGTGGATGGGCGGCTCTTTGGAGAGTATTTGTTATTGGAACGCCTGGGTGAGGCAGGTTGGGGCCCTGTGTTTGAGGGAAAATATCGTGCAAATGTGGGCATTGTTCGTGCATTCTATGCCCATATTCAAGGGCCTACGCTAGAGCCCTTGCAGTTCAAGATTCCCTCGGGAAGAGGTCGAGAGGCCACAATTGACGCTGGCATGATAGCTCGACTCATGAAAATACCGCTTGGTCAAGTCCACGCAAGCGAGAAGAATCTGAAGAGTGCACATGAAAGGGATCGCCATTCACGTTTCCTTTGTGGTCGACTGGTTCAGTGGCAGCCAAATAATAGTCTTCTAGCGACCAATATGACTGACGACTTCCGTCTACTCCATCACATCTTCACGTTCAACGTCTACCCCAGGTGGAGTAACCGCTGCAAGTGTACGCGCCTAATGGTAGATTTCTTGTATCAAGTGAGGCAGGGTGAGAAGTTGTGTGTGCCTACTATGTTCTGCGGTAGATAGTTTTTACCGCACGCTCCAATAGAAGGACTGATTCACTCCCCTTCGGCCGACTCATATGTAAGTTGCACGCGAGTTCGGCTACCGACTTGGGGCAGAACTCCCAGTGCTGCAACATTTCATCAATGAAACTACTCTCAATCAAATGGACATTGGGCCACAGAAACGACAAGCCCGACTTGATGAGAGCGAGGATGAGACAGAGAGCGAGGAGGAAGAGAATGAGGAAGAAGGTGGAGCTGAAATAGAAGAAGAACAGAGCGAGGAAGAAGAGGAGGCCCAGGACACTGATGAGAGCTCTCCTCCTATGCCACCGGAGCAGGACACTGATCGGGCTGCTAGGGATGCCCGTTTAGGTCGACTTGAGGAGGGTTAGGCTGTCCTACGACAGGATCTTATGGATCTTCGAGGCCTCATGAAGCACAAGTTTAAGAAGGTGACTCGTATTTTGAAGTTTATCCTGTGCTGCTTGCAGGATAAGGGCGCCCCTTCTCCTTCGCCAGACTCGGATGCCTAGTCATCCATGTCGTTGTCTCGCAACTTGTTTTGGTTACTGCTTTAGGTTATGTTTGTGTTCATGTTGATGGGCCTAATAGTGTAGTAGTTAGTAGAATGTTTTCAGTGTTTGAAGCTTTGGTTGTATTAGCTCACATGCATCTTCCGTCATGATTCATGTAACTCTGTATTCCATGTATTATGACAAATTTTGGTGAATGAAATGCATGCAGTCCCTTTTACTATGAAGTGTGTAGAATGCTTAAAGGATTGTATATTGTTATGCTACATCTTACACAAATTGTACCCTATGTCATATAGGGCATGTCACAGAAGGTCACGCAGAGCACGGCACGCTTGCACTTACTGGTTCGATGGATCAGGCACCTCCCTAGAATGATAGTCGTACTGACCCTGGTTTGGGCCCGGTTCGTGAGACTATACCTGAGTCTCAGCCATCTACTGGTCCTATAGTTGGGCCACCACCTTACACACCACCGGTTTGTGAGTAAAACCGTGCGTCTTCTTCGACACAGCATGTGCCTCAATCAGCCCCACCTGCGGATAGGTTGGAGCAGTTGATGACGATGATGCACCAGCAGCATCAGCAGCTCTTAGTTACTATTACAGGGGCCATAGCTTAGGGTAGAAGTGCGACTCCACCTTCACCATCTGTACGCCCTGATGAGGCTATAGGGCCTTCTGCTCAGGATGAGGGTGTGCCTCCCCCTGCACCTGTTGCATAACCTACGGGGAATCTGGGTACGAGTGGTCTCCTCGAACGATTCCAGCGCTTGAGGCCTCCTACCTTTACAGGTTCTCACAAACCCGAGGAGGCCGAATATTGGATCGACCGAATCTCCAAGATGCTGAGGATGTTACATTGTACAGAGTAGGAGCAGGTCAAGTTGGCTACCTTTATGTTTGAAAAGGAGGCTAGCTTGTGGTGGGATAGTGTTCTATGGACAGTTGCAGTTGGCTATATATGGACATGGGCAGCTTTTGAGTTCCGCTTTCATGAGAAGTACTATCCCCAGACGTACCGGCACGAGAAGGAGAATGAGTTCTTACGCCTCAGACAGGGAGGCATGACAGTGACAGAGTACGAGCACTGGTTTACAGAGTTGGACAGATACGTCCCTACTATACTTGCTGACGCACAGATGCGGATGCGGCGTTTCTCCGAGGGCCTGCGACCTGATATTCAGTCGAAGATGTGTTGTGCTAATATACCCTCTTATGCTGAGCTAGTACACATGTCTATATGGGCAGAACCGGACGGGGATCGATTGATACGTTCTCGTGGGGCTATGGTTACTAGACCATGACCAGATGTACCGAGCAGGCCTTTCTTTGGCAAGAGACCCTGTACCGACTCTCCTCCCAGGATTACGACGCCATTAGTTCTGATGAGGCGCCTGGGTGTGACATGCACTTACTGTGGGAGACCAGGTCATGCTACGGAGAACTATTTTGCACGTATGAGAGACAGTGGGTTTTCACCGCCGCAGAGGATCAACCGCCAGGTCCACAGGCCATGCCAACACCACCCCTATGGACAGCACCTGCACATTAATCCTTCAGGCCCCCTGCACCTCAATTTAGGCCACCTCAGTTACCTATGGTGCCTCAGCCCAACCGACCTCAGTAGGCACGTGTTCATGCACTTACAGCGGAACAGCCAGAGACAGCGCCTTCAGCACCTATGGCCTTCAAGGTTACTACACATGTCCAAGGTACTCATGTCTTCTTATTAGTGGACACTAGGTCCACTACCTACATCATTTCCTGTGCGGCAGTTAAGGGTCTAACTTATATACTACTCCCACGAAGGGAGTGAGGCTCGCTATTGCTATAGGGACTTTTTTGGATGTCACACGGACATGTGAGGGTTGCTCAGTAGACTTGGGTAGCAGGACAGTATTCGTTGACCTCATTGTCGCCCCACTATGGCACTACGACATTATCCTCGGTATGGACTGGCTCACCGAGATGAAGGCAAAGATTGATTGCGATAATCGGGTCGTGACAGCCAACGGACCTGACGACACGGTCTTTACCTTTCCAGTGCAGGTTAGTTGGCCATGTCATGTTGGATGTTACGCTGCTTTACTAGAGCATGTTGATGGGCCGACGTTAGGGAACATACCAGTAGTTCAGGAATTTAAGGATGTGTTCAGGACGATCCGTAGATTACCTCCTCGGTGCGAGATTGATTTTACAATTGATCTTGTGCCTGGTGTGACCCCCGTTTCATTACCTATGTATCAGATGCCTCCATGTGAGATGGAGGAACTGAGGAAACAGATTGATGAGCTGGTAGAGAAGGGCTTCATTCGACCCAGTGTGTCTCCTTGGGGAGCACCTGTGTTGTTTATCAAGAAGAAGGATGGATTGCTACGATTATGTATTAATTGTCGCAGGTCGAACCAATTGACCGTGAAGAACAAGTATCCTTTACCCAGGATAGCCGATTGTTTGATCAGTTGAAAGGGGCGCGATACTTCTCGAAGATTGATCTACAGTCAAGGTATCATCAGTTGCACGTCAAGGATGAGGATGTGCAGAAGACGGCCTTCAGGACCAGTTTTGAGCATTATGAGTTCCTCGTGATGTCATTCGGTCTTACGAACGCGTTGGCCGTGTTCATGGATTTGATGAACCGGGTATTTCGGCCATTTCTATACCGATTTGTCATCGTGTTTATCGATGACATCCTGATATACTCTGCGAGTCGGAAAGAGCACGAGGAACACCTACAAGCAGTCTTAGATACTCTGAGGAAGAACCAGTTGTTCTTACAGTACAAGACGTGTGACTTCTGGCAGGAGGAAGTTAAGTTCCTAGGACATGTGATGTCCAAGGAAGGAATAGCGGTGGACCTTGCTAAGGTAGCCGCGGTTCAGGACTGGAAGCAGCCTGGTTCGGTTACTGAGGTGAGAAGTTTTCTTAGTCTGGCGGGGTACTACCGACAATTCATTCGGGATTTCTCGAAGATAGTCAGACCATTGTCGCAGTTGACATGGAAGGATCTGAAGTTCGCTTGAAATGAGAAGGTGGAAGCAACTTTTCAGGAGCTGAAGGACAGACTGATGTCCACCCCTGTGCTAGTATTACCGGAGCAAGGGGTCAAGTATACAATTTACACCGACGCGTCTCGAGTTGGTTTGGGATGTGTCCTTATGCAGAAGGACAGGGTGATTGCATATGCCTCGAGATAATTGAGGAAACACGAGGAGAAATTCCTACGCACGACCTCGAGTTAGCAGCGGTCATATTTGCATTAAAACTCTGGAGACATTACCTTTACGGAGAGGAGTTAGAGCTTTTCTGTGACCACAAGAGCCTTCGCTATATATTCACTTAGTGGGACTTGAATATGAGGCAGCGCCGATGGATGGAAACCTTGAAGGACTTCAAGTTCGAGGTCTCCTACCATCTTGGCAAGGCCGACCTTGTGGCAGACGCGTTGAGCCGCAAGAAGGCTATAGCATTTATGGCTCCGCTAATGATAGCAGAGTGGGATATGGTAGAGTTCGTGCGGGACTTCGAGTAGAGACTCACCTTGGAGGAGCCATTCGAGAGTGTCGCGCACGTTCGGGTGCGGTCACTTATGGATGACAAAATTATCGAGGCCCAGAAGTTTGATGCGCGATTGTCTGAGCTTCGAGAGCAAACTAGTGATAACGAGGACTCCGAGTGGAGAGTTGGCATAGATGGGGGCTTACGATACCGTGGCCGCCTATGCGTCCCAGACATTCATGACTTGAGACAGGAGATTCTCGAAACTGCCCACAGATCAAAGCTTGCGATGCATCCTGGTAGCACGAAGATGTATCAGGACATGAAGAGGTCGTAGTGGTGGCACAATATGAAGGCTCATATAGCAGAATATGTCTTTTGTTGTCTCACGTGCCAATAGGTCATGGCTGAACATCGCCGACCTCCTGAACTGCTTCAGCCCATGCCCATAGCTGAATGGAAGTGGGACTTCATCTCTATGGATTTCATATCAGGGCTGCTGAAGATAAGGAAGGGTTATGACTCTATTTAGGTGATCGTGGACCGATTAACGAAATCGGCTCACTTCCTCCCGATTAAAATCTCGAACTCTGCAGATGAGTTGGTCAGGCTATACATCAAGGAAATAGTGCGTCTGCATGGAGTTCCCTTGGAAATTGTGTCAGACCGAGACACGCGATTCACATCTATCTTCTAGACTCGTATCCAGGAAGCGATGAATGTGAAGTTGAAGTTCAGTACCGCGTTCCACCCACAGACCGACGGGCAGACGGAGTGGGTGAATTAGATTTTGAAGGATATGTTGCGGGCTTGTGTTTTAGACTTTAAGGACAATTAGGATAATTGTCTCCCGTACGCAGAGTTCGCTTACAATAACAGTTTTCAGCCGAGTATTGGCATGGCTCCTTACGAGGCCTTGTACGGGCGCCCTTGCCGAGCGCCGCATTGCTGGGCAGAGGTTGGCGAGCGCAATTTGATTGACCCAGAGTTAGTAGAGGCGACCTCAGAGAAGATCGATATTATCAGGCGTCGACTTCTTACATCCCAGAGCAGACAAAAGAGCTATGCCAATACGAGGCGGCGACCGCTAGAGTTCGAAGTTGGGGACCATGTATTCCTCCAAGTTTCCCTCATGAAGGGAGTCTTGCGTTTTGGCAAGAAAGGGAAGCTTACACCGCGGTTCATTGGCCCATTTCAAATACTTCATCGAGTGCGTATGGTGGCATATCGTCTCGCTTTGTCCACACCACTTACTGATGTACATAACGTATTTCATGTATCTATGCTGAAGAAATACGTCCCTGATCCTTCCCACATTATCAAATGGGAACAGGTGCAGTTGAGCGAGAATGCTACATATGTACTGCGTCCGACGCGTATCTTAGACAGGAAAGAGCAGGTATTGCATAGTAAGGTTATCCCATTGGTGAAGGTACTGTGGACACATCATACTGAGGAAGAGGCTACTTGGGAACAGAAGCCGAGGTCCATAAGAACTACCCTCAGATTCTCCAGGAGTACGAAAAGGTACTAATTTCAAGGACTGAATTTTTCTTTAAGGGGGGTAGATTGTAACGTCTCGAAAAATTTTGTACAAAGACCTAAGTACCACCTCAGGCAGAAATCACTCAGGATCAAATCCTTTAGGAATTAGACAAAATTAACTAAGTGCTAAACTAGATTAGCTACGAAATCCGCTTGATCCACTTTAAATACGATATGCAAGACCCAAAACTTGTAAAATCATTGACGGTAGGTTACCCTAAAATCTAGGATCAATCTCATTACCCAGTTGCTCTCAAGAGCACATTGAAACTCCGTATCGGAGCTGGACCGCACGTCGAAAGTCCGATAACCACGAGACTAAACGCTTAGGACCACCTTGCTGGGCTTGACAACCATCTCGAAAATCAAATCCAGATAGTGTCCCGGGGCTATTCACTTGAGCCCGGAGTGAAGAGTGTGAGAAAACGTGGTTTTCTTTAGAAATTAAATCTAATTTATGTAATCTGAGACTTGTCGCTTGCGGACCAGATATAAGCAATCAGACCATCAGAATCTGACCCAAATACACCCTCAGATCAGGAGAAATTTCTCATACATGGCAGTGTACTTGTAACCCTGATCGAGTTTCAGTGACCGTTGAACTGAAACTGGTCCGCCACATGCGATCTGGAAACCCGATTGGAATGAAAACTTAATTCAACCTAGATCCATAGTCAGGGAGCTTAAGTCCGACCTTTAGCTCAAGGGGGGGCTCCGAAAATGCTCTGTTGAGCTAAAATAGACGCCCTTTGGCTATAACCTAAGTATACCTTGGCCCTGGGGCCATTTCTATCAGTTTTAGGCCTATATAAGGACCTTAAACCCTCTCTCATTCACTCCATACGAATTTGGTAAAAACCCTAGGAGAGAGAAGAGAGGAAAGAGAAAGAAAGTGAGAGAGTCACTCCTTGGATTCGATTTCTGCTATTCTACGTGCCTATCCATCACTACCAAACCACTATTCTGGCGAATCTGACTTCGTTCCTAGGTAAGAAAACCTAACCCTAATCTGTTCTAGGGTTTTCAATTGTCACGAGTAGCGAAATAGCTTACTCAAATCATGCTATAGGTTGTCATTCCATCGTTGACGAAGACTTAGAGTCTCTGTAGAATTCGTTACGCTTCTACGGCGTAAGGTGCGAACTATAAATGTATAGGTTATGGTTTTCAAAGCTTTCAATGCTGGATAATAATAAATTCATGATGTGGGTGTTATTTCACATGCAAAATGCGATGTTCGTTTTGCGATTCAGTTATATATAAAATTTGTGGAGTTTAATGTATTCTGTGTTTGTTTAGAAAATATTGTATACGTAAGGAATATGAAAGTGTGTTTTCCATGATTAACTACTGTATGTATATTCTAGTTGTATGTGTAACAACTCCTCGGTGAAAGGATTCGCCCTAATACATGTTTTGGCCAACATAGGTTATGTATGTTAATAAGCGTAGTCTAAGTGTTTGTGAAAATGCTTGTATGAGTAGTTACTTAGGAGATAGTGATTTAGGTGGGTGTTGAGATAGGATTCTCAACCACCTTAGAGATGTGTATGATTTCCTCCATGCAAGTTGTTTAGTTTAATCACTTATGAAATGTATGTGTTTGGATTTCCCGTTTACATTGTGTTTTATAACATGCTTGTTAATATGTTTGAATTACTTGGTTAATTCTGCTCTGACTACTCCACATGCTTACTGGTTAAGGATTGAATGTGTTTGGGACTACAGTATAGTCCAGGAAATCAGTAAGAGGCTTTGAATTTGTAGCTGAGATTCAATCGCCACGTAGGATGTGTTTGATGAACCCGAGTCATACTAGAATTGTTGGCAGTGGTTAGGCCACATGGAGTATTTACAGACTCCATGTCGATCAACTTCAGGTGCGCTCATAATAGTCGAGCTCATCCTGTAACCAGATTTGCCCGATGTTTGTTCACCATGTATGGACGATACTGCTTGAACCTAAGGTACCAAACTCACCAGTGAAATCTCGTTAACCTTGGTACCTCGGTCCGCTAAGACTCATGAGCCGGACATGGTGGTATGGGACACCGTGGTCGAGCTGTCGGCCTACGCTGGGGCGACAGCCTCCCCGAAGTGACCAATGAGCAACCCAGACTTGTGAGCCGAATACGGTGGTATGGGACACTGTATTCAAGCTGTCGGCCTACACTGATTTGGTGACGAGCCCTTTGTAGTGACCTCGAGCATACTCTGAACCTGCGTGGAGGTGACGAACCTTTCCGTAGTAATCAGATTATACACTAGGTCGGTACTGATTTGGCGACGAGCCCATTACAGCGACCTAAAACCGCAACATCTTATGAGATTTTCTTGGACTGACGACCCTAGAATGGATCCTTGTTTGGGAATGATATAAGGAAGGTACCTTAGTTTTCCAATCCTACTGTATGAAAAAGACTAATAAGAACTCGATAATCACGCTCATAAGATCGCACTGCATGTACCCAGGGTTGAACAGCACAGAGGGAAGAAAGCATGCCGTGACCGTAAGATGGTGTCACACGAGGGAGTGTAGGCGAGGGCATGCATCATTGTTCATATCATTCTTGCATTAATAAGAGTATCTAGGTATGTTTGATTTTACTGCTTTATCATTACTACTTGACTAGATTGATAACATGTTAACCTTTGCTTTATGATTCTACTGAGTTGATCACTCGCTCCCACGTTACGGGACGGTGTTTTAAACACCAACCAGACCCTGTCTTGATTTCAGATGACGACGTTCCCTCAGAGGCGGAGCCTGATTACTATGACGATCAGGATGAGTTCTCTTATATGCAGTTCTCCTGCGGCTTCGCTTAGGCCATCCAGATCGACGGGGCTATAGGGATTATCATTGTAGTTGTACTGTTTGATATTTTGATTTTGAGACTATTACATGTATATGGTGACTTAGTGAACTATTCATACTCTGGAGACCGATCGTGCTCTTTTGACCTCTATACGTTCATTTATGTCTTTCAGTCTTCCGCTTGCGTTGTATAAACTGATCTGGAGTATGAATTACTGTTTTGCTATAATCCCACTCATGATTAATGCACTAACACCGACAACATTTAATCATAAGCATATATGTTGCATAAGTGATGTTTTGGAACTCGGGAGTTGAGTTGCTTCTTGACCCCCGATTTTCAGGGTGTTACACGTAGTTGGGGTCCATTATGATGTATTCATGGCCTATGGGCAAGGCCCATTATGATATGTATTAAGCCCATGATGCATGGCCCATTTGATGTATTCGAGACTCATGTGTATGGCCCACATGTCATGTATTTAAGGCCCTTGAGCAGGGCCCACCTGTTGTGTATATGTGGCCCTTGGGTAAGGCTCACTGTGTTATATATTAGGCAATTGTGTGTGGCCGTGGGCCCATTATATGTTTGGCTCTATGTGGGTCATTCCTTGGGGTAATGTTGGTTAGATGTCCACATTGTCGAGGCCAATTGTTGATGCCGGTTATGGATACTGATTATGAGTATGTGACAGCATAGCATCATGATACATGCTCATACACATCATCTGCATGTTTGCTATGAGATGTGGTTGACCATTGCATATGACATTGGGTAGGTTGTTATGAGACTCCCAAATAGGCGGAGGTTATCTCACATGAGCGTACGGTATGTCCAGGATTGATGTATGACTGGATTGTATGACTCATGCATCTTGCATTGTGATTACTGTACGCCCTAGCGACATCAGGGCCGTAGCCTCCATAGGCATATCGTGGATGGCCAGATGGGACACCGAAAATCTGTTATTAACATTGGGCTGTCATAGATGGCCCTGGGTGAAAATCCATAAACCCTCTTCGTACCAGAGAACGCCCCAACGTCACCCTGACTCTCAAGGCGAGTACTTTTTGTCGGGTGGCTATTGAAGATTCCCCAGGGCCGGACGCTACCCCTTTGTCCTTTCCCATATGACAGATAGAAAGATGAACAATTTGGGAAAGGCGACAAAACAACAGACAGAAACGACAAATACCCAATAGAGAAAGAACTCTTGACGTGTTAGAAGGGTATTACCGGATTTGTAGAATGCTTTGGGTCGTCCGACGTGGCTCCAACTGATTTGGTCGAGAGAATCGAGCAAAGAGGGTGACAGTAACAACCTTGAGAAAATTACCCCATTTTTCATTTCGCTGGCTTTTTATCGGGCGGCATCTGTCGATATGATCGACCATTATTTCGATAATATCGAGAGGTTACTTATCGATTCTATTGAGTCGGTCTCCGATATCTTTCTTGGCCACCCGACGATCTATATTCTAAGGAACCGTTGATAACATCGACCTTCTATCGATAAATCGAGAATGTCATATCGATAGTCATATCGAAGATGAGAATTTTCAATTTTCTGTATTTAGACAGATTTTCAAATATACTCTTCATATTTCTGTTGACAGTATTTTTAACAAAAATTATGTACACACTGTACACATCAAAATTATAAACATTTGATTTTTTATACAAAAAGAAGAGGTGAAGCACCTCAGATATATCATTCGAAGTTCAGCAAAAACATTTCCTTATTTTATCACAGGTTCAGATTCTGATACGTGATCTGAACTAATTCTTTCTTACCCATTTCATTTTGTTGATCGATTTGAGTGGTGATGCAGGGGCATTGCTCCTATCCATATCTTTAAGAGGACTTTTGAAGTTTTGTATTTCTCTGGTTGATAATTCGTTAACCTGATTCTGACCAGAGTTAGGTTGAGTACTCCTAGGAGTTATGCATTCAAAATTATAATGTCCTAGATCACCACACAAATAACATGCTGGAGTTGTTCTAGTTTTGCTTTCAGAAGCAGCAGATTTTTCAGTTCTGGGAGCTGCATTTCCAGACTTTGATTTGTGTTTTTCATATCCAAGGCCGTTTTTATCCTTTCCAGGTCTTCCCATTCCTAACAATTTTTCTAGCTTTTCACCACTCTGGGAAAACTTGTAATTTATCTTGGCTATCTTCTTGGATTCTTCCAGATCAAACAAGAGTGAATGATTTTCATTTTGAAGGAGCATATTTTTGTCTTTTAATTGCTCAACCTTTTTGTTCAGTTTTTCAGACTCGTTTTTAAGAAGAGTATTGATTTGTTCGAGTCTATCATTATCTGAGTGATATTGCTGTAAATCATTGATTAGATGTGTATTGATTTCTAGAGTTTTATCCAAATCTCTTTGCAGCATTTCCTTTTTGTTCTCAGATATACCCAGTCTTTTAAGAATGTTGATGTTATGAATATAAAGTTGATTATAGGCATCTTGCAGTTTATCCTCTTCGATTTTTTCTTCTTTTTCTTCAGTTTCCTCATTGTCAGATGAAAATGATTCATTGGCTAGCTGTTCTTTCTCATTCTCAGATTCAGTGGGGATGATTGAAGCAGTGGAGACCATGAGAATTTTCAATGATTTCTAATCTCCATCACTTTTTGAGTCACTGGATTCTGAATTTGACTCCTCAGTATCATCCCACGTGGCGGCCATTGCCTTGCCCTTAATTTTTCTGTTTGGGCATTCGATTGATAGGTGTCCATACTCGTGACAGGCGTAACATTGAGGTTCTTTGGTTCTTTTACCAAATTTGCCTGCAGAAGGTTTATAGTTCACATTTCTCCCTTTAGAAGGACGACCACGATTCTTTTGAAAGAATCTTCTGAATTTTTGTGCCAGCAAAGCCACTTCTTCATCTTCATTTTCATTTTCACTCTCACTGTCCTCATGAATTGTTTTCTTTGAGGTTTTTAAGATAGTGTTTTTGAATTTTTGGGGTTGTGTGAAGTGTAGTTCAAAAGTTTGTAGGGAACCTACCAGTTCTTCTACTTTCATTTCATCTATGTTCCTACACTCCTCAATTGTTGTAACCTTGGGATTAAACCGTTCCGGTAGAGATCTTAGAATTTTCTTACAAATTTTCGGTACCGGAACTTTCTCTCCCAATCCACCCATGGAGTTGCAAATTATATTTAGCCTTGTGAAAAACTCCATGAATGTCTCATGCTCTTCCATTCTGAGACTTTCGAACTGTGAAGTCAGGAGTTGAAGTTTGGATCGCTTCACAGTGCTTGTGCCTTCATGGGTTGTTTTCAATAAATCTCATGCTTCCTTGGATGTCCCACACATACTTATCTGATTAAAAATATCATGGGACACGGCATAGTAGATAGCATTCATAGCCTTGGCTTCAGATGTTTGCCTTTCTTTGTCGAATGTTGTCCACTTTTCTTCTGGTTTGGGCTTTGTGATTGTTGTGTCACTATCAAGTATGATTTATTCAGTTGGTGGCACATATCCACTTTCAACGATATCCTAAACGTCATGATCCAAAGATCTCAGAAAGTAGTACATCCTAGCCTTCCAGTATGCATAATTTGAGCCGTCAAATACTGGAGGTCTAGTGATTGATGAGCCCTCTCCTTTGGCCATATTCCCAACTTTAGTCAAGATCACTCTCTAGGCGGTAAAGCCCTTAAAGAGAGATCCGCTCTAATACCAATTGAAATGGCGGTAAGGACTGCACTAGTTGAAGAAGGAATATGCCAATATCTCCTAGAGGGGGGTGAATAGGAATTTTTCTAATTTTTTATGGTTTATCTAGAATCCTATTTCACTAATCCTTTTAAATATACAATTATCAAGATTACTCAAATGTAACCCTACTGGCTTCCAAGCCTGGTAGAGGATCCAATCACAAACTGCTTAAAGAGTAAACAATATAAAGTCTAATTCATGATGGATATGACTGTGTAGGTGTATGAGAAGCGATCAGATATTCAGATATGGAAATATTAATGCAAATCACTCAATCAGAATAACAATCTCAAACACAGTCATTTTATAGTGGTTTGACGATAAGTCTACTCCACTCTCGGCTGCCGTACTCAACCCTTGAGTGTACCGGATTTCACTATGGAGGTTTCCCAGGGTTCACCTCAAACATAAGGTTTTAAATCAGGTTCACCTTCAACCTTTACAACCTACACTGAGGTTGACTGTTTATACTCTCACGAACAAGGGTCAACACAACGCACCCACTTTTAGGCACACTGGACAAGGATCTTCCATAAGACTCTACTGGAGGTTTCTACACGGTTGACCTCTAACCCTAAGGTTTTACCAGGTTCACCTAAAATCTAGAGTTTTACTGGTTCACTCTAAACCAAATGTTTATGCTCTCCAAAGAGCAAGGGTCCACACAACGTACCCATCATGTACACTCCCACCGGATGCCTCCTTGAGGACTTCAAAGGGTGAGAACCACTTAAGACCCAATCCTAGAAAGGAATGAGCACAAGTGTCCTCTGGACTCTAAATACTTACAGATAAGTTGATGAGTCCCATTCAGCACAATGCTGAAGATCTCCTCCTCCTTGTTGACGAAGAGTCTTCTACTCCCTTGATCCGCAACACAAGATAATATACATATACTAGGCTTCGGGTTGGGTCAAGGTAAAGATGGAATCCTACTCTAAAAATATTTTCCTATCAGGAATGTAGAGCAATTCCAATCTTATGCATTCAAGGCATCCCAGCTTAATGATTTGCCATTAAGGTAGTAGCTGGAGGATCCTTGAAGGTGGAAGTTCATTCCCCAATCCACTCTATTGAATGTCAATAGTGAGGGTGGATTGGAGGATGAACTCCCTTGAGAGAAAGGGCTTTAGATATAGGATATAAGTTGAAACACTCAAAAGCTCTCTCTTCTGTCTCTCATAGCAACAAAAGACAAGTCCTCTATATATAGGCAAAAAGTTCCAACGGATATAAAACGGTCACATTTATGATAGAGTTCAATATCATCGAGCAGGTTCGATATCATCGAGCGTTCACTCTCGATAGCATCGATGGTCTGCTCGATGACTCGAACTCAATGTCATACGCTTTTGAAACTTTATGCCAAATGGTCGATGAATCGAAACTATTGTCGATGTCATCGGATTTCGAACTCCGATTCCATCGATGACAGGTTCGATTAATCGACACTTGAAAAATGAGACAGACTTGACTTTGAGATATTTCAAGTTTTCATGAATGATCGGGGGAACCGTCGAGATCATTGGAATTTGAATGTCGATGATATCGAGATCAGAGTCGATGCATCGATAAATCCAGCGGATTTGTCTTTAAGCTTGTTGGACGATTTGTCTCCTTATTCGATGCAATCGACCTGGTGCCGATATCATTGATATTTGAATATCGATTCTATCGAAGGGCCCTCGATCATAGTTAAAAACAACCTGAAATATCTGCTGTAAGAAATGCGCACCCACTATCGATATCATCGATGGACATCCGATCTTATCGATATTTGAATTCAGATCATATCGGACAGTCATCGATATATCAAAGGGATTTGAGATTTTCATTAAAAAACAGGGGCGCCGAAAATCTTCCTGTCGATCTTATCAAGCTACTCCCGATGGACTCGAGATTTGAATATCGATGATATCGATTGGTGTATCGATACATCGATAATTTGTCCAGATATGTTGTGAAGTTTCTGGACATATTTAGTGCTTTTATCGATGATATCGATAGGTGTATCGATACATCGATAAATCCGTCCAGATGAATATTTAATTGCTGGACATTTTTGGTCCTCATATCGATAATATCGGTAAGGTATCGAGGACATCGACAGTGCAGGTCGATCATATCGAGGGTGCTTTGATAAAATCGACAAGGCGAGAAAAACTTAGAGATTTTCTGTAACATCCCGGATTTTTGCCAACCTGGGATTAGATGTCCTTAGGCAATGGGTTGCTCCTAACACCTTATTATTTCATCAGAACTGAACCCCACAGTCTAAAATCGCTTCGGAACCCATTTCCTTCACAAATCCCACCCTTCACTACCTTGTGCTTTCAATTTTTCAAAGCACTTTCGCTCTAGACACTAACTTAAACTAGCTAAATAGTAAAACTTGGATAACTTTATATACAAACTACAAAGGCCTAAGTACCATCTCAACCAGAAAATAATTAGGATTAAATCCTCTAGAAATTTAACAAAGTTAACTAAGTGCAAAACTCGATTAGCCATGAAATCCGTTGGGATCGCTTTAAATACGATCTGCAAGACCCAAAACTTACAGCATCATTGACGCTAGGTTACCCTAAAGTTTAGAACCAAACTCTTTTCCCGGCTACTCTCGGGAATGACTTGAAACTTCGTATTAGGTCTAGACCGCACATCGGAAGTCCGATTAACACGAAGTTAAGGAACTAGGACCGCCTCGCTGGGCTTGACAACCATCTCAAAAATCAGGTCCAGCCGATGTCCCACGGCCATTCGTTTGGATCTGGAGCGAGGGAGTGTGAAAAACACTATTCCCATTCCAACATAAATATCAGGAATAGTGATCTGGCACCATTCGCTTGCGCATCAGTATTAAGCAACCAGACCGTCAGAATCAGACCAAATTACACCCTCGGATCAGGAAAAATTTCAGGAACATTTACATGCACTTGGAATTTCGGATCGTGGCCCACTGACCGTTGAACTAAAAGTGGTCCACCACGTGTGATCTGGGAATCCGATCAAGTCGAAAATGTAATCCCACGTAGATCCATGTGTGGAGAGCTTAAGTCTGACGTTTGGCTCAAGGAGGGCCACCAGAACCTCTCTTTTGAGCTGGAAAAGTGACGAAATACCTATATTAGCAGTAACCCTTGAACAGGAGTCTATTTCGGTGAGTTTTGAGACTATATAAGGACCTTAAACCCTCTCTCATGGCAGCCATACGAATTTGGGTTTTGAGAGAGGGAAAAGAGAGAGGAAGTGAGGGAGAAGTGGGAGAATCTCCCTGCCGTCGTTCCCTGCCACCACACAGGCTGCACCATCCCTTTCTTAACGCTTTTCCGGCGTTTCCGGCGTCGTTTCTAGGTAAGAAACCCTAACCCTAATCTGTTTTGGGGTTTAGACTGTTGTAGGTTGTGAAATAGCTAACCTATTTCGTTCTCTAGGTTGCCAAACTGCCGAATACGGAAGCTTAGCAAACCTATCAACTCCGTTACGATTCTACGACAAAAGGTGCGGACCTTAGGTGTATAGGTTAGGGTTTTCAATGCTTTCAATGTCAGATAATGATAGATTCATGATCTGCATGCAATTGCACATGTACAAAGTGTTTTCCGTTTCCTGTTTCGATTAACGTTGTAGAATATGGAATTTCACATACTCTAGGTATACGTAGAAATACCGTATACGTATTTTTTTTGGAGAAATGTTTGACATGTTTATTTAATGTATGATTATACTATATATGGATAAAATACTAGTTTGGTGAAAGGAATCGCGTAATACATGTTCACTTGTAAATGCTACGTATGTTGAAATTGTGTATTCTAGAAATACCGTATATGTGTAAGTTTTGGAAATGTAATTGTCATGATTATTTGTTGTATGATTATGGTATACATGGATAAAATACTCGTTTGGCTAAAGGATAACCCTAATACATGTTTTACTAACATACACCATGTATGTTGTAATAGTGTATTCTAAGTGTTTGTGGAAATGGCTGAATGAGTATAGGATTCTCATTCGTGCCGCCATGACTAATTGTCATGGATTCATGATTGATGTATTGGCGATACCCCCTTTGACGAAAGGATTTGCCCTAAGTCACGCCACGGCCAATATACACTATATATGCTAAAATGTGTGGCCCAAGTGTTTGTGGAAATGACTGAATGAATATGGAACTTGGATTCCTGCTTGCCATGACTATCCGTCGTGGGTGTACGCGTGTTATGATTGGGGCAACTCCCTAGTGAAAGGATTTGGCCTAATGCCTATGTGATCGACATATGTCGTGTATATTGATGTATGTTTGTTTAAGTGTTTCTTGAAATGTCTGAATGAGTAGTAGTTAGCAAATTGTAAAGTATAAGGGTGTTGAGATATGATTCTCAACCTCTTTTAACTATGTGTATGATCTCCTTTGTTAGTTGTGTGATTAGGAATTGAACATGTACAAACTCATGCTTGTGTTGTGATTCATAACATGCTCAACTGCTTTATGATTTTAACTATGTAATGCATATGTTTAAATTTATATTTACGTTGTATGATCCGTCATGGGTGATGGGGGAGCGGAGCAACGAGTGCGTGCAACAGCCCTGGCAGCCCTAAACGGATAATACCAGATCTTGATTGTATGAGTTGAATCTTGATCCATTACTACTTATCTATCTGCAATAGATTGTGTTTGGGGCTATGATTATGGCCCAGGCAATCGGTAACGGGATTGAACTCGTGGCTGAGATTCATTTGCCACGTGGGATGTGTTCGACGAACTTGAGTCGTGCGTTGCCTGTCGGTAGTGGCTAGGCCACACGAAGTTGTTTATGCACTTCATGTCATGCAGCTCAACGGGCGATCGTGCTAGTCGAGCTCGTCAAGTAACCCGATCTGCCTTATGCATGTTCACCCTGTTTGGACGCTACTGCTTGAACTTAGGGTACCAAACTTACCAGTGAAACCCCCTTTTAACCATGGTACCTCGATTCGCTAAGACGCATGAGCCGGGCATGGTGGTATGGGACACCGTGGTCGAGCTGTCGGCCTACGCTGGGGCCATGTGCCTCCCCGTAGTGACCATTGCGCAACCAACTCGTGAGCCGAATATGGTGGTATGAGACACTGTATTCGAGCTATCGATACTTACGGTGAGAGCCGAGTACGGTGAGACCTGTACTCGTGCTGACGGGCGACGAGTCCTCCGTAGTATCTTCGAGTATACTCCAAGGGTCTGTGATTGGCGACGAGTCTTTCACAGCAACTAGAGTATGAGTGGAGCCGAGTACGGTGAGACCTGTACTCGAGCTGACGGCTAGTGATTGAGCCGAGTACGGTGAGACCTGTACTCGAGCTGACGGTCAGCAATTGAGCCGCATACGGTGAGATCTGTATCCGTGCTGACGGGTGACGAGCCCTTTGTGATGCCTTCGCTAAGCCTCTCAAACCATAATGTCGTATGAGATTAACTAGGATTGACGACCCTAGAATGGATCATGTTTGGGAATGATACAAGGGAGGTACCTTAGTTTCCCAATACTGCTGTTTGAAGTGGACTAATAATAACTCGGTAATCATGATCATCATCGCACCGCATGTGCTTTGTAGATGTGGCGCACTGAGGGAGTTAAGCATTCACAAACGTAAGATGATGTCGCTTGAGGGTGGTTTGGCAAGGGCATACAGCATCATGTCATTTCATTCTTGCATTTAATAAGAGTAGTTAGAATTGTTTGATTTGTACTGCTTTATCATTACTGCTTGATTGAATTGATAACATGTTAACCTATGCTTTACTGTTCCACTGAGTTGATCACTCACTCCCACGTTACGGGACGGTGTTGTACACACCAACCAGATTTGTTGAGTTTCAGGTGATGGCGATGTTTGTGAAGCAGAGCCGGACTACTTCTATGATGATAGGAGGAGTTCTCCTATCTGTATCTCTCTGACGGGTCAATGAAGACCTGATAGTGTATTGACGGGACTATGATACTTGGGATAAGAGACATTACACTTCCTCACATTTGGTATATTTTAGAACTGTATTTGAATTTATTTAACCTGGTAATGTTATCACACTCTGGAGACTCTTCATAGTTTATATATTTTATCTATCTATCACAGTCTTCCGCTTGCAAATTTAACTGTCTCTGGAGTATGATATGCTGCTTTGGCTTAATCTCACTCATGTTCAATGCACGAATACAGTCAACATTCAAACATCATTCATTTTGTTGCATAAGTGATGTTCTGGAACTCGGGAGTGGAGTTTATGCTCGACCCCCTATTTTCAAGGCGTTACATTTTCCTATTTTGAAAAACGTTTTCTCACCTTAAAACCCTATGATTTCTAACTCATTTTTAAGGGTTTTAATCACCTGGTGTTTTGGGACATGGGATATGAGGCTATGATTCACCTATGGCGAGCTTCCACACATCCGGATGAGGCAGACGCTTGAATTATTCTTCCTATCGAGCTCTGTAGACAGTCTGACCTATCATTCACATAACTTGACAAACCAGGGCACTAACAGGTGCACTTTCAAAGTGGAGCCCACATACTAGCAAACCATAGATAAGAGATAAACAAAAATATACATGGGCTCCTAGATTGGATGAACTAATAAAATGCATAAATCACAAGCAATCTGTAACATCCCGGATTTTTGCCAACCTGGAATTAGACGTCCTTAGGCAATGGGTCGATCCTAACACCTTATTAACTTGTCAGAACTGAATCCCACAGTCTAAAATCGCTCCTTAACCCATTTCCTTCACAAATCCCACCCTTCACCACCTTATTCTTTAAATTTTCTAAGTACTTTCACCCTAGACACTATATTAACTAGCTAAGTATTATAACTTGCATCACTTTATATACAAACTACGAAGGCCCAGGTACCACCTCAGACAGAAATTACTCAAGACTAAATCCTTTAAAAATTAGGCGAGAATTAGCTAGTGTTAAACTAGAGTGCCTGTGAAATTAGCACCAATCACTTTAAATACGATCTGCATGACCCAAAACTTGTAAAATCATTGACGCTAGGTTACCATAAAATTTAGGATCAATCTCATTACCCGGCTGCTCTCGGGAGCATCTCGAAACTCCGTATCAGCTCCGGACCGCACATCGGGAGTCCAAATAATACGAAGTTAAGGACTTACGACCGCCTCGCTGGGCTTGACAACCATCTCGGAAATCGAATCTAGATAGTGTCCCACACTGTTCGCTTGAGTCCGGAGCAAGCAGTGTCAAAATACATGTTTTTCTTTACAAATAAAATATCTCAAATAGTAATCTGGCACCTCTCGCTTGCGGATCAGTATTAAGCAACCAGACCGTCGGAATTAGACCAAATTACACCCTCGGAACAGGGATATTTCCCCAAACATAACCATGTAATCGGAATCTCCGATCGAGATCCACTAACCGTTGAACTGAAACTGGTCCGCCACGCGTGATCTGAGAACCCTACTGGAACAAAAACTTAATGGTACGTAGATCCAATGTTAGGGAGCTTAAGTCCGACCTTTGGCTCAAGGAGGCCAGACAGAAGTCCTCCGTTGAGCTGAAGCTAACCCGCTTTGGTTATAACCTAAGTATACCTTGACTTGGAGTCTGTTTTGAAATGTTTTTAGGCTATATAAGGACCTTAGAACCCTCTCTCTCACAGCCATACGAATTTGAACGAAACCCTAGAGAGAAAAGAGAGAAAAGAGAGAGAAAGTGTGAGAACAGTGGGAGAATCTCTCTGCCCACTACCAAAAAATGATCAAAGGCTACAGACTATGCTAGATTTTAGCTACGGATATAAACCGTAGCTATATTACTACGGCTTAAATTCGTAGCTAAAAATAATCGTATTGTAGGTAAAAGCTAACACCACCCCTCGCACCTACAACATGGGACGACCCATAAGGGATTCTACGATGCACATTAAAATGTGTGTGCTCCATCTAATACGTCTATTTATTTTTAAAGAGCATTTTGGGCAAGAGCCCAAAAAAGGAAGTAGATCGAAGGCTCAAGTAGACCACACAGTTGGAAACAGTGGAGATTAAATACCTACCATTGATTGATGGTGTGGTTCAAATTGACCTTCGAATTGCCTATATTTTGGGGTCATTCCCTATAAAAAAAATTAAAAAATTAATGGACGAAGTGGATATATGAAAGACATCATGATGAATCCCATAAAGCAGCCCTTGAGAGGGTCGTTTGTCACCGTTAAAATAGTGTGAAAGTGGATGTGCGGTGAACGGTTACGACCATGGGACTTTTAGCTACGGATTAAAACCGTAGAAGAACCGTAGCAGTTTTAATTAAATTGGAAACTCATCCCGCGCTGCCCTCTTTCATTTCCCCCCTTGCACGAAAACTGCCCTCTTTCATTTCCCCCCTCGCACGAAACTTTTCATCTCCCTCCTTTGGGAAAAAAACCCATTCCGCCCCCGCCCACGTCCATCTCTCTCTCTCTCTCTCTCTCTCTCTCTCTCTCTCTCTCTCTCTCTCTCTCTCTCTCTCGCCTTTTCTCTCTCTCTATCGATCTCCCCTCTCACGAACCCCTCTTCTCTTTCTAACCATCCCCTCTCCTCGATCTCACGAAGATATCCCTCTCTGACGCCATAATCCACGTCCATTTTAGGTATGAAAGAATGATTTTCTTCTTTTTTTCTCTTTTGAATATTCATATTGTCGTCTTTCTTTTTTGTGGAATTGGATTGGGTTTTTTTTTTTTTTTTTAAAGAAACCCACTCATTTAAGATCTCCACCTCCATAACTCTAGAAGGGGATTTGCATTGAACGTATCCTCTGTTTCATCACTGCGGTAGCTCGCCATCACTACCCAACCATCCTGTTTGGACATTTTCACAGCTTCAATGCTCTTAGTGACAGACCCAATTTAGTTCACCTTTAACAGAAGGGCATTGCAGGCCTTTTCTTTGATTGCTTTCTCCACACGCTTAGGGTTGGTGACGAGTAGATCATCACCAACAATCTATACTTTCTCACCAATTTCTGCAGTTAGCTTAGCATAACGATCCGCGTCCTGGTACAAGAGATGGGATGGTCATCATATCTGGGACACCTGATCAGACGCAAGCAGCACAGAGCCTTCTTCAAGCTTTCATACTAAGCTGATGGTTGTTGTTCCAGGATTCTCATGCCCAGCTGCTATGGTCACCTAGATGGACAGGTGAAGATTTGAACTGCCACTGTTCTATACTGAGTGGGCCATGCCATGAGATAAAAAAAGGTAGATTAGGATGGTTACCATTGAGAGCACCTTTCAGCTTATCAAAATTTTGGGTCAGGCTTATATTTGGTTTTCTCGACGTGGGATAGAGTCACCTTATGAACGGGTTGGATGACATACAACATAATGGAAGGCCCCAGTTCCAATGTCAGGCATCCCCCATCCACACCTTTCACTGTGGTGTGGCCCACTTGAGCTTTGGATTGACCTGATTTTTGGGGGTATGTACTGTAAAATGATGGATTAAGTGGATGTCACACACGCACAGCTTCTTTTTTCTCTTTTTGGGTTATGTTGTATCAGCAATTTGGACGGTCTGGATTGCGGGACAATTATCCCATGTGTATGATTGAATATGAGTGGCAATGGTTGTGGCCCAGTCGTGTATGGATATGGCTTGGTCCCCTTGGTTCTTATTATTATTTTTCTGTATTTTTGCTCTGCAGATTCTTGAACTGTCAAGTCATCCTTACTTTGTTGGTGTCCAGTTTTATCCTGAATTCAAGTCGAGACCAGGAAAACCTTCTGCACTTTTCTTAGGTATCATCTCTATTGGCTAGTAATCCTTGTAGTAAGTAAATGACAAAAAGTTTAATTTAAGCATGATTAGTCGAAGTGCATGCCTCCATGCAGAGTGAGATGATGTTGGAATCGCTTGACAATGTCTTAGACGATGATAAGGCCGAAGAGGAAACTGAGGAACTGACTAACCAGGTAAACTTCGCCTTTATTTAATAATGGAATCTGCTCTATGGAGCTAACCATGCCATGGGTTAGATGATTATCCCTTTAAGCCTCCCAAGGTGACTACTGCTGGTCTCTCATTTTAATGAGCAGTTGGGGACCTTGAATGAAGAAAGGTGGGTTTTGAAGTTTAGGGGATAGGAAAAGGTTATATGCTTAAGGAAACTTTGAAATCAGGAATATTTGTAACATTTGAAGTTTTAACTAGGAGACAATTTTGGCATGTACTGACATCCAGATCTTGGTAGAAGAAAAAACATAGAATATATTTATTTTGGATAGGTTGGTTTATTTATTCAGGATGAAGTGGAAGTTTCTTTAGTGAAATAAATGGTCATTCTCCTTTAACTTACTTCATTGAGAAGCAAATTCCATGGTGGATGATATAAGTCAAATTGGGTGTGGCTAGTCCTGCTCTATTTGTTGTTGTGGCTAACAGTGGGGTGTGTGTACTGCTGTGCTAACCAAAAAGAAAAAGAAAAAAAGTCTTGCTCTATGTGTTGTTGCCTCTTATTATTTATATCTTGAAAGGATATTGTCCTTGTTTCTCACCTTCCATGAAGTTGTTGTCGCTGATGTCAAATGTTTTTTTTTTTAAAATATTATTATTGTAGTTTATGCAGTGGTAAAAGTTCTTTAACATTCAATTTGATCTATTATCCTGAGGAAGACTAATGTGACAATTACAATGAGATTTTGTCAGTTTCCTATTTTCAATTTTGAGAAACTAAGTAAGAGGATTGAATCTATCCAATATTCAGGTTGCCTTCCGTACCAAAATTTTGCATCCAAACATCAACAGTAACGGTAGCATTTGCCTCGACATTCTGAAGGAGCAGTGGAGCCCTGCTCTCACAATCTCCAAGGTAACTCAGTTCTTAATCTGCCTTGCTTCTTTTCAAGTCTTCTTGTTTGTAGCATATTCATTTTGCATGGTTAAGAAATATCCAACGTTTCAATCATTGATAATGATATTACCTGGCTCAAGGTAATTCATATGGCACTGCAGTGGTTCTAAGGTATGGCTTGGTGACTAACCATGTCGGCATGTGAGTCTTATTCAACAATCACGCATCAATGGGTTCCCTGCTATTTTGAGTTGGCATGATGTTTTACATGTCAAGGTGCTTTTTACCTAGCAGTTTGCTTGTCAACTACCCCTCCATGGCCTTACCATGCTTAATTGCCCTTTGATGTATACATGTAATAGTTGTTATTGGGAATCAATACCAGATTACCATGTAGTTGCCTAGCAACTACCCCTCCATCACCCTACGATGCTTTGCTTGCCCTTTGGTGTGTGCATTTTATAGTTGGTATTGGGAATCAATACCAGATTACCAGGTGGGACTGTAATGTGCTTGTGAATGGTGTCGATGTGAGCATGTGCCATGGTCAGATCTGAGAGCCCAGGTTGGACTATAATGTGTTTGAGACTGATGGCTTTCTTCTTGACACTTGCCCAGGTCTTTTAGCCCTGGATTCAGAATAGAAGACTAGCATATGCAAAACATAAGCATGTAATAGCAGGAATTTTAAGGCACGTGCACTCGGAAGTTGCTTTAGGAAGGCTCCTCAAAGAAGATGATTTGCCTGACACAGATGTCATAAAGAAGTTAGTTCCCAACAAATACTTTCTGCATTTTTCAACATCTTTTTATACATGTTTGATATTTATTTTATTTCCTGTTGTAATTACAGATTATTTAAGAGAATCGATGAGGATAACAACAATCCAAAGACTAAGATGTTGAAGCCAGGAATGATTGGGTGTTGAAGCCTGGAATGGTTTAAATGCCAGGAACGATTGGGTGTTGAAGCCTGGAATGGTTTTTAATGTATCTCTTGGGTTCCAGAACTTACAATCAGAAACCAACAATCCAAAGACTAAGATGTTCTCGTTGTTGCTTGTAGACACCATTATTGTCAATGAAAAACTGCAGAAGTTGTGACTTCAATCAGCTCCAAGTTAGTTAAGGATGTTGCATACTCATTCAATGAGGAAGAGGAGGAGGAAGAAGAGTATCCAAAGGTCAAAGCTGAATCCAATGGATCTGAGACATTCTTGTCGAAAGCGACTCATACATTTAGGTTTTTGTGGCTTCTCATACATTTAGCTTTTTGTGGCTTGAAAATTTTATACTTTAGGGGCCTTATCGATTGTCAGCTTAATTCTACTGCTGTTGAGACTCACTTTTTGTTTGCAGGGATTTCACAAATCTGTCGTTGCTATCTCTGATCAGACAAACAGATCCTCTCTGGTAAGAGCCTACCCTTTACTTCCAACTCCAACATATCTGTTTAGTGACTCGTCTCTTTAGTGACTTAGTCTTTGGTTGTAGCATAATGGGTTTGTGGTTTTGCACATCCAAGGCTAGCTTCCTTGGATCCTTGGATCAGACGAATTCGGTGGATCCTGGGGACAGGCCGTGTTTATGTATTTGCTCGAAATTAATGGTGCAGACCTGGATGTGCGTCGGAGCTATCCGGATGAGCGGGGGTCCCTGGAAGGTGGGAGCCGCTGTTATGACCATGATGAAGCTGTCCATTTCCTATGGACAGCATTGGAAGGGCCTGGCCATTTGGACAAGCCGTGTTTATGTATTTGCTCGAAATTAATGGAGCAGACCTGGATGTGCGTTGGAGCTATCCAGATGAGCGAGGGTCCCTAGAAGGTGGGAACTGCTGACCATGATGAAGCTGTCCATTTCCTATGGACAGCATTGGAAGGGCCTGGCCATTTGGACAGGCCGTGTTTATATCTGTATTTGCAGGGACCACACCCTTAACCTATAACCTAAACCTATTCTCACATCCCAAAACCTAAAACTACAACCTAAACCTTAACCTAAACCTATAACCTATAACCTAAACCTATAACCTATAACCTAAACCTATAACCTAAACTCAATTCCCTAAACTTTAACCTACAACCTAACCTATTCTCAAATCCCTAAACCTAAACCTACACCTAATCCTAATCTTAACTCCCTAACCTAAACCTAAACCTAAACTTGAAAACCCAAACCTAAACCCGATACCGAACCCGAACCCGATTTTCTAAACCTAAACCTTAACCTATTCTCAATTCCCAAAATCTATAGCTTATAACCTGAACCCAAACCTATAACCTAAAACCAAAACCAAAACCAAAACCTATAACCTAAACCCAAACCCATTCCCAAATCCCAAAACCTATAACGTAAACCGAAACCTTAACCTAAACCTATAACCTATAACCTAAACTAAAACCTATAACTTAAACCAAAACCAAAACCTATAACCTAAACCCGAACCCATTCTCAAATCCCAAAACCTATAACATAAACCGAAACCTTAACCTAAACCTATAACCTATAACCTAAACCAAAACCTATAACCAAAACCAAAACCAAAACCTATAATCTAAACCCGAACCCATTCTCAAATCCTATAACCTAAACCTATAACCTATATCCTAAACCAAAACCTATAACCAAAACCAAAACCAAAACCTATAGCCTAAACCTAAATCAAAACCTATAACCTAAACCTAAACCTAACCTAATCCTATAACCTATAACCTAAACCAAAACCAAAACCTATAGCCTAAACCCGAACCCATTCTCAAATCCCAAGACCTATAACCTAAACCAATACCAAAACCTATAGCCTAAACCTAAATCAAAACCTATAACCTAAACCTAAACCTTAACCTAAACCTATAACCTATAACCTAAATCAAAACCTAAACCTAAACCTATAACCTATAACCTAAACCAAAACCAAAACCTATAGCCTAAACCCGAACCCATTCTCAAATCCAAAAACCTATAACCTAAACCTAAACCTTAACCTAAACTTGAAAACCCAAACTTAAACCTAAACTTGAAAACCCAACCTAATCTCAACTCCCTAACCTAAACCTAAACCTAAACTTGAAAACCCAATCTAAAACTCAATCCCGAACCTGAACCCGATTTCTAAAACCTAAACCATAACCCATTCTCAAATCCTATAACCTAAACCTATAACCTATATCCCTAACCAAAACCTATAACCAAAACCAAAACCAAAACCTATAGCCTAAACCTAAATCAAAACCTATAACCTAAACCTAAACCTAACCTAATCATATAACCTATAACCTAAACCAAAACCAAAACCTATAGCCTAAACCCGAACCCATTCTCAAATCCCAAGACCTATAACCTAAACCAAAACCAAAACCTATAGCCTAAACCTAAATTAAAACCTATAACCTTAACCTAAACCTATAACCTATAACCTAAATCAAAACCTAAACCTAAACCTATAACCTATAACCTAAACCAAAACCTATAACCTAAACCAAAACCAAAACCTATAGCCTAAACCCGAACCCATTCTCAAATCCAAAAACCTATAACCTAAACCTAAACCTTAACCTAAACTTGAAAACCCAAACTTAAACCTAAACTTGAAAGCCCAACCTAATCTCAACTCCCTAACCTAAACCTAAACCTAAACTTGAAAACCCAATTTAAAACTCAATCCCGAACCTGAACCCGATTTCTAAAACCTAAACCATAACCCATTCTCAAATCCTATAACCTAAACCTATAACCTATTTCCTAAACCAAAACCTATAACCTAAACCAAAACCAAAACCTATAGCCTAAACCTAAATCAAAACCTATAACCTAAACCTAAACCTTAACCTAAACCTATAACCTATAACCTAAATCAAAACCTAAACCTAAACCGATAACCTATAACCTAAACCAAAACCTATAACCTAAACCAAAACCAAAACCTATAGCCTAAACCCAAACCCATTCTCAAATCCAAAACCCTATAACCTAAACCTAAACCTTAACCTAAACTTGAAAACCCAAACTTAAACCTAAACTTGAAAACCTAACCTAATCTCAACTCCGTAACCTAAACCTAAACCTAAACCTAAACTTGAAAACCCAATCTAAAACTCAATCCCGAACCCGAACCCGATTTCTAAAACCTAAACCATAACCCATTCTCAAATCCTATAACCTAAACCTATAACCTATACCTAAACCAAAACCTATAACTTAAACCAAAACCAAAACCTATAGCCTAAACCTAAATCAAAACCTATAACCTAAACCTAAACCTATAACCTATAACCTAAATCAAAACCTAAACCTAAACCTATAACCTATAACCTAAACCAAAACCTATAACCTAAACCAAAACCAAAACCTATAGCCTAAACCCGAACCTAAACCTAAATGTATTCTCAAATCCCTAAACCTAAACCTACACCTAATCCTAATCTCAACTCTCTAACCTAAGCCTAAACCTAAACTTGAAAACCCAAACCTAAACCCGATCTTGAACTCAAACCCGATTTTCTAAACCTAAACCTTAACCTATTCTCAATAACCTAAACCCTAATCTAAATGTATTCTCAAATCCCTAAACCTAAACCTACACCTAATCCTAATCTCAACTCACTAACCTAAACCTAAACCTAAACTTGAAAACCCAAACTTAAACCCGATCCCGAACCCGAACCCGATTTCCTAAACCTAAACCTTAACCTATTCTCAATTCCCTAAACCTTAACCTAAATGTATTCTCAAATCCCTAAACCTATACCTACACCTAATCCTAATTTCAACTCCCTAACCTAAACATAAACCTAAACTTGAAAACCCAAACCTAAACCCGATCCCGATCCCGAACCCGAACCCGATTTCCTAAACCTAAACCTTAACCTATTCTCAATTCTCTAAACCTTAGCCTAAATGTATTCTCAAATCCCTAAACCTAAACTTACACCTAATCCTAATCTCAACTCCCTAACCTAAACCTAAACCTAAACCTAAACTTCAAAACCCAAACCTAAACCCGATCCCGAACCCGAATCCAATTTTCTAAACCTAAACCTTAACCTATTCTCAATTCCCTAAACCTTAACCTAAATGTATTCTCAAATCCCTAAACCTAAACCTATACCTAATCCTAATCTCAACTCCCTAACCTAAACCTAAACCTAAACTTGAAAACCCAAACCTAAACCCGATCCCGATCCCGAACCCGAACCCGATTTCCTAAACCTAAACCTTAACCTATTCTCAATTCCTTAAACCTTAACCTAAATGTATTCTCAAATCCCTAAACCTAAACCTACACCTAATCCTAATCTCAACTCCCTAACCTAAACCTAAACCTAAACTTGAAAACCCAAACCTAAACCCGATCCCGAACCCGAATCCAATTTTCTAAACCTAAACCTTAACCTATTCTCAATTCCCTAAACCTTAACCTAAATGTATTCTCAAATCCCTAAACCTAAACCTATACCTAATCCTAATCTCAACTCACTAACCTAAACCTAAACTTGAAAACCCAAACCTAAACCCGATCCCGAGCCCGAACCTGATTTCCTAAACCTAAACCTTAAACTATTCTCAATTCCCTAAATCTATAACCTAAACTTAAAACTTAAACCTAAACCAAAACCAAAACCTATAACCTTAACCTAAACCAAAACCTATAACCTAAACCTTAACCTAAATGTATTCTCAAATCCCTAAACCTAAACCTACACCTAATCCTAATCTCAACTCCTTAACCTAAACCTAAACCTAAACTTGAAAACCCAAACCTAAACCTGATCCCGAACCTGAATCCGATTTCCTAAACTGAAACCTTAACCTATTCTCAATTCCCTAAACTTTAACCTAAATGTATTCTCAAATCCCTAAACCTAAACCTACACCTAATCCTAATCTCAACTCTCTAACCTAAACCTAAACCTAAACTTGAAAACCCAAACCTAAACCCGATCTTGAACCCGAACCCGATTTCCTAAACCTAAACCTTAACCTATTCTCAATTCCCTAAACCTTAACCTAAATGTATTCTCAAATCCCTAAACCTAAACCTACACATAATCCTAATCTCAACTCCCTAACCTAAACCTAAACCTAAACTTGAAAACCCAAACCTAAACCCGATCCCGATCCCGAACCCGAACCCGATTTCCTAAACCTAAACCTTAACCTATTCTCAATTCCTTAAACCTTAACCTAAATGTATTCTCAAATCCCTAAACCTAAACCTACACCTAATCCTAATCTCAACTCCCTAACCTAAACCTAAACCTAAACTTGAAAACCCAAACCTAAACCCGATCCCGAACCTGAATCCGATTTCTTAAAACTAAACCTTAACCTATTCTCAATTCCCTAAACCTTAACCTAAATGTATTCTCAAATCCCTAAACCTAAACCTACACCTAATCCTAATCTCAACTCCCTAACCTAAACCTAAACCTAAACTTGAAAACCCAAACCTAAACCCGATCCAGAACCCGAACCCGATTTCCTAAACCTAAACCTAAAACTATTCTCAATTCCCTAAATCTATAACCTAAACCTAAAACTTAAACCTAAACCAAAACCAAAACCTATAACCTTAACCTAAACCAAAACCTATAACCTAAACCTTAACCTAAATATATTCTCAAATCCCTAAACCTAAACCTACACCTAATCCTAATCTCAACTTCCTAACCTAAACCTAAACCTAAACTTGAAAACCCAAACCTAAACCCGATCCCGAACCCAAATCCGATTTCCTAAACCTAAACCTTAACCTATTCTCAATTCCCTAAACCTTAACCTAAATGTATTCTCAAATTCCTAAACTTAAACGTACACCTAATCTCAACTCTCTAACATAAACCTAAACCTAAACTTGAATACTCAATCCTAAACCTGATCTTGAACCCGAACCTGATTTCCTAAACCTAAACCTTAACCTATTCTCAATTCCCTAAACCTTAACCTAAATGTATTCTCAAATCCCTAAACCTAAACCTACACCTAATCTTAATCTCAACTCCCTAACCTAAACCTGAGCCTAAACTTGAAAACGCAAACCTAAACCCGATCCCGAACCCGAACCCGATTTCCTAAACCTAAACCTTAACCTATTCTCAATTCCCTAAACTTTAACCTAAATGTATTCTCAAATCCCTAAACCTAAACCTACACCTAATCCTAATCTCAACTCCCTAACCTAAACCTAAACCTAAACTTGAAAACCCAAACCTAAACCCGATCTTGAACCTGAACCCGATTTCCTAAACCTATAAACTAAACCTTTACCTATAACTTATAACCTAAACTTATAACCGATAACCTAACCTATGGATTTTGCTATAGTTTAGAAGATTTGTAGGCACATTTTTTATTTCTTTATATATAATTGTTTTTTTCCAACTTTTTTTTTTTTGGTCTTTTTTCCTTTTGAGATGTGTACAAAGGCATGCTTGTTTGATTGTGTCTACAATTGTTGTTTTATACAGGTTGACAAGCTAAAGAAGTCAGTGGATGATGAAATTCATTTTCTCAAGGGAAGGGTTTTAAAACTTGAAAGTGATCTTGTGTCGAAGTCTACAGAAGTTACATATGCAGTTTCAAGGAAAGAAGATGCTCTATCTTCTGCGTTTGCTGAACTTAACCGTCTGAAAAAAGAAAATTCTGTAAAAGCGCGAGCATTATTTAATGCATGAGGGCACGCCTTAGTTGTAATTCTTTTGATAGATTGAGCAAAGTGAAGTATTGTTTATTTAGAAATGTGAATGTAGGATGCATTGTAGATTTGATTGCTATTGTATTAAATGCATCATTTTTTTTCTCTGATTGCATTAAGCTTAGATGAGTTATCAATTATAGCAGGTTCTTGCAATGGAAATAGGGAAAATAGCTGCGAAATATAATCCGTAGCAAAGCTACAGCATTTCACTGTAGCTATTACTATCTATTGCTACGGATTATATCCGTAGCTATTGGTATCTATAGCTACGGATTATATCCGTAGCTCTCCGTATGTAGTGCTGCAAATACCGTAGATATTGGTATCTATTGCTACGGATAAAATTCGTAGCTATTGGTATCTATTGCTACGGATATAATCCGTAGCTATTGTTGCATATTGCTACGGATATTATCCGTAGCTAATGGTCTCTATTGCTACGGAAAAGATCCATAGCTAATTGTATCTATTGCTACGGATATTGTCCGTAGCTAGACCTTTAGCTACCCCACCAATTGCGACGGACGTGATACGGACTAGATCCGTAGCAAAATCCCTTTTGCTACGGATCTAGTCCGTAGCCTTTGCCCATTTTTCTTGTAGTGGCTACTCTTCCCTGCTGCTATCCATGCTCAACCGCACCATTCTTGTCGTTTTCCCGGCGATTCCAACTTTGTTTCTAGGTAAGAAACCTTAACCGTAATCTGATTTGGGGTTTTGATAGTTATAGGTTATGAAATAGATAACCTATTTCGTTCTGTAGGTCGCCAAACTGCCGAATACGAAGGCTTAGCAAACCTACCTGATTCGTTACGATTCTACGATAAAAGGTGCGGACTTTAGGTATATAGGTTATGGTTTTCAACGCTTTCAATGTCAGATAATGATAGATTCATGATTTACATGCAATTGCACATGTACAAAGTGCTGTCGGTTTTCCGTTTCGATTAAAGATGAAGAATATGGAATTTTATATACTCTAGGTATTTGTAGAAAGTACCGTATACGTATAAATTTTGGAAATGTGTTTGCCATGATTATTTGTTGTATGAATATATTATATGTGCATAGAATACTTGTTTGGCGAGAGGGTTCGCCCTAATTCATATTTTTGCTAACATACACTATGTTGTTAAAATAGTGTATTCTAAGTGTTTGTGAAAATGACCGAATGAGAATAGAATTCTCATTCGTGCTCGCCATGACTAATAGTCATGGATATATGATTGTTGTATTGGCAATACCCCTTTGACGAAAAGATTTGCCCTGAATCACGCCACGGCCACTATACGCTATATATGTTGAAATGTGTAGCCCAAGTGTTTGTGAAAATGATCAAATGAATATGGAACTTGGATTCCTACTTTCCATGACTATCCGTCATGGGTTTAAGCGTGTTATAATTGGGGCAACTCCCTAGTGAAAGGATTTGGCCTAATGCCTATGTGATCAACATATGTCATGTATGTTGATGTATATATTTTAAAGTGTTTGTTAAAATGTCTAAATGAGTAGTAGTTAGTAAATTGTAATGTTTAAGGGTGTTGAGATATGATTCTCAACTTCTTTAACTATGTGTATGATTTCTTTAGATATCTGTGTGATTAGGAATTGAATATGTACAAACTCATGCTTATGTTGTACTTCATAACATGCTCAATTGATTGTATGATTTTATCTATGCAATGCATATGTTTAAATTCATGTTTACGTTGTATGATCCGTCATGGGTGATGGGAGAGTGGAGCAACGAGTGCATGCAACAGCCCTGGCAGCCCTAAACGGATAATATTAGACTTTGATTGTATGATGTGAATCTTGATCCATTACTGCTTTAATTATCTGAAATTGAATGTGATTGGGCTATTGTATAGTCCAAGTAGTCGGTAACGGGATCGAATTCGTGGCTGAGATTCATTCGCCACGTAGGACGCGTTTGACGAACCCGAGTCGTGCGTTGCTTGTCGACAGTGGTTAGGCCACATGAAGTGCTTATGCACTTTATGTCGCACAACTCAACGGGCGATCGTGCTAGTCGAGCTCGTCAAGTAACCCGATCTATTTAATGTATGTTCACCATGTTTGGACGCTACTGCTTGAACCTAGGGTACCAAACTTACCAGTGAGATCCCTTTTAACCATGGTACCTCGATCCGCTAAGACTCATGAGCCGGGCATGGTGGTATGGGACACCGTGGTCGAGCTGTAGGCCTACGCTGGGGCCACGTACCTCCCCGTAGTGACCAGTGAGCAATCAGACTCGTGAGCCGATTATGGTGGTATGAGACACTATATTCGAGCTGTCGACACCTACGGTGAGAACTGAATACGGTGAGACCTGTATTCGTGCTGACGGGCGACGAGCCCTTCATAGTGTCTTTGAGTATACTCTAAGGTCTGTGATTGGCGATGAGCCCTTCGCAGCAACTAGAGCATGAGTTGAGCCGAGTACGGTGAGACCTGTATTCGGGCTGATAGCCCGTGATTGAGCCGAGTACGGTGAGACCTGTATTCGAACTGATGGCCAGCAATTGAGCCGCATACGGTGAGATCTGTATCCGTTCTGACGGGTGACGAGCCCTTTGTGATGCCTTCGCGATGCCTCTCAAACCATAATATCGTATAAGATTAACTAGGACTGACGACCCTAGAATGGATCATGTTTGGGAATGATACGAGGGAGGTACCTTAGTTTCCTAATACTGCTGTTTGAAATAGACTAATAACAACTCGGTAATCATGATCATCATACCATTGCATGTGCCTGGAAGATGTGGAGCACTAAGGGATGAAAGCATGCCGCGAACGTAAGATGGTGTCGCACGAGGGTGGTTTGGCAAGGGCATACATCATGACTGTATTCATACTTGCATTAATAAGAATAATTAGAAGTGTTTGTTTTACTGCTTTATCATTACTGCTTGACTGTTTTGATAACATGTTAACCTATGCTTTATTGTTCCA
This sequence comes from Magnolia officinalis, assembly GCA_021015155.1. Taxonomy (NCBI): domain Eukaryota; kingdom Viridiplantae; phylum Streptophyta; class Magnoliopsida; order Magnoliales; family Magnoliaceae; genus Magnolia; species Magnolia officinalis. Next base: position 46,988,254 of record JAJHSJ010000009.1, read on the forward strand.
CTGAGTTGATCACTCACTCCCACGTTACGGGACGATGTTGTACACACCAACCAGAATTGTTGAGTTTCAGGTGATGGCGATGCTTATGAAGCAGAGCCGGACTCTTATGAGGTTGAGGAGGATTCCTCCTGAATGCAGTTTCAGGCGGGTTCCTGTGAGTCGTGTCCTGATCGACGGGACTTTCTGGAATGTTGACTAGATGACACTATACATTTGGTATAATTTGAATTGTACTTGTAATTCATTAACCTGATAACCTTATCACACTCTGGAGACTTACCATAGTTTTTATATTTTATATATCTATCACAGTCTTCCACTTGCAATCTCACTTGTCTCTGGAGTATGATATGTTGTTTTGGCTTAATCTCACTCATGTTCAATGCACTAATACAGACAACATACAATCATCATTCATTTTGTTGCATAAGTGATGCGTTGGAACTCGGGAGTTGAGTTTATGCTCGACCTCCGATTTTCAGGGCGTTACATGATCCCACACCCAAGTGGGTCAATGAGAGGATAATTGTTATGTATAACATAGATCCAACATATTCATCAAGTAACATATAAAATATATATTGATGAAATCTCTATGATCAGATTCTTTGTTGAAAGATCTGATCTAATGGATGATTTGGGAACAAGTCATTCAGGCCGTTTATAGGTTTCCAACTATACAGAGCCTTGGATCTATCTGGACTACACATAGAAATTCAAGATTTGTCCTTACAGAAGTATCTATTGGTCCAGAATTTTCTAAATTTATCATGAAGGAATCTGACCATAGGGATCATATATATGATTATTAACTATCTCAAGTAAGTTAAAAGCAAATATCAAATACATCTGATCATTGGAATCACAGATATGACCCAAACAAGAATGGTCATAATAAGCTCCTAAATACATCTTTTGTATAAGGCCAAGATTTCAGTCATTTGAACTCCGATTGAGGCTTATTATATACCGTTGGAAAAATGATTCGATTTTCTATGAATCCAACGAAACATATATTTTTAATACATTCATTAAAAGAGTTAAAAATGGGTCCATTTAGGCAAATCGGAATCATGCATGTGCTGCTGGACAGCAGCAAGTAAACTTGATGTTACGGATGATTAGACCGTTGGATGGTTACGAAATTTGGTCCAGAGTTAGTTCATATGTTATTCATAATATCCCCAATTTCAACTCCGATCTTGGCATGGTTGATTTTATATGAATTTTAGAACTTGCTGTCCAGAAACAAAAACATGATTACAAATGAAAGGTGTAGATATGATGTTCATCATGGTGGACCATACTGACATGGGCCACTTTGCGGATGTAACAGCCTGAGTTTTCACGGCCAGAGTATGTACTCGTGCCCGGTGAAACCGGTTATTAATAAGGCAAAGTGGGGACATTTCTAGGGCTTACCTAGAGACCTTCCCACCATTTGTCACATTCCATAAATAATGGTGATGGAAAACAAGCACAAGAATTTAATTAACTATATTTCTTATTCCAAAAGTAATTAAACAAATTGTCAAAGGTTCTCACAATGGGAATTAATTAAAAGTCAAGTAGCATCAGAAACGTAAATAAAACTAAGTCCTATTCTCTAATCTATGCAGCATGCTCTTCCTCAGGATAGTGATCCTCGGGTTCTTCAATCTGTTCGTCACCTGCATCATCTATACGGTTGGGAGAGGGTCAATGCCCTACTCATAGTGAAGTTATCCTTTAAGATTAACAATAATTCAAAAGATACATAACAAGTAAAGTAAGGGTCTAATATGTCCCGTGCTCTACTAACACAAGGGTATCAGTATGCACAAACAACCTACATGAGATGCATGCCTAGCAAAGTATGTGAGGTTCATCATACATAGTGATCATCACCTTATTGAGTATGATTTATGGATAACCAGCTCGACCCGCATCCCATACTACGGATATTTGCCGGCATGGCCAACGCTACCGTGGATTTACGAGGGGGCCTTAGAGCGCACAACAACATGAGCTGGGTGAATTACGTGCAACGATTTGTTCATGGAGCGACTATTTGCGACATCCAATCCTGAAGTGATATGACACTACAATAAAGAATTACACACATCGATTTGTGCACCACTACCCGAAGGCCCAAGGACTTACGTGCCCCAAGAGGGTCTCTACCCAGAGCGCATTACGTCCATGATAGAATATTTGAATCACTAGTTATGATACATCTTACACATCACTTGCACTTATAAAAATATATCATGAAGAGTAGAATCTGAATCATGAAGAATATAAACTGAATCATGGAGGTTCTGGAATAACAAGACACATGCCCATGCCCTTAATAATGGACGACACAAGGCCAAATATAATGAGAGAAGAGTGACAATGGTCAACTCAAATAAAAAGACGAGTGGCAGAGCCGACAAGTGGCAGGGTAACTCAATAAATTGATGAGGCAGGGGCAAGGCTTGCATCCATGGCCTCACATAAATTCAGAGAAACCCCTTATAATTGACATGATGTCGTAAACCCAAAGGGCCAATAATTGTAATGATAATAATGGAATCAATTGATAGGATAGTTCCAGAAAAGATAAACATGGAAGGCAGGATGATTCACATCATTAAAGGTATGAAAAGGCATGATAACTCTCATCATCAAAAATATGAACAGGCATGATAACTTTCATCATCAAAAGTATGATAAAACAATACAATTCATATTATAAAAGGCATGAGAAAACAAGTAACTTAAATTAGTGTAAGCTTAAAGGATAAAACCCTCACCTGATCTGATATTCTGAGTGCCTAATACCAGATTATAGATTTGGTTATAGATTTTAAGACCCACCTGCACCCTAGTTCACATGATTAGGAATGAGTTAGATCTGCTAAAGTCTGGTTCATACCCGTTATATGACATGGGCTTAACTATGAGATAATACACTAAAAGATTGGCTAAATTAACAAAATAAAACGGTTAATTAATGATTCACGGGTGTCATCACTGAAAACAGTTATCAAGTCAGCTTTTCATGTGCATTGTTTTCAATCGCATGACTAACTTGAATTATCGAGTTAACTCAGCTCGACTAGGTGAATCTTTCCCCGCCTAACTGTGGGAGGAAGCATTCTAGGAAGAAGAATGGGTTGTTCTTACTAAAAGGGGACTGGAAGCTCTCAGCCGATGTCAGATGCGAACTGTAATCTCTCAGCCGAGACTCTTCCTTGCTGAAATTCTGGAACTACCTTCTTTCCTCTTCTTTCCTTTCTTTTCTTCCATTCTTCTTTATTCTTTTCTTTCTTCTTCTCTTTCCTTCTCTTTCTCTTTCTTTCTTTCTTTCTTTCTTTCTTGCTGGACGGCAGCAAGCCTGGAGCGAATAGAGCTGCCGCTCGACTGAAATCTCCATCTCGGTTTCTCACTTTCCTTCCCTTCTTTTGTGTTCCTTTCCGGTAGGCTAGGTATGGATTTTATAAGGTTGTAGGGTCTCCAGAAGTTTCTTGCAAAACCTTTCGCAGATCGCTCTCGCAGCCCCGGTTTTCTCGGACGCTGGCTTCTTACACACGGTCTACTGCGGTGAGCGTTGTGGGGCCTATATCCCATGTCTTTTGTGAAATCCACTATGTCCATTGTATTCTATTCGAGATTTTGGTTGGGAAGGATTATTTTTGGCCATCCTTGATGCGGTCCATGAAATCTGTAAAGCCACCGTCCGTCTTCCGTTTGAACGGCTGGGATCCCATCCTTTTTACTTCTTCAATTTTAGTCACCTAGGCCTTGATAATATGGGCACGTGGGATTCAAATGGACGGTCCAGATCGAGTGTTTGGGGCGGAGTGGTGGCCCACTAACATCATCCGCAAGTTCCTGTTTGGCGTTCGCGGTGGGACGTCCTCTGCAAAGAGGACTCTATCTCTCTTCGTGAAACACGCGGGTCAGCCCCGTGTTGACGGTTTCTCAGTCCCAGTGCATCGTGGTTGTACATGTTAGGTGTACATGCACCATAGGTGGGGCCTACATATGTGTTTTCATGAGAGATCCCCTCCGTCCATTCCCATGTGATTTTAGGCGTTGAGTCCATGATCGAAGTATATCCAAGGATCAGGGGCCCCCCAAATTGACGGTCAATGGCTGATTCGTCAATAGGGTCACTTCTACCCTGATTAAGGGATGAAATTTATCGTGTATGGTTAAATTAAGGTAATTGGGCATTGTATAAAGTTTCGTGTTAATCGGATATTGGGAACTCAATGATCTATGATTCAGGGGTCTACGTCACTTACATCTTCGTGATTATTACTGATTTGTAAGTTTTTGGGAAAATCTAATGTTTCTGTATGGTTGAGGCCATGTTTCTAAGAGATTCTTCTGAAGGGCCTATGTCTAAGCCTTACGGTGTAGGATCATACATTAATTTGGCTTGAGGGAGTGTACATTTACTATTCCATGTAAGCAACGGTTAGATGACCTGAGATCATGCTAATTCTCTCGGTAATTCTCGCGGATTTTCGATGCTTGAGCATTGAAAAGTTCGGGGCGTTACAGCTGACCACCATGGATATAAATACATGCACACAAGAACTCCACACCAGTGGGACCCACACCTATCAAGAAAATAAAAAGGGAAAGATGGAAGGAGGGGTGTAGACTTACTTCAATGGATGGATGGTTGGATGATGATGTGTGGTCCACTCCCTCTTGATCAATGGTGGGCCGCACCTTGGACCCACTCTCTCTCAATCTCTCTTAAAATCTTAAAATTTTTCTAAGTATAGGAAAAGAATAAGTGCAAGAGAGCTCCTACTCTTATATAGGGAATTGGGGGTTGAGGTGGTAAAATGATGTGGCAAGTTCATGAGATCTCATTGGTGTTAAAAGTGAAGTGGAATGTGATGTATGGTATGGATAGTGGATGGATGAGGTGAATGGTGCTAAGCATCCATTGGCAAAGGTGGAAGAAATCTAGACATGCATTGGCTAATGGATGGATAAAGGTTATGAGTTGTAGGTGATGCATGGTGGATGATGAAGTAGAGTATTGCAATTGGCTGTTTGAAGTGATGTGGTACAAATCAAGACATGCATTGGATGCATGCAAATGATGAGGTAGACATAAGCCATGATTAGTTTCTAAGGCATGGGGAGAGAGCTAATGATGAGTTTTGGGATAGAATCCAATTTTGTCTTATAGTGCTTGTCTTATATGTGTTAGGTTCTTGTCATGTAGCAATTATCCTATTTGTTGGTAATTTTCATGTTCTAATAGTGGGCTTTAGACCCACATGGACTCAAGTCCAATATGCTTAGCATAATAAAGGTTGCTTGTGTTACTAGATACATAATTTTGGCCGTACATTCGATGGGTCATATCTCACTAATGAAGCGTCAGATTGACACACGGTTTTCACCATTGCGACCGCAACGACGACGCGGTCCACATGATAGAGGTCTCAAGGTCTTGCAGAACAAATCACTTTGGTGGGTTTTCTATGTACACTAGGGTGTAGTGTATGGTCTATCAACGGTGCGAGTTGGGACACGTGTGCACATGAGTGATGTTGTAAAAGACCGGGATCCCACAATGAGTCGTGTGGTGGTGTAACAACGTTAGATTGTTTATTTGGGCCTAAGTTCGAGGCTGTAACATCGAGTCAAGTTGACTCTATAACTAGATAAGAAGAATTTTCTCTAATTAACCTCTAATTTGACTTAAATTGAAGTGAATTGGAACTAAATTAGGTGTTTTTTTTTTTTTTTTTTTTTTTTTTTTTTTTTTTTTTTTTTTTTTTAAAGTTTAGAACATGATTGTGATTATTATTTTATTTTATTTTTTTCAATTTTCAGCCATCCGTCACACGTTTCACATGTATGGATCCACTTGTCCAGATAACTCTATGCATCTTCCACGTCCCTACTCCGGGACAATGTATTGATTCTCTCCTTCTCATTCATCTGGAATAGATTGGGGGAGAGGTTTTTTAATTAAAAGAATGACATCGATGAAATTGACCGTTCATTGGTGGCATTGATCAAGTAAATGCTAACCGTTAAATTCGTATTATTCATTTAGAAACTTGATAACATTTAAACCGGAATCCATGAGTCTGTAAATTTTAAAAATCTTATTTTGAAAACTTATATATATATATATATATATATATATATATATATATATATATATATATATATATATATATATATATATATATATATATTTTATTGAAATCATACAATGTGACTGTAGATCATGCATTGAATTTCTCATGTGGAAATGGGTGGTTATACTTATAACTTTAGCACACATGAGGATCATATTTATAAGTGCAAATGCATGACATGTTGCAAGCGCCAAGTGATACGTGTCAATGTTCAAACATGTCAAATGTGCAGAAGTACACGTGTGACGGCCTACTTAGTTGCAAATTACAACAGTAACATATTATAAAAGTGAAATAATTACACATTACAGTACCTGTTTCCTAATATATTAATAATAAGACCGGCAATCCAAATGTTTTATTGTGGTAAAATTGCTGATTGTACTTTTATATTACTTCAATGTCAGTCATAGAGAAAAATACACTGATGTGTATATTTGGATAAAATATTTCCATGAATATGCAACGTAAAATTTTAATTATTGTAAATTATAATACATATCCTAATACATTTTTAATTTGACAATTGTATATTTAAACAATCATGGTAAAATTATAATGATGATATATGTACTAATTCTCAATCCAACGAGTTCTCTAGTTTGCCACTAATTATTTACCGACATTATACTAGTCTATCCATGCCATGGTGCAGGCTATTTGATAACCAAGGAATAGAACCAAGTCAGACACTTAAGACGTCGGTGACCAGGTAAGCTTGATGGATGCCATGTATTGCTAGTGGCGACAAAACTTTCCTCGGATCCGAACGGGCCTAACTTTCGATTCTGCTTTATTTTTGGGTCACCAGCGAAAGTGGGTCCATGTAGCTTTTTGTTACAGGATGTCACTGACACATGTCTTGCAGATAATTCGCGTTGGCAATTTGTATTGGTTGAGTTGACGTACGGACCGTCGGAGGTAAACCAGTAAAAGGGAAACGGATTGGCTACCCCCTGCCACCAGCCCCGTGGCTGATGGTCGGTGCTCTGGCCCCACCATGATGTATGTGTTTCATCAATTCCGTTCATCCATTTTTACATATCATTTCATAACTTGATACCAAAAATGAGAGGGATATAAATCTCAGGTGGACCACACCATATGAAAAAATAGTGATTGGATATCCACCATTAAAATCCTCCTAAGGTCCACTGTACTGTTTATTTCACATCCAATATGCTGATTAAGTCATACAGCCCAGATGAAGGGAAAAACAAAAATCATCTTGATCCAAAACTTTTATGGCCCCAAAATGTTTAAAATGTTTTTAATGGCCTACACTCATTCAAAACTGTTTTCTGTAATGTGGTCCACTTGAGATTGAGATATACCTCATTTTTTGTCTCATAACTTAAAATGATCCGTAAAAAATAGATGGATGGCATAGATGAAACACATACAACATGGTGGGGACAACAGATCACCAACCACCACCCATTGGTTGGTGCCGGGGGTAGTAGCCAATCCGTTTCCCAGTAAAAGATGAGAGTAAAAATAGGTATCCGATTTGGGGAACAGATTGGCGATTCCCCCTTGACACCATCTAATGACGAGCGTTCGGTGCTATGTGGGACATATCATGATGTATGTATTTCATCCATGTCGTCCATCTATTTTTAAAGATCATCTTAAGGCATGAGACCAAAAATGAGGTATATCCCAATCTAAAATGGACAACATTATAAAAAATAGTGTTGAATGAGCATCAACCATTAAAAATATTTTGGGGGCCATAAAAGTTTTGGATCAAGATGATTTTTGTTTTTCCCCTTCATCTACGCCCTTATGACCTAATAAACAGATTGGATGTCAAATAGACAGTACAATTATGACCTAATAAACAGATTGGATGTCAAATAGACAGTACAATGGGTGTTAGGAGGATTTTAATGATGGATATTCAATTACTATTATTTTCATGTGGTGTTGTCCACCTGAGATTTATATACCTCTCATTTTTTGAATAAATCTTTAAAATAATTTTTAAAAATGGATGAATGTAATGGATGAAATATATACATCATGGTAGGGCATATATAGCATTGACCACCGGCATCGGGGCTAGTGTAAGGGGGAGTAGCCAATTTGTTTCCAGATTGCAAACTAACTCCGTAACTACAGCGTATTGAGTAAACTCCCTGGGCACCCGCATGGATGTAAGGGAAACGAATTGGCTACTCGTCCCACTGGCCAATGGCTGATAATCGGTGCTTTGTGATCCCTACCATGATATATGTATTTCATCGATGCCGTTCATTTTTTAAAAAATCATTTTAGGATATGAGACAAAAAAATGAGGTATATCTCAATCTCAAGTAGACTACATTACAAGAAACATTGTTGAATGAACGTCGACCATTAAAAACATTTTGGGGGCTATAAAAGTTTTGGATCAAGCTGATCTTTGTTTTTTCCCTTCATCTAGGTATGTATGACCTAATCAACAGATTGGACGTCAAATAAACAGTACATTGGTCCTTAGGAGGATTTTAATGGTGGATATTCAATCACTATTGTTTTCCTGTAGTGTGGTCCACCTGAGATTTATATCTCTCTAATGTTTTGGATAAAGCCCTAAAATGATATCTAAAAATAGATGAATGAATGGGATGAAACACATACATCATAGAGGGGCTCACAGAGCACTGACCACCAGCCAGCGGGCTGGTGGCAGGGGAGTAGCCAATCCGTTTCAGGTGGGAGTAAGAAAAGGTGGCGGATTGCGAACTAACTCATCACCTACAGCTTACCGAGTAAACTCTCTGGGCACCCCCACCATGGATGTCATTCTATTATCCACTCCCTGCATCCGTCTTTTCATATCAGTCTAGGGCATGAGCTCAAAATCTAAACATATATAAAGTAAAAGTAGACCACACCAAAGAAACCATTGAAACCTTCTTAGGGTCTAAAGTTATGTTTATTTGTAATCCAACCTATTGGTAATGTCACACAAACCCAACGTGGACGAGGAAAAAACTAAAATATCAGCATGGTCCAAAATTTCTATGGCCACTGAAAAGTTTTCAATGGTAAGCATTTAGTTCACACTGTTTCCTGTGGTGTGGTCCACAGGAGCATCGGTTATACTTCAAATTTCGGCTCAGGTCATAAAATGATCTGGTAAAACGCATGGACGGCCTGAATAAGATATATACATCACATTATGCCACACAGACTCTACTCGGTAAACTTTTGCGTTCTGAATAACTCACTACTCAATCCGCTTACTAAAGAGAAATTTCCAACTGTACGACCCATATATGGCCCATCAACCTTTTGAAGCCCACTCGCTTTTCACCTCCCAAGAATACTCCCCAGCTGTACGGCCCCATTTCTCAGGTCGAAAATGCCCCTGCTTTTCCTCTTTGTGAGTGCTGGGGCTACCTTTGGCTACGGATTATAACCGTAGCTATAGCCGTAGCTATAGCACAACAGCAATGTACTTCGATATATCGAAGTTCATTCGATATATCGAAAAAGGTCCAAAACTGTCCAGCGAGTTTTGCCTCAAAGTTCTTTTAATTTTCGATATATCGAAGCTCATTCGATATATCGAAAAAGGTATTACCTTTAGCTACGGATTATAACCGTAGCCAAAATTGTATTCTTTGCCA
>JAJHSJ010000009.1:46998122-47329919 GCA_021015155.1 Magnolia officinalis
GAAACCTCCTATCATGGAAGTTACTACTGGGTTTCGTTTCAAAATCTATGAAAGTCACACCATATTCCCAATGGACCACACTTCAAAAAGTGGAGAGTAGTGCAAATGCTTAAAGCACTAAATGCAATCTTGCGTACTATCACCGGATGAGTTTCAAAAGATCATTTCCTGTGATACTGCAAAGCAAGCTTGGGATATATTAGAAATGACACACGAGGACTACAATTGTCAAAAATCCAAAGTCCAACTCCTCACAACCAGATTTGAAGAAATTCATATGGAGGAAAATGAAATGTTTATGGACTTTTACACTAGATTGAATGACATTGTAAACTCAATGTGGGGTCTTGGCGATAAAATCCTAGAAAGTAAAGTATGTGCACATATATTATGCTTACTTCTTGAACGGTTCAATTCTAAAGTAACCGCGATCCAGGAACTTCGTGATACGGATAATATGAGGGTAGAAGAACTAGTTGGTTCTCTACAAACCTACGAGTTAAACTTTAAAGCTCCTAAAGGTAAATCTATCGCATTAAAATCTTCTAAATGTAATTCAGAAGAAAATTCTGATTCAGAAGATGATATGGCTCTTTTAGCTAAGAAATTTTACAAGATTTTCAAAAGCAAGAAAAGGGTTGATTTTCAAAAATCAAATGACAAAAAGAAGTTTAGACCCAAATCTCGAAAATCTTTGAAAGATAGTTAATGTTGCAACTGTCAAGAATATGAGCACTTAGCAAATAGATGTCCTAAAAAGGACAAACCCAAGAAGAAGGGTATGTTGGCTACATGGGATGAATCATCTGATTCTGAAGCTTCTTCTGAATCAGAAGATTCTGAAACTGAGTCGGATAATGAAGTTAAAGCTCTTATGACTCTAGCCAAATTCACATTTTCAGATAATGACTCAACAAGTGAAGAAAATCTGAGTAGCGAATGTGAAAATGAAGATGATCTTCAAGACGCTTACAATGCCCTATATAAGGAAAGTTGTAAAATTGCTGTCAAACTTAAACTTCAAAAAGAAAAGTTTTCTAAACTCAAAGAATGTTTTGAATCACTTTTCTTAGAAAAATCACAAATTTCAGATTGTTTTGAAAATCAAAATGCGATTTGGAATTCAAAAACTCCCTAATTATTGATTTGAAATATAAATTGAGAAACTCAAAACAAGTATCTTCTCTTCTGAGTCTAAAGGACACATGGAAATATGCCCAAGGTGATCCAAAGTTAGAAAAACTTTTATCCGGATCAAGAAAATGTGGCAATCTATCCGGGTTGGGCTATGATAAAAATCTATCTCCTAAACAAAAGTATACTCCTCCTATGTTTGTTAAAGGAGAGGTCCTCAAACTCAAAAGGGAAAAAGTACTTATCAAGATTTTTCTAGAAATCAAAAACTTTTCAAAAACCTAGAAGCAGTCATGTCAACTTTAATCAGAAACGAAATCCACTAGCTGAAAAGATAGTTGATTTACTCAAGGAGCTTTAAAATCTAACTCTATAGGTCATTCTTACAACTATAAACAAAAGAAAGCCAACTATGTTCCTAAACCCAAAACAGTTATGAAATGGGTCCCTAAAGTTGCCTGCTTGGTTGCTCACACTGCTTTTAAAGCAACAAGTCATTCAAAGTGGTACCTAGACAGTGGATGCTCCAGGCATATGACAGGTGACAAAGCTTTATTCACGGATCTGAAAGATATGACTGATGGATCAGTCACATTTGGTGATGGTAGCAACTGCAAGATTATAAGCCAAGGTACGGTTCAACTTTTTAATCTTCCTGTGTTTAAAAACGTTTTATATGTTGAAGGCTTAAAACATAACTTTCTTAGTATATCTCAAATATGTGATAATAACCATAGTGTTCGGTTTTCTAATCAAAGCTGTGAGATACTAAACAATAAGGGTTCTGTAATATTAACTGGACGTAGAACGTCTGAAAATTGCTATATTATTAGCGAATCCAACTCATCTAATCAAACATGTTACATGGTCCATACAGACGAGACTGATTTATGGCACAAACGTCTTGGACATGTACATTATCGAAATTTATATAGATTGAGGAAACGAGAACTTATAAGAGGTTTACCAAACTTCAGAAATTAGATAAAATATGTGGTGAGTGCCAGATAGGCAAACAAACAAGGAACTCACACAAAAAGGTGAATTCAAATACCACATCAAGACCACTCGAACTCCTCCACATGGATCTGATAGGACCTACCAGAACGGAAGTCGTGGTGGAAAAAAGTATATCCTGGTAATAGTTGATGACTTTACCAGATTCACATGGGTAGTCTTCTTAAGGGATAAATCTGAAACCCTTGAAGAAGTAAGAAAAGTTCTCAAAAGGATTCAAACTGAAAAATCTTCTCAAATCAGTAAGATTCGTAGTGATCATGGATCTGAATTTGAGAATAACAATTTTGAGAAGTTCTGTACCGACCAAGGAATATTACATGAATTCTCTGCTGTAACGCCCCGAACTTTTCGATGCTCGGGCATCGAAAGTACTCGAGTGTTACCATGTAGATTAATATAATATAAATATATATAAATAATGCAACCTAAATATATGCACGATGAAACGTATGCACTTTGTAAAGATTTAAGATTTCATGCTAAAATGATAGGTACATATTTAATGTATATAAATATTATGAAAATAATATTAAATTAACTAAATATAATGAATAATAATTTTTTTATATATAATTGAATTATAAATATTAATATAGTATTGAATATTTTTTTATATATAAACATGTAAACCAAAAATTATTAGATATTTAAATAAAATTTTATATTATTTAACAATGTGATTTTAAAAGAAGTATTGTACAATTTTCAATCCATACATAGGTGTAATATGATATATTAGAAATTATATATTAATGAATATGTGAATTATAACATATATATAGTAGCATGTTAATATTAGAAACTATATTTGTAAATATGTATAGGTTTTTAATTATATTAATTACAAGTAACTCCATATTAATATTAGTATTGGTTAATAACACAAGTCGAAAGCCTTAAATGAACGCATGAACTCTTTTAGTCGCCAATGTTCATTATTAGGGCGATCCGGCCGTTAGATCAACGGAAACCCACCGTTGGGAGTAGAAGTTTAGGAGTATGGCCCACCTAGACCTTGGGTCTGCCCCATCTTTTGTCTAGAGCTGTGATGAGGCCCACTTAGTGGAATGGGCGGAGCGGATTTCTCCAGAACGTCACGACGGACCCCACCTCGAGTCGCGAGTGCACAGGAGTAATGTGCACTCGTTGTGCACCGTGCGGAGCTGAACGGTCAGAGCTCCTCTGACCCGCGTTTGCTAAAAATAGAGAGATCCCTCTCTCTCTCTCTCCTATTTCTCTGTCAGCAGGCGGACGAGCGTCCGTGAGTTTGATCAGTGGCCCACCATGAGGATTCTGTGGACTGATCTGAACCGTCCATCTGACTCAGGTCGTGTGCTCGACCAAAACCTAGCTTTCATAATAGGTTTTCATTTATGTTAGGGCACACATTTCCTGGCGCAAGGAGGGCCTACAAACACATGTTTCCAAAAATGGAAACCTGTCTCCGACGACAGGTTGGCGATCCGCGTGAGCGGGTGTCTGGTATGATCTGGAGTGTCCAAGAAGATGAGATCTCAACCGTCCCATTTGCTTAGGGTTTTCCCAAGCTAAACCACTCCCGGTTTCAGTTCCCTCCCATAGTTTTGAGAAAACCGAATAGTAGTATCCCATCCGAACCATCTGCTCCCGATCCAACGGCTTGGAAGCGTTAGGCCGAGTCTTATAAGAAGGGTATTTTCGAGCAGCAGGGTTTCCTTCTTTAGCTATTACAGCCGCACTTGAGAAAACGACCATCCCTTCGTCATTCGAACCCATCAGCCAACATCTCCTAAAGCTTCGAAAGGGGCTGTCCCTAAGCTTTCTACGGTCCATATGGACCGTCTGAAATGAGCCGATTGGAGGACGAGACTTCCGTTTGAGGTCTACCATTAACGGCGGACTGTCTCCCTCAGCCAAACCGCACCGTCTGTCCGAACTTTGACGGCCACTGCTGGACGTTTCTAGCAGCAGTAAGAGAGAAGGAGAGAAAGAAAGTGAGAGAAGGTAGTGGGAAGGAAGAAGGAGGAAGAAGGAGGAAAACAGGTGAAGAGACGGTTGATGGTGGTGCTGCTGTTGCACCACACCACCTCCCAACTGTCTGAGCTGGCCCGGTCTGCTCAAACCAGACTAAGTCAGACAGTTCGGAGCCCCTGGAAGAAGAGGAGCATACAGAGAGAAGATGAAGGAAAGAGGAAGAAGAAGATGGTGAGTGTGGCTGCCTCGCCGCCTCATCGTTGGCCGTTGCTGTACCAGGCCACTAGCCGAGCTTCAGCTCGAACTTGGAGTGTCTGGGCCCGCCTGTGTTGCTGATGTCCAGAAGATAGGGTGATAGAGTGAGAGAGAGAAGGAGGAGAGGTGGCAGTCGGATGTTGCACCACTCGACTCGGTCAGTTTGCGTCCAAACCAGCGACTCGCTGGGTGACTCGGGCTGGGCTGTCCGAACTCCATCTGAGACCAAGCCTGTTGTAGCCAGGTCGGGCTTGCTAGACGCTGCAAGCTGAAAAAGAAAAGATAGGAAAAGAAGAAGGAGTGAAGAGAAAAGAGAATCAGAAGGGAAAGAGGGAGTTCGGGTTGGTGGCTGAGTTGACTCAGTTGGAACCGAGTCCAGCCGATTTGAGATGGGTGAGTCTGTCCAGGCTCATTGCTGGACATCCCAGCAGGGTAGAAAGAAGAGAGAAAGAAAGAGAGGAGAAGAGGCGTTGGTGGTTGTGCTTGAGCCGAGTCAACTCGACTCGAACCGAGTAGACTAAGGTGAGTTAACATTTTTTTCCCCATTCTAGTTTTGTTTCGATGTACTATTGTCAATTATTACCGTTGTTATTATTAGGATTATTAATATTAGCAAAGAATAGCCATTAGTGGATCACTATGCTAAATGAGTTATTATAAACAAAATACAATTATTAAATAGTAGTATCTTATTCATCATTCTTAAATATTCATTTTGGATAGTCATTGGTATCACCATGATAATTATTTTACTACACTAACTAATATTAATTGTAACACTAATGTTAAAAAAATAATTTCTAATTATTAAATTAACATCGCTATCATTTCCATCATTATTAGGATTGTTAAATATTATGATGCATGACCATTAGTAAATTATCTATTCTAATGAAAGTTATTAATACAAGAATTAAAATGGTATCATTATAAAGTACTAATGTATTATTGATCATAATAGTAGATCATGATATTAATTATCATCATATGATTGTTAACCAATATTAACCATAACACTAATATTAGTAAATGCTTGATAATTATTAAAGTAACACTAAAATCAAATTCACACAAACTAGGGTTTAAACCCTGAAAATCTAAGCCTATAACTAAACCCTAAGACAAAACCCTAAAACTAGGTTATCCGAACTCTAGGTTATCGTCTTAACCATAAGGAACGTATAAAACTTGTATCTGACCATATAATTTTACAATCTATGATAGGGTTGATTTTAAGGGCACATGTGCTTCCTAGCGACATTAGGGGCGATCCATAAGGTGATGATTCTTCCCCTTGAGCTTTCCATCTTCTCATTAGCTTAAGTTATAGTTTTTATTTAAATTCATAATTGATATCTCTCTTTATAATCACATGTGTTAGCTGGTGAAAATTGAATTACTGTATTACATGCTTTACGATTATCCTGTATAATTGTTCATGCTTGTCGATTTATTTTTGTGGATTGTTTATGGAACTTAAACTGGTACATTAGTGGGAAATTCCCACATGTGAATGTACACCCATACTTGGGATGTAACTTGACTAGTTGTGACCGTAATGGACCTTCGACTTGGCGGTTACTGAGTGTGGTCTAGATGGATCATTGATGTGGGCTTACCATCCAGGGTTGTGGTGTCCAATGGTTTTCAAGGATGGTCTTTTATCGCATGGTTCTGATACTCGTCCTATGTGGCCTACTTTGATATCACCCTATGTGGCTTTGTTATAGTATTTTCCTTAGATGGGTTGAATATTTTATACTGTACAACCATGCGATGGTAAGCCCCACATACTGTAATATGATTGGCTACTAGTCGATGGGTTTCCATTAAACATCCTAAGGTGGTAGCCTCATGAGCCACGGATGGTGGAATGGGACACTATGCCTAAGCTGTCGGCCTACGCTGGGCTCTGAGCTCCCCGTAATGACCTTTGAGCTTATTAAACCTGCTGAGTGTAATTGGATTAATAATGGACTGGCTAATCATGCATACATCGCACAGACCATCATCTATTGCTATCGTACGTGGGCTACGTATTATTTCCGGCTGGTTGATATTTTCCAGGTTCGATGATTCCGACTGGTTGATGTTTTCTAGGTTCGATGATTGCATGGGCGGCGGCCCTGTCCGCACGGATGAGCATCCCCGGGGCGTGAACGCATTCCATGCATCCATGCACATAATAAGATCTGCATCATGTACTGTTTTGTATGCTTTATTTTATAACTATGCTTACCTAATGCGCGGTGTGTAATCTTGAGGGGAGTTCACACTGAGTTGGCCACTCATCCATCAAATATATAACCGTACAGGTAGCACAGATGTCTTAAGTGAGTTTCAGGTTCAGGCTGATGAGGAGCCGGGTACAAGTGCCAAGGTTGCATGAAAACATCTACCTCGAGAAGCTGCGCAGTCTTACGACTTATGTTTACATTCTTATGTTATTTTCTTATACTAGATCATGTGGATTCTTGTATTTGTTATATTCGGGACATTGGTTTGTATAAGTCATTATGGGCACTCTTTTGTATATTCTAAATGATAATGGAACTTTCCTTTATGCTTACTTGTCCATTCTACGCTCACCTTCTTACTCTGATAAAAGAAGAAGAAAAAAATAATATTTGACCATCCATTAAGGTTAACACTCGGGTTTTTGGGAAACGGGTCGTGTACTCGGGTCCCGAAAACACGGGGCGTTACAGTTGGTATCAGAGCATGGTTTGGGCAACTTGGCCTTGGGAAATATACTTATACAAACTTTAAATGTCTCAGTTAGGACATTTGAAATTTTAAAATTTGAACTTTGTTTGATTTCCCTTAAATTTAAATGAATTATTGAGAACATAGAGACCCAAATGTAGGCTCCCTTAGAAGTGACTTGGATGGCAATCCAAACTTATATGAGATTCCATCTGAGCAAAGAACACTTTGAGAATGTAAAGCATGAACCTAGGTTCCCCCAAAAAATTTGATAGGAAGGTTATTTAAATTAATGTGGAATTCCCTTATAAGTGGGAGGACATGAGAATAAAAAAAAAAAATCAAAGGTTAGGCTCCCTAAAAGATTGTTTGGACAACTACAGAACTTAGCAATGATTCTAGTTTCCCTTGAAGATTTCAGTTTTAGTCATTTGAACTCATGAAAAGTTCCCTTCAGAAATTTGGAGAACTTAGATACTTCAAACTTTAGGCTCCCTTAGAATTTTTTAGGTTAGACCTTTGAACTTTCACTCATTAGAATTGGGAAGAAATGAAAAAGTAGAAACCTTAAATCTTAGGTTCCCTTAGAATTATTAGAACAAGTATTTGAACTTATGAGAACTTCATCTGTAGCTAGGAGGAACTGAGAATGTAGGAATCCTAAATCTTAGGTTCCCTTTGGAATTGTTGGAGTACCATTCAAACTAATGCGAGATTCCCTTGAGATCAGGGGAGGCTGAGAACTTAGAAACTTAAAACTTTAGTTTCCCTTGAGAACTACCAAAATGGTTGCTTGGACTTAGAAATTAAATGTGCACCAAGTACTCATTATGATGTACACCAGGCTACGTAAGGACATTAATTCTTATACTTGACTTCCAAATGAAAATTTTCAAAAACCTAGGATATGAACTCTCCTAAAAATTTCATGGTTAGGAGTAACACTGTCGAAATAACTAGCAAATGAAACGAACTTAGGTATTATGGGGAATTCTTTACTCCCCATCTTGTATATTAAAATAAACTTAAGTATTCATTTAGACTTAAGAAAAGTTATTAGGAGTATAACTTGAATTCCCCAACACATTTCGTTAATTAGGGACAATAATTCTCATTATTTCATTTTTCCATTCTCAAATTCCCGTGTTTAGAATTAACTAGAGGTAAAGTTGATACAAATTTTAGGTTGGTCATTTGAAACTTAGAGACAAAAAACTCTGGTTTTCCCTATAAACAATAGGACCATTGTTTGAAACTTAGAAATACAATTTTGGTCTCCTTATAAATTACCAGAACAACTGTTTGGAAAAAAAAAAAAGGCTAAGCCTAAAAGTTGGAAGCTAAGCCTAAAAGTTGTGGATGGACAAACACCATTGCAATATACATAAGACCAAGTGGAATCATCCCCTAAACTTAACTCCCAAAATACAATTCTTAGAGACCTAGATTTTGAACTCTTGTAGAAATTTCCTTAGTTAGAAATAATGTCGTTACAACAAATCAGCATGTGAAGCGAGCTTAGGATTCATAAGAAATTCCTTACCACCACATGATACATTAGGTTAGACATAAGCACTCTCTAAACTTAAGGAGCCGCAATGGGAAATGTAATTTGAATTTTTAATACATCTCTTTACTTAGAATTAATAATTCCCTACAATTCTAGTACATGAAATTAGTTAGAGGTGAAGTATTAGGATTTTGGGTAAGATTACATTCAACCTTAGGCTGAGCATATTAAGACTAGATTTAAGATCTTAGATAAATTTAACAAGAATTTTAAACATTAGATTTCATAAAGAAACTATGGTCCTAAGGTTTTGTGTTTAGACAATCAGAGTGCGCATTGGAAGCATAATGGGCCACATAGTCTTATTCGTTATGAAAATAAATGGTCAAATAATATATCCCATGAGCTTAGAGTAATCAGGGTCACAGATTGATGGAATCATGTTTATGTGACGGATACGCGGTTTGACCTAGATTCTAAGTCCTAGCAAATCTTAATGATCTCAATGCCCTGATCAGGTAGAAGATCGAGATTTAACAGGATTATGAATCGATACCAGTAGTTCCTCTGTCCTGCAGGCAGACGACCGATGTATCAGGATCAAACCTACTACAACCATCTATTCGTGTTGACTCGAGCATTAAAAGTAAAAAAAAAAAAAAAAAAAACCTGTAATGTACTTTAGTCAGCAGTGAAACCATCATTAAGGGAAAGAGAAAATAAAGAGAAGGATGTAGGATATTATTAGTGGCCACCTAAATGAATTTGTAACCTTAGTAAATACTATAAGAAATTTTAATATTGACGAGCATCATCAAATCTCGGGGACGAGATTTCTGTTAAGGGGGGTAGATTGTAACGCCCCGAACTTTTCGATGCTCGGGCATCGAAAGTACTCGAGTGTTACCATATAGATTAATATAATATAAATATATATAAATAATGCAACCTAAATATATGCACGATGAAACCTAAAGATTTAAGATTTCATGCTAAAATGATAGGTACATATTTAATGTATATAAATATTATGAAAATAATATTAAATTAACTAAACATAATGAATAATAATTTTTCAATATATAATTGAATTATAAATATTAATATAGTATTGAATATTTTTTTATATATAAACATGTAAACCAAAAATTATTAGATATTTAAATAAAATTTTATATTATTTAACAATGTGATTTTAAAAGAGGTATTGTACAATTTTCAATCCATACATAGGTGTAATATGATATATTAGAAATTATATATTAATGAATATGTGAATTATAGCATATATATAGTAGCATGTTAATATTAGAAACTATATTTGTAAATATGTATAGGTTTTTAATTATATTAATTACAAGTAACTCCATATTAATATTAGTATTGGTTAATAACACAAGTCGAAAGCCTTAAATGAACCCATGAACTCTTTTAGTCGTCAACGTTCAGTTTTAGGGCGATCCGGCCGTTAGATCAACGGAAACCCACCGTTGGGAGTAGAAGTTTAGGAGTATGGCCCACCTAGACCTTGGGTCTGCCCCATCTTTTGTCTAGAGCTGTGATGAGGCCCACTTAGTGGAATGGGCGGAGCGGATTTCTCCAGAACGTCACGACGGACCCCACCTCGAGTCGCGAGTGCACAGGAGTAATGTGCACTTGTTGTGCACCTTGCGGAGCCGAACGGTCAGAGCTCCTCTGACCCGCGTTTGCTAAAAATAGAGAGATCCCTCTCTCTCTCTCTCTCCTATTTCTCTGTCAGCAGGCGGACGAGCGTCGTGAGTTTGATCAGTGGCCCACCATGAAGATTCCATGGACTGATCTGAACCGTCCATCTAACTCAGGTCGTGTGCTCGACCAAAACCCAGCTTTCATAATAGGTTTTTATTTATGTTAGGGCACACATTGCATGGCGCAAGGAGCGCCTACAAACACATGTTTCCGAAAATGGAAACCTGTCTCCGACGACAGGTTGGCGATCCACGTGAGCGGGTGTCTGGCATGATCTGGAGTGTCCAAGAAGATGAGATCTCAACCGTCCCATTTGCTTAGGGTTTTCCCAAGCTAAACCACTCCCAATTTCAGTTCCCTCCCATAGTTTTGAGAAAACCGAATAGTAGTATCCCATTCGAACCATCTGCTCCCGATCCAACGGCTTGGAAGCGTTAGGCCGAGTCTTATAAGAAGGGTATTTTCGAGCAGCAGGGTTTCCTTCTTTAGCTATTGCAGCCGCACTTGAGAAAACGACCATCCCTTCGTCATTCAAACCCATCAGCCAACATCTCCTAAAGCTTCGAAAGGGGCCGTCCCTAAGCTTTCTAGGGTCCATATGAACCGTCTGAAATGAGCCGATTGGAGGACGAGACTTCCGTTTGAGGTCTACCATTAATGGCGGACTGTCTCCCTCAGCCAAACCGCACCGTCTGTCCGAACTTTGACGGCCACTGCTGGACGTTTTGTAACACCCTGAAAATCGGGGGTCGAGCATAAACTCAACTCCCGAGTTCCAGAACATCACTTATGCAACAAAATGAATGATGATTGAATGTTGACTGTATTCGTGCATTGAACATGAGTGAGATTAAGCCAAAACAGCATATCATACTCCAGAGACAGTTAAATTTGCAAGCGGAAGACTGTGATAGATAGATAAATATATAACTTATGATGAGTCTCCAGAGTGTGATAACATTACCAGGTTAAATAAATACAAGTGCAGTTCTAAAATGTACCAAATGTGAGGAAGTGTAATGTCTTCTATCTATCCCAAGAACCATAACCCCGTCAATACAATACCAGGTCTTCATTGGCCTGTCAGAAAGTTACATGTAGGAGAACTCCTCCTCCACATCATAGAAGTCCGGCTCTGCTTCATAAGCATCGCCATCACCTGAAACTCAACAAATCTGGTGGTGTTCGGAACACCGTCCCGTAACGTGGGAGTGAGTGATCAACTCAGTGGAACAGTAAAGCATAGGTTAACATGTTATCAATTCAATCAAGCAGTAATGATAAAGCAGTACAAATCAAACATTTCTAACTACTCTTGTTAAGTGCGAAAATGAAATGACATGATGCTGTATGCCCTTGCCAAACCACCCTCAAGCGACATCATCTTACGTTCGCGAATGCTTACTCCCTCAGTGCGCCACATCTACAAAGCACATGCGGTGCGATGATGCTCATGATTACCAAGTTTTTATTAGTCCAGTTCAAACAGCAGTATTGGGAAACTAAGGTACCTCCCTTGTATCATTCCCAAACATGATCCATTCTAGGGTCGTCAATCCTAGTTATCTCATACGATATTATGGTTTGAGAAGCATAGTGAAGGCATCGCAAAGGGCTCGTCACCCGTCAGCGCGAATACAGATCTCACCGTATGCGGCTCAATTGCTGGCCGTCAGCTCGAGTACAGGTCTCACCGTACTCGGCTCAATCACTAGCCGTCAGCTCGAGTACAGGTCTCACCGTACTCGGCTCAACTCATACTCTAGTTGCTGTGAAAGACTCGTCGCCAATCACAGACCCTTGGAGTATACTCGAAGATACTACGGAGGACTCGTCGCCCGTCAGCACGAGCACAGGTCTCACCGTACTCGGCTCTCGCCGTAAGTATCGACAGCTCGAATACAGTGTCCCATACCACCATATTCGGCTCACGAGTTGGTTGCGCAATGGTCACTACGGGGAGGCACATGGCCCCAGCGTAGGCCGACAGCTCGACCACGGTGTCCCATACCACCATGCCCGGCTCATGCGTCTTAGCGGATCGAGGTACCATGGTTAAAGGGGGTTTCACTGGTAAGTTTGGTACCCTAGGTTCAAGCAGTAGCGTCCAAACAGGGTGAACATGCATAAGGAAGATCGGGTTACTTGACGAGCTCGACTAGCACGATCGCCCGTTGAGCTGCACGACATGAAGTGCATAAACAACTTCGTGTGGCCTAGCCACTGCCGACAGGCAACGCCCGACTCGAGTTCGTCGAACACATCCCACGTGGCAAATGAATCTCAGCCACGAGTTCAATCTCGTTACCGATTGCCTGGGCCATAATCATAGCCCCAAACACAATCAATTCAGATAAATAAAGCAGTAATGGATCAAGATTCAACTCATACAGTCAAGGTCTGGTATTATCCGTTTAGGGCTGCCAGGGCTGTTGCACGCACTCGTTGCTCCGCTCCCCCATCACCCATGACGGATCATACAACGTAAATATAAATTTAACATATGCATTACATAGTTAAAATCATAAAGCAGTTGAGCATGTTATGAATCACAACACAAGCATGCGTTTGTACATGTTCAATTCCTAATCACACAACTATCAAAGAGATCATACACATAGTTAAAAAAGGTTGAGAATCATATCTCAACACCCTTATACTTTACAATTTGCTAACTACTACTCATTCAGACATTTCAAGAAACACTTAAACAAACATACATCAACATACACGACATATGTCGATCACATAGGCATTAGGCCAAATCCTTTCACTGGGGAGTTGCCCCAATCATAACACGCGTACACCCACGACGGATAGTCATGGCAAGCAGGGATCCAAGTTCCATCCATTCAGTCATTTCCACAAACACTTGGGCCACACATTTTAGCATATATAGTGTATATTGGCCGTGGCGTGACTTAGGGCAAATCCTTTCGTCAAAGGGGGGTATCGCCAATACATCAATCATGAATCCATGACAATTAGTCATGGCGAGCACGAATGAGAATTCTATACTCATTCAGCACTTTCACAAACACTTAGAATACACTATTACAACATACATGGTGCATGTTAACAAAACATGTATTAGGGCTATCCTTTAGCCAAGCAAGTATTTTATCTATGTATAATATATTACTACAGCAAATAATCATGATAAATACATATTTAAAATTTATACGTATACAGTATTTTCTAGAATACGCAATTTCAACATACATAGCATTTACAAGTGAACATGTATTACGGCGATTCCTTTCGCCAAACTATTTTTATCCATATATAGTATAATCATACATTAAATAAACATGTCAAACATTTCTCCAAAAAAAAACGTATACGGTATTTCTACGTATACCTAGAGTATGTGAAATTCCATATTCTACAACGTTAATCGAAACAGGAAACGGAAAGCACTTTGTACATGTGCAATTGCATGCAGATCATGAATCTATCATTATCTGACATTGAAAGCGTTGAAAACCCTAACCTATGCACCTAAAGTCCGCACCTTTTGTCGTAGAATCGTAACGGAGTTGATAGGTTTGCTAAGCTTCCGTATTCGGCAGTTTGGCAACCTAGAGAACGAAATAGGTTAGCTATTTCACAACTACAACAGTCTAAACCCCAAAACAGATTAGGGTTAGGGTTTCTTACCTAGAAACGATGCCGGAAACGCCGGAAAAATGTCTGGAAAGGGGCGTTGCAGCCCGTGTGGTGGCAGGGAACGACGGCAGGGAGATTCTCCCACTTCTCCCTCACTTTCTCTCTCTTTTCCCTCTCTCAATTCCAAATTCGTATGGCTGCCATGAGAGAGGGTTTAAGGTCCTTATATAGTCTCAAAACTCACCGAAATAGACTCCTGTTCAAAGGTTACTGCTAATATAGGTATTTCGTCACTTTTCCAGCTCAAAAGAGAGGTTCTGGTGGCCCTCCTTGAGCCAAACGTCAGACTTAAGCTCACCACACATGGATCTATGTGGGATTACGTTTTCGACTCGATCGGATTCCCAGATCGCACGTGGCGGACCACTTTCAGTTCAACGGTCAGTGGGCCACGATCCGAAATTCCAAGTACATGTAAATGTTCCTGAAATTTTTCTTAATCCGAGGGTGTAATTTGGTCTGATTCTGACGGTCTGGTTGCTTAATACTGATGCGCAAGCGAATGGTGCCAGATCACTATTCCAGATATTTATTTGGAATGGGAATAGTGTTTTTCACACTCCCTCGCTCTGGATCGAAAAGAATGGCCGTGGGACATCGGAATCATCTGATTTTTGAGATGATTGTCAAGCCCAGTGGGCGGTCCTGGTTCCTTAGCTTCGTGTTAATCGGACTCCCGATGTGCGGTCTAGACCTAATACGAAGTTTCGTTTCATTCCCGAGAGCAGACGGGAAATGAGTTTGGTTCTAAACTTTAGGGAAACCTAGAGTCACTGATTTTGCAAGTTTTGGGTCTTGCAGATCGTATTTAAAGCGATCCCAACGGATTTCATGGCTAATCGAGTTTTGCACTTAGTTAACTTTGTTAAATTTCTAAAGGATTTAATCCTAATTGTTTTCTGGTTGAGATGGTACTTAGGCCTTTGCAGTTTGTATATAAAGTGATCCAAGTTTTACTACTTAGCTAGTTTAAGATAGTGTCTAGGGCGAAAGTGCTTTGAAAAAATTGAAAGCACAAGGTAGTGAAGGGTGGGATTTGTGAAGAAAATGGTTTAAGACGGGATTTGAGGCTTTGAATTGAGCGTTTGAAAAGTTAATCAGGTGTTAAGATTGACCCAATGCCTAAGGATGTCTAATCCCAGGTTGGCAAAAATCCGGGATGTTACAATCTACCCCCCTTAAAAGAAAATTTCGTCCCCGAAATTGGCTAAGGGTAATAAGGGAAGATTTCTATTATTTCATTCGCCTAAGACTTATTGATTCCAAGTTTCCACGCGTGGTAGGGTATATACCAGCTGGTTCATTTTAGTCTACCCCCCTTAAAACTTAATTCTTTATCCATTTCTCATATCCTGATGGTTTGCTACCATTTATTTCTTTACCTATTTGGAGTCTCAACGACAATTCCCAACAATTTAGAGTAAGATAACTGTTTTCATTGTTTGACCAACACGGAGAGACGGTAATAGTGGGCTCGATCCCGATACATCGATCATCTACCGGGCCAGGGTAGGAAGCTCATCGTATCCCTTCCGAATCCTGGTAGATCCTGGTCGTCCGCTCGTCAGCAGAGAGTCCATCGGTAGTCACCCAGGATTGGGAATTGGGTCAAGCCGCGAAAACTTCGCAGTTGTATATTTCAGTAACTCCGTAGTCTGATCACTCTCTAAGAGTAGGGAATGTCCATCATTGAAAGGCTCAAATTGTTTATTCTAAGGTTGCCCTTTAGGTCTTAGTCTAAGAGAGTCCTCATTATTATCTATGTCCAAGGAAATGGTGAATCAAATCTTACTAGATCATCCTAAAACGGTTTCTCATAGTAGGGCAGGCTAGGGCTTCTATAATGTTCGTATTCAACGAGCACCGTTTCGATCCTGGGCCAGTGGGGTAGGGTCCACCGCGTTTCCGCTGCGCCACCCAGATCAAAGAGGCGTATTAGGTGACCTAACTAGATTGGGCTCATAATGTTCTACCCCCCTTAAAATTTTATTTTCACCCTCAAGGCTCAAGAGCTATGTCCTGATCCGTATGACGGAACAAGGTGTAATTTAAGTCTTATCCTTGACATGAAATGAAATGCGGTCTCCCACTACATCAGTCTTGGTACCTAGGATTATAGAAAGGAGCTATCACGGATGGGTGTGAGTTTGAGGCAAGATGCCTAATTCTACCAAGGAGTTTTGTCGCGGTCCAGACTTATCCTATTTAATTATGTCTAGCTTAATAGGCAGGCTATCTTTTTACGTTCATAAACACAATATGGATGCCAACATGGCATGCGATTTGGGACCTAATCCCCAACTGTCTGTTGCCCATATTCAATTGGCTTAGCATAATTAATTAGTCTTGTACTCTCCTTAGCCTAACCAGTAGCCTAATCTTAATTGAGGAGTAGCGGGAATCCATAGGTGAGTCCAAAGTCGATGCTTATACGTTAGATGATTTCACTTCATTTTTAATACAAGGAAGGGTTTTATCACTTAGGGTCAAAGTTGTCTAATTGGAATTGAGTTGCCTAAAGTTGAATTTAACTACGCCCGAGCATGTCACACATGCTCAAACCAACCACAAGGGGGGTTCTAGAGTTCACGTTCTTAATTGGTTGGATTTCCTATACTGTCAGGTCTGTTGAAGCACTGCTCTAGGTCCAAAACTCCGAGGGTCTATTTGTCAAACAACCATTTACTCAGAAAGCTTAAGCTATCAGAGTGCGGTAGGTTAATGTATATCAAGGGACTTTATCACTTCAACACTATTTGGCAAGTGGTCTTAAGTTGTATTAAATGTGACCGCATTACTAATCCTACCTCGGGATTGGGAGTGACATGGTTGGTAGGAGGGTGGGTGGGGATCAAAATTATTGGTATAGGCTTTGGAAAATGAGCCTGGTGTCGGAAAGTGTGAGATGGGATTTCCAAATCCCAGGAAGCAGAATTACTAAGTGTTATTTGAAAGAAAATCTCGAAATTTACTTTTAATTGCACACACTCCAAACATGGTATTGGAAAACATGGGATACAACCAATCTAGGGCCATACCTACACATACATTTATTGTTACCTTTTCAATTCTATCCACCCTAACTCACCTAATGCAATTGGCCGAACGGGCCCTAAACGTCCTCAAATATCTAAAATATTCTACCAACAACTACAACCATCAACATGAAGTCATAAGCACCCTAAGACAGTAACCCATGTGAACTACGAGGCAACAGTATGGATGATTAGACATCCAAGGGAATAGCCGTACATGCTCGGATAGAGCCATGGAAAAGCGAATGAAAAGTGATGGAGAGAGAGAGGTAGGGCTGGAGGTTTTGTTCTCCATAGATTTGGTTATCATCAGGGGTTGTAGAGGCCCAACTGACAAGAAAGAAAGAAAGGAAAATGAAGAAAATGGATGGGTTAGAGGGCTTGCCCGATTTTGAGTTCCAAGTGGGCGTGTGGGAGTCCAAATGAGGGAAACGGAGAGGGTAGAGGGTGGGTTTTACTGTGAACGATTGATGGGAGTGGGTGATGACCGAAAATGGGAAATGAGACGATTGGAGTGGCGATTTGAAGAGAAAACAGCAAGAATAGGAGGAAAAGAGAGATTGGAGGGGCGTTTTGAGAGAGAGGGGAGCTCCAGACCTAAAAATCCCAAACCCCAGCCAAAACCGCACGTGCCAGGGGGTAGGGGAGGTCGGGCCGACCAAGACCAGACCCGGCCCGACCCGTACGGCCAAGTTTGACCGCGGTCCACCTCCGGAACCGCGGTTCCACCTCCGTCCAAGGTGGCCGGTGGGCTGCCGCCGCGGGTGGGGTGTACTCTCCATGGTCCCAAGGTGCCAAATGCACCCTGGTTCGACCCTGGGTCCCATCGGATTTAAGTGGGGAGGCCCCTGACTCCAGTTGAAGCGTTTTCAGGGCAATTTGTAAATTGGAATGATTTTATATAATGTGTGACATATGATTTTGGGGTAGGAGGAGCTAATCTATCCAACTAACCCATTTACTTGGTTAGATTCCAAAGTTTGAATGGTCAAAAGTCCAATTTATACATATATTTACTATTTATAGTAAATTTTTGTTTAGGTGTTATTCTTCGTCATTTATAAGTTAGAATTTATATCTGGTATGATAGGATTTAGAAAAATTAAAGAATGAAGTGGTGCAAGGAGAGATTTTGAAGAAATTGGGTAAAAAGGGGTTTTAGGCTTTGGTGTTGTGGTTGACCCACAACCTAAGAACATTCATTTCTAGGGAACGACTCAAACCGTCAACTGACGGCCTAGAGGTGATTCGAGATCGTTTCGTGCGATCATTGAGGCCTACGGGTCCAATCTCAACGGTCGATTTCGGTTGGTTTCGCCGTTCGGTGAATTTAGAAAATCCTAAGTCAGTTTCTATGTTTCGTTGCTCCCTCCTAAGTTAGAGTGCGTCAGAGTGTGTCGTGTGACCATAACCCAGGTCCAGTTTAATCCAAATCATGCTCTGATACCATCTTGTAACACCCTGAAAATCGGGGGTCGAGCATAAACTCAACTCCCGAGTTCCAGAACATCACTTATGCAACAAAATGAATGATGATTGAATGTTGACTGTATTCGTGCATTGAACATGAGTGAGATTAAGCCAAAACAGCATATCATACTCCAGAGATAGTTAAATTTGCAAGCAGAAGACTGTGATAGATAGATAAAATATATAACTTATGATGAGTCTCCAGAGTGTGATAACATTACCAGGTTAAATAAATACAAGTGCAGTTCTAAAATGTACCAAATGTGAGGAAGTGTAATGTCCTTCTATCCCAAGAACCATAACCCCGTCAATACAATACCAGGTCTTCATTGGCCTGTCAGAAAGTTACATGTAGGAGAACTCCTCCTCCACATCATAGAAGTCCGGCTCTGCTTCATAAGCATCGCCATCACCTGAAACTCAACAAATCTGGTGGGTGTTCAGAACACCGTCCCGTAACGTGGGAGTGAGTGATCAACTCAGTGGAACAGTAAAGCATAGGTTAACATGTTATCAATTCAATCAAGCAGTAATGATAAAGCAGTACAAATCAAACATTTCTAACTACTCTTATTAAGTGCGAAAATGAAATGACATGATGCTGTATGCCCTTGCCAAACCACCCTCAAGCGACATCATCTTACGTTCGCGAATGCTTACTCCCTCAGTGCGCCACATCTACAAAGCACATGCGGTGCGATGATGCTCATGATTACCAAGTTTTTATTAGTCCATTTCAAACAGCAGTATTGGGAAACTAAGGTACCTCCCTTGTATCATTCCCAAACATGATCCATTCTAGGGTCGTCAATCCTAGTTAATCTCATACGATATTATGGTTTGAGAAGCATAGTGAAGGCATCGCAAAGGGCTCGTCACCCGTCAGCGCGGATACAGATCTCACCGTATGCGGCTCAATTGCTGGCCGTCAGCTCGAGTACAGGTCTCACCGTACTCGGCTCAATCACTAGCCGTCAGCTCGAGTACAGGTCTCACCGTACTCGGCTCAACTCATACTCTAGTTGCTGTGAAAGACTCGTCGCCAATCACAGACCCTTGGAGTATACTCGAAGATACTACGGAGGACTCGTCGCCCGTCAGCACGAGCACAGGTCTCACCGTACTCGGCTCTCGCCGTAAGTATCGACAGCTCGAATACAGTGTCCCATACCACCATATTCGGCTCACGAGTTGGTTGCGCAATGGTCACTACGGGGAGGCACATGGCCCCAGCGTAGGCCGACAGCTCGACCACGGTGTCCCATACCACCATGCCCGGCTCATGCGTCTTAGCGGATCGAGGTACCATGGTTAAAAGGGGTTTCACTGGTAAGTTTGGTACCCTAGGTTCAAGCAGTAGCGTCCAAACAGGGTGAACATGCATAAGGCAGATCGGGTTACTTGACGAGCTCGACTAGCACGATCGCCCGTTGAGCTGCACGACATGAAGTGCATAAACAACTTCGTGTGGCCTAGCCACTGCCGACAGGCAACGCCCGACTCGAGTTCGTCGAACACATCCCACGTGGCAAATGAATCTCAGCCACGAGTTCAATCTCGTTACCGATTGCCTGGGCCATAATCATAGCCCCAAACACAATCAATTTCAGATAAATAAAGCAGTAATGGATCAGGATTCAACTCATACAGTCAAGGTCTGGTATTATCCGTTTAGGGCTGCCAGGGCTGTTGCACGCACTCGTTGCTCCGCTCCCCCATCACCCATGACGGATCATACAACGTAAATATAAATTTAAACATATGCATTACATAGTTAAAATCATAAAGCAGTTGAGCATGTTATGAATCACAACACAAGCATGCGTTTGTACATGTTCAATTCCTAATCACACAACTATCAAAGGAGATCATACACATAGTTAAAAAAGGTTGAGAATCATATCTCAACACCCTTATACTTTACAATTTGCTAACTACTACTCATTCAGACATTTCAAGAAACACTTAAACAAACATACATCAACATACACGACATATGTCGATCACATAGGCATTAGGCCAAATCCTTTCACGGGGAGTTGCCCCAATCATAACACGCGTACACCCACGACGGATAGTCATGGCAAGCAGGGATCCAAGTTCCATATCCATTCAGTCATTTCCACAAACACTTGGGCCACACATTTTAGCATATATAGTGTATATTGGCCGTGGCGTGACTTAGGGCAAATCCTTTCGTCAAAGGGGGGTATCGCCAATACATCAATCATGAATCCATGACAATTAGTCATGGCGAGCACGAATGAGAATTCTATACTCATTCAGCCACTTTCACAAACACTTAGAATACACTATTACAACATACATGGTGCATGTTAACAAAACATGTATTAGGGCTATCCTTTAGCCAAGCAAGTATTTTATCTATGTATAATATATTACTACAGCAAATAATCATGATAAATACATATCCAAAATTTATACGTATACAGTATTTCTAGAATACGCAATTTCAACATACATAGCATTTACAAGTGAACATGTATTACGGCGATTCCTTTCGCCAAACTAGTATTTTATCCATATATAGTATAATCATACATTAAATAAACATGTCAAACATTTCTCCAAAAAAAATACGTATACGGTATTTCTACGTATACCTAGAGTATGTGAAATTCCATATTCTACAACGTTAATCGAAACAGGAAACGGAAAGCACTTTGTACATGTGCAATTGCATGCAGATCATGAATCTATCATTATCTGACATTGAAAGCGTTGAAACCCTAACCTATGCACCTAAAGTCCGCACCTTTTGTCGTAGAATCGTAACGGAGTTGATAGGTTCGCTAAGCTTCCGTATTCGGCAGTTTGGCAACCTAGAGAACGAAATAGGTTAGCTATTTCACAACCTACAACAGTCTAAACCCAAAACAGATTAGGGTTAGGGTTTCTTACCTAGAAACGACGCCGGAAACGCAGGGAAAATGTCTGAAAGGGGCGGTGCAGCCCGTGTGGTGGCAGGGAACGACGGCAGGGAGATTCTCCCACTTCTCCCTCACTTTCTCTCTCTTTTCCCCTCTCAATTCAAATTCGTATGGCTGCCATGAGAGAGGGTTTAAGGTCCTTATATAGTCTCAAAACTCACCGAAATAGACTCCTGTTCAAAGGTTACTGCTAATATAGGTATTTCGTCACTTTTCTAGCTCAAAAGAGAGGTTCTGGTGGCCCTCCTTGAGCCAAACGTCAGACTTAAGCTCACCACACATGGATCTATGTGGGATTACATTTTCGACTCGATCGGATTCCCAGATCGCACGTGGCGGACCACTTTCAGTTCAACGGTCAGTGGGCCACGATCTGAAATTCCAAGTACATGTAAATGTTCCTGAAATTTTTCTTAATCCGAGGGTGTAATTTAGTTTGATTCTGACGGTCTGGTTGCTTAATACTGATGCGCAAGCGAATGGTGCCAGATCACTATTCCAGATATTTATTTTGGAATGGGAATAGTGTTTTTCACACTCCCTCGCTCTGGATCGAAAAGAATGGCCGTGGGACATCGGAATCATCTGATTTTTGAGATGATTGTCAAGCCCAGTGGGGCGGTCTTGGTTCCTTAGCTTCGTGTTAATCGAACTCCCGATGTGCGGTCTAGACCTAATATGAAGTTTCGTTTCATTCCCGAGAGCAGACGGGAAATGAGTTTGGTTATAAACTTTAGGGAAACCTAGAGTCACTGATTTTGCAAGTTTTGGGTCTTGCAGATCGTATTTAAAGCGATCCCAACGGATTTCATGGCTAATCGAGTTTTGCACTTAGTTAACTTTGTTAAATTTCTAAAGGATTTAATCCTAATTGTTTTCTGGTTGAGATGGTACTTAGGCCTTTACAGTTTGTATATAAAGTGATCCAAGTTTTACTACTTAGCTAGTTTAAGATAGTGTCTAGGGCGAAAGTGCTTTGAAAAAATTGAAAGCACAAGGTAGTGAAGGGTGGGATTTGTGAAGAAAATGGTTTAAGACGGGATTTGAGGCTTTGAATTGAGCGTTTGAAAAGTTAATCAGGTGTTAAGATTGACCCAATGCCTAAGGATGTCTAATCCCAGGTTGGCAAAAATTCGGGATGTTACACGTTTCTGCAGCAGTAAGAGAAAAGAGAGAAAGAAAGTGAGAGAAGTATGGGAAGGAAGAAAGAAAAAGGAGGAAAACAGGTGAGAGACGGTTTGATGGTGGTGCTGCTGTTGCACCACACCACCTCCCAACTGTCTGAGCTGGCCCGGTCTGCTCAAACCAGACTAAGTCAGACAGTCCGGAGCCCCTGGAAGAAGAGGAGCATACAGAGAGAAGATGAAGGAAAGAGGAAGAAGAAGATGGTGAGTGTGGCTGCCTCGCCGCCTCATCGTTGGCCGTTGCTGTACCAGGCCACTAGCCGAGCTTCAGCTCAAACTTGGAGTGTCTGGGCCCGCCTGTGTTGCTGATGTCCAGGAAGATAGGGTGATAGAGTGAGAGAGAGAAGGAGGAGAGGGTGCAGTCGGATGTTGCACCACTCGACTCGGTCAGGTTGCGTCCAAACCAGCGACTCGCTGGGTGACTCGGGCTGGGCTGTCCGAACTCCATCTGAGACCAAGCCTGTTGTAGCCAGGTCGGGGCTTGCTAGACGCTGCAAGCTGAAAAAGAAAAGATAGGAAAAGAGAAGGAGTGAAGAGAAAAGAGAATCGGAAGGGAAAGAGGGAGTTCGGGTTGGTGGCTGAGTTGACTCAGTTGGAACCGAGTCCAGCCGATTTGAGATGGGTGAGTCTGTCCAGGCTCATTGCTGGACATCCCAGCAGGGTAGAAAGAAGAGAGAAAGAAAGAGAGGAGAAGAGGCGTTGGTGGTTGTGCTTGAACCGAGTCAACTCGACTCGAACCGAGTCGACTAAGGTGAGTTAACATTTTTTTCCCCATTCTAGTTTTGTTTCGATGTACTATTGTCAATTATTACCGTTGTTATTATTAGGATTATTAATATTAGCAAAGAATAGCCATTAGTGGATCACTATGCTAAATGAGTTATTATAAACAAAATACAATTATTAAATAGTAGTATCTTATTCATCATTCTTAAATATTCATTTTGGATAGTCATTGGTATCACCATGATAATTATTTTACTACACTAACTAATATTAATTGTAACACTAATGTTAAAAAAAAAAATTTCTAATTATTAAATTAACATCGCTACCATTTCCATCATTATTAGGATTGTTAAATATTATGATGCATGACCATTAGTAAATTATCTATTCTAATGAAAGTTATTAAATACAAGAAATTAAAATGGTATCATTATAAAGTACTAATGTATTGTTGATCATAATAGTAGATCATGATATTAATTATCATCATAATGATTGTTAACCAATATTAACCATAACACTAATATTAGTAAATGCTTGATAATTATTAAAGTAACACTAAAATCAAATTCACACCAACTAGGGTTCAAACCCTGAAAATCTAAGCCTATAACTAAACCCTAAGACGAAACCCTAAAACTAGGTTATCCGAACTCTAGGTTATCGTCTTAACCATAAGGAACGTATAAAACTTGTATCTGACCATATAATTTTACAATCTATGATAGGGTTGATTTTAAGGGCACATGTGCTTCCTAGCGACATTAGTGGCGATCCATAAGGTGATGATTCTTCCCCTTGAGCTTTTCATCTTCTCATTAGCTTAAGTTATAGTTTTTATTTAAATTCATAATTGATATCTCTCTTTATAATCACATGTGTTAGCTGGTGAAAATTGAATTACTGTATTACATGCTTTACGATTATCCTATATAATTGTTCATGCTTGTGGATTTATTTTTGTGGATTGTTTATGGAACTTAAACTGGTACATTAGTGGGAAATTCCCACATGTGAATGTACACCCATACTTGGGATGTAACTTGACTAGTTGTGACCGTAATGGACCTTCGACTTGGCGGTTACTGAGTGTGGTCTAGATGGATCATTGATGTGGGCTTACCATCCAGGGTTGTGGTGTCCAATGGTTTTCAAGGATGGTCTTTTATCGCATGGTTCTGATACTCGCCCTATGTGGCCTACTTTGATATCGCCCTATGTGGCTTTGTTATAGTATTTTCCTTAGATGAGTTGAATATTTTATACTGTACAACCATGCGATGGTAAGCCCCACATACTGTAATATGATTGGCCACTAGTCGATGGGTTTCCATTAAACATCCTAAGGTGGTAGCCTCATGAGCCACGGATGATGGAATGGGACACTATGCCTAAGCTGTCGACCTACGCTGGGCTCTAAGCTCCCCGTAGTGACCTTTGAGCTTATTAAACCTGCTGAGTGTAATTGGATTAATAATGGACTGGCTAATCATGCATACATCGCACAGACCATCATCTATTGCTATCGTACGTGGGCTACGTATTATTTCCGACTGGTTGATATTTCCCAGGTTCGATGATTCCGACTGGTTGATGTGATGAGCATCCCCAGGTCGTGAACGCATTCCATGCATCCATGCACATAATAAGATCTGCATCATGTACTGTTTTGTATGCTTTATTTTATAACTATGCTTACCTAATGCGGCGGTGTGTTATCTTGAGGGGAGTTCACACTGAGTTGGCCACTCATTCATCAAATATATAACCGTACAGGTAGCACAGATGTCTTAAGTGAGTTTCAGGTTCAGGCTGATGAGGAGCCGGGTACAAGTGCCAAGGTTGCATGAATACATCTACCTCGAGAAGCTGCGTAGTCTTACGGCTTATGTTTACATTCTTATGTTATTTTCTTATACTAGATCATGTGGATTCTTGTATTTGTTATATTCGAGACATTGGTTTGTATAAGTCATTATGGGCACTCTTTTGTATATTCTAAATGATAATGGAACTTTCCTTTATGCTTACTTGTCCATTCTACGCTCACCTGCTTACTCTGATAAAAGAAGAAGAAAAAAATAATATTTGACCATCCATTAAGGTCAACACTCGGGTTTTTGGGAAACGGGTCGTGTACTCGGGTCCCGAAAACACGGGGCGTTACATCTGCTCCCAAAACTCCACAAAAAAATGGAATTGTAGAAAGAAAGAATAGGGTGCTTCAAGAAATGGCTAATGTCATGTTGAATAGCGTGAAGCTCTCTAAAAATCTTTGGGTTGAAGCAGTCAACACAACTTGCTATATTATTAACCGAGTCTACACTAGCAAAGATAATAATAAAACGGCTTACGAATTGTGGTTCAATAAAAAGCCTACTGTCAAATACTTTCGAGTTTTTGGCAGCAAGTGCTATATTTTACGAGATCGTGAAAATTTGAGAAAATTCGATACGAAGAGTGATGAAGGGATTTTTCTAGGATATTCCTTAAACAGTCGAGCTTATAGGGTTCTGAACAAAAGAACAGGTGTGATTCAAGAGTCCATCAACGTTGTCATTGATGATCACGTAAACATGCCAATCTCCAATTCAAATAATGATGAAGTTCTAATTATTGATAAACCCGATACTTCATCGAATCAGACTAATTCTAGGTTGAGGACTGTTAAAGATCATCCAACCACACAAATTCTTGGAAACCCACTCACCGGTGTTCGCACCCGTAGACAACTTGAGGATATATGTAATAATGTATGTTTTACATCCCAAATAGAACCATCAAACGTAAAAGAAGCTCTTGCTGATGAGAACTGGATTGTTGCGATGCAAGAAGAACTTAACCAATTCGTAAGAAATGATGTTTGGTATCTCGTACCAAGACCTAAAGATAAACACATCATTGGAACAAAATGGATTTTCAAAAATAAGTCTGACGAGTGTGGAAATATAATTAGAAACAAGGCTAGACTAGTGGTACAAGGTTATACTCAAATTGAAGGAATTGATTTTGATGAAACTTTTGCACCAGTAGCACGTCTTGAATCTATCAGACTATTTATATCCATTGCATGTTTTAGAAAGATAAAGATCTATCAAATGGATGTGAAAAATGCTTTTCTAAATGACGATTTACATGAAGAAGTCTATGTTGAACAACCAATGGGTTTTGAAGATCCCAAAAATACTGATCATGTGTATCGGCTTAAAAAGGCACTTTATGGATTAAAGCAAGCACCTAGGGCATGGTATGAGAAATTAATAAAATTTCTTTTAAGTCATAATTTTCAAATGGGACCTGTTGATAAAACTCTGTTTGTTAAAAAACATAATGATCATATCTTAATGGTACAAATTTATGTTGATGATATCATTTATGGATCAACTTGTACTGACTTGACTACTGAGTTTGCAGATTTGATCAAATCACAGTTCGAAATGAGCATGGTTGGAGAATTGACTTATTTCCTTGGATTGCAAGTAAAGCAACAACCTGAAGGAATATTCATTTCTCAATCTAAGTATGCTTTGAATCTGATTTGGATTTGAGAATGGCAAGAATTTCGATACTCCTATGAGTACTACCCTGAAACTCTCAAAAGACTCTAATAGTAAAAATGTTGACTCAAAACTTTATCGAAGTATGATTGGTAGTTTATTATATTTAACTGCTAGTAGACCTGATATTTCTCTAAGTGTTGGTATTTGCGCAAGATATCAATCTGATCCAAAAGAATCTCACTTGATTGCTGTCAAGCGGATTATTAGATATGTCGCAAGTACTGTAAATCTCGGTCTCTGGTATCCGCATGAGACTAGTGTCCAATTAGCTGGGTACTCGGATGCTGACTGGGCTGAAAATCTAAATGATAGAAAATCAACCAGTGGTGGTTGTTTTTACATTGGAAATTGTCTAGTTTCCTGGTTTAGTAAGAAACAAAATTCTATATCACTTTCAACAGTTGAAGCTGGGTATATCGCAGCTGGTAATGCATGTACACAGCTTGTTTGGATGCAACGAATGCTAAGTGATTATGGAATTAAACAAGATTCTATGTTATTACATTGTGACAATTCCAGTGTGATAAATATTTCAAAAAATCCTATTCAGCATTCTCGTACTAAGCACATTGACATTAGATTTCATTATATTCGGGAGTTAGTAGAATAAAAATTTATATCTCTAGAATATATTCCTACCGAAGATCAACGAGCTGACATTTTCACAAAACCTCTCGATAAAAGTAGGTTCAAAAAGATGAAATTTGATCTTGGCATGTGCATTTTAAAATGATTATTTATGCCTACTTGTATCATAGTGTATATATTTGCTAGATTGAATTCTAATTTTTAAATAATTTACAAGAAATATGAATTTTTGGACATTCTTCGACCAGTCGTGAGTATACTCGACCAGTCGACCTTCGACCGGTCGTAGATATCCACGACTAGTCGTAGATCTCGGGAATCACTTAAAATTTGAGGATTTTGCTTTCTTCCTCATTCCGTTTTTCCTCTCTAAGGAGCCGAGCTTCGACTTGTCGAACCCATTGTTCATGTTCTTCAAGGTTAGTGTTCCAATTACATTTTTCTTGCAGATTTGTGTTTAGATTGTTTACTTTTCTAGCTTGAAGCTTTCTATTTTGGATTTCATTGAGATTTGGGGTTTGGATTTTGAAAAATCTGTTTTGAGTAAACCTACTTCTCAATCCTTTGTAACTTCTTATTTCCTTGATATCTTTGTTGCAAATGGCTTCTAGAGATAGAAAAACTACTTCCCGTGGTCCTTCTTCTTCCTCCAGATCGACCATTATCTCTAAGCGTCATCTTCTTGTTCCCAATGATGATCCGTCTTATGTTGGGGACATTAGATTACGTAATGTTATTGTTGCACATCCTGTTGATGTTAATCATATTGCACCTTTTGATATCCTTCCTATGCTTGAAGCTATAGGTTGGGTTAACTTATTACATTGGGGTGGGCCAGCATACCAGTTCATTGCCCAATCCATATTTGCATGTATTAGTGCTTTCTCACAGGACAATTTAACTTTTAAAATATCTACTAGAGATGGGCCTTTTGACATTGATCGTCATTTAATTTCAGCCCTTATGGACATTCCTGTGAATGATGAGGGTATTCCTATCCATAACCTAACTGATAAACCCTCAATTTCTGAAAAACGCATGCTCACTGGAGATTTGTGCAACATGGATGTTCAATGGACACGAAAAGGGAATGCGCTTCCCGCAAGGTATTTGTTACCCAAGTACAGAATTCTCCACAAAATATTTGTGTCTAATCTGTATCCTCGTTCGGGTAATAAAACTGACTTGACCTCGTTTATGGTTCGTGTTATCTATGGTATTTCCAGTGGTACTCAGATTTGTTTACCTTCCTAATCTGTCATTTCATTCTTCAGTTTAGACTCCATCCTAGTCATAGTGACATTCCTTTTGCCTATTTAATGACTGTATTGGCTACACATATGTTAGTTGAGGTGCCGGTTGATGAGGCACCAATCCATCATCTGATTTTCAACAATACTAATATCAATAAGATGAAGCTGGATCTACTTCCTGAACAAGGTGGTGGTGGTGGTGGTGGTCATGAAGAAGCTGGTGATGACATTAATATGGATGACATTTTTGAGGAACTAGATTCTGACTCAACAAATGATCCAGATTTTGAACCATCTGATATTGATGCTCGTCTGAGTGCATTAAAGGATAAAGTTGAGAATATAAATGTAAAGGTGAAAAATATGTCGGTTGCTCATGATTTACAATTCAAATACATGCGCAAATATCTTAGGCGATTGAACAAAGGCATGCACCAACTTGATCCCTCTATTCCTGCTCCGTCATCTGGTTCTGGTTCTGATTAGTTTATATGAGATTTCTGGTCTGTAATAACGTTATAACTTAGCACTTGGTTGACTGATTTTGAGATGGATACTATATTTATTTTATGCTGGATATTTATTCTATGTGAAACTATGCTGAGTATCTCTATCTCTGGTTTTTGCTATAATCTCATAACTCCTCATATTTACTCTCATATATGCCTTTATTTAGTTCTCCTTTATTGTTGTTTCCTTTGTCATATTGTGACAAAAAGGGGGAGAATGGTTTGTTCTTAACGATGTGATTGTGAGAGGAGTAGCATTGGTTATGTTACTCAGGGGGAGTATGTTGTTTGAACTAGTTGAATGAAACTGGTTGAATGTTGATTATTGAATATTGATTTGCATGTAAGCTAGTTGATATTAACTGGTTCATAATTCTTTAATGGTTAATGATTCTTTAACTAGTTGTTTTACTTTATGTTTATCTTGGTTATGTGTTTTGTCACTAATTTGACAAAGGGGGAGATTGTAAGTGCTATAGTTTATATCCCTGTCTGTTGTCAAATTTGTGGTGCCAAAATCACTATAACTTGCATAAGTGAAGCTCTCTCAAAGATCAACATTCATGAACAAGCAAAGCTCACAAGTACAAAGATCAACCTTGTCTGTAAGAACTGCTCACAAGACATGACTCAAGAATGCAAGACTTCAAGAAGAGTACAAGGCAGTTCGTAAAGAACTCAAGACACTTTCAAGGATGAGCTACATCAAGATTTCAAGATTGAACTACATCAAGACTTCAAGGCTTAAACTTCAAGGTCACTTGTTCCTAATGTTTCAATGTCCTTACTTCATGTTTGAGGTTTGACTGACCTTAGGTTGACCTTAGAAGTAGGTCACTTTGGATACATAAGTCGGGTGTTTATTTTACATGAGTTTGGTCTGTTCTTCGACTAGTCCTAGGCCTTCTTCGACTAGTCCTAGCTTTGCTTCGACCAGTCTAAGAAATTTCTCGATCAGTCGTGAATTTGTTCCAAAATTCGGATAATTTCTGTTAGGTTTCGACTAGTCCAGGAATCTGTTCGACCAGTCGAAGGAACAGTGTCGACTGTATCTTCGACCAGTCAAAAGTCTTCGACTCAAAGTCCAACGATGAAATTCAGGTTCTTCGACTAGTCGAAGGTGACCTACGACCAGTCGAAGGAGACCTTCGACTAATCGTAGAACGGTCAAAACTTATCCCGCCTGATTTTTCAAATATCCGTTATTGCTTCGACTAGTCGAAGAGCTCTCTAGACCAGTTGAATACACGATCTGCTCACCTATAAATAGAGCACGAATCTCAGAAGAAATAATTGAATTAATTAATCCATTCAAGCCAATCTTCGTCGAACTTCTGAGAGATAATTCTGTGCTCCATCTAAGCTAAGTGTGCTTATTTAATATTCTCTTTCCTTAGCTTTATTTAATTGATTTTGTTTATGCTATTCCAATCTAATTTGATAAGAGGAATTGTTATTCCCTTTCTTTGGAATCAAAATCAATTAAGGCAAGCCCTACTTGGTTTAATTTAAAATCTATTAGAATTAGAACCATTGTAATTGAGTACTGGACATTGAACTTGACATTCAATCATCTACTCTGACTTGGTTCTACCGGGCTGCTACAACGAAGGAGATAATCAGGTATTTTACATTTAATTGTAAATTCCTTTCTGTTTTGGTTTCTTTCAAGATTTGCCAGAAAAATCTTGTTGTATTGGTTATCTGAGGAGAGCCAGGAAAACTCAGAAGTGGGGTTTTTTAATTGTGTAAGCCCACAGACAAAGACACAATTGTAAAGGTTTTTGGTGAACCTGTGAAAACCTATTTTGTTAGTGAACTCTAATGTAACATCCCAGATTTTTGTCAACCTGGGATTAGACGTCCTTAGGCAATGGGTCGATCCTAACACCTTATCAACTTGTCAAAACTCAGTCTCAAAGGCTAAAATCGCTTGTGAACCCATTTCTTTCACAAATCCCATCCTTCACCACCTTGCTCTTCAATCTTTCTAAGTACTTTCATCCTAGACACTAACTTAAACTAGCTAAGTAGTATAACTCAGATCACTTTATATACAAACTACAAAGGCCCAGGTACCACCACAGACAGAAATCTTACAGGACTAAACCCTTTAGAAATTAAGCAAGATTTAGCTAGTGTTAAATTAGAGTGCCTGTGAAATTAGAACCAATCACTTTAAATACGATCTGCAAGACCCAAAAGTTGTAGAATCATTGACGCTAGGTTACCCTAAAACCTAGGATCAATCTCATTACCCGGCTGCTCACAGGAGCATCTCGAAACTCCGTATCGGATCTGGACCGCACGTCGGAAGTCCGATTAACACGAAGTTAAGGAACTAGGACCGCCTCGTTGGGCTTGACAACCATCTCAGAAATCAAATCCAGATAGTGTCCCAGCGCTATTCGCTTAAGCTCAGAGTGAAGAGTGTGAGAAATGTGAAATTATTTCAAAATAAAATATCTTGAATAGTAATCTGGCACCACTCGCTTGCGGATCAGTATTAAGCAACCAGACCGTCAGAATCGGACCAAATTACACCCTCGGATTAGGAGAAATTTCATACACATTTACATGTACTCGGAATCTCCGATCGAGATCCGCTGACCGTTGAACTGAAACTGGTCCGCCACGCCTGATCTGGAAATTCCACTAAAATGAAAACTTAATAGAACGTAGATCCAGCATTAGTGAGCTTAAGTCCGACCTTTGGCTCAAGGAGGCCCGCCAGAAGTCCTCCATTGAGCTGAAACTGACCCGTTTTGGTTATAAACTAAGTATACTTTGACCTGGAGTCTATTTCGGTGAGTTTTTAGACTATATAAGGACCTTAAACCCTCTCTCATTGTAGCCATACGAATTTGAGAGAAACCCTAGAGAGAGAAGAGAGAAAAGAGAGAGAAAGTGTGGGAGTTGTGAGAGACCCTTCCTGCCACTCTTCCCTGCCTCTCCACGAGCTCCACCGCTCCGTTCTCATCGCTTTTCCGGCGATTCCAGCCCCATTTTTAGGTAAGAAACCCTAACTCTAATCTGATTTGGGGCTTGGGTGGTTGTAGGTTATGAAATAGCTAACCTATTTCGTTCTATAGGTTGCCAAACTGCCGAATACGGAAGCTTAGCAAACCTATCTACTCGTTACGATTCTACGAAAAAAGGTGCGGACTTTAGGTGTATAGGTTATGATTTTCAACGCTTTCAATGTCAGATAATGATAGATTCATGATCTGCATGCAATTGCACATGTACAAAGTGTTGTCTGTTTTCCGTTTCGATTAAAGATGAAAAATATGGAATTCTACATACTCTAGGTATTCGTAGAAAGTACCGTATACGTATAAATTTTGGAAATGTATATGACATGATTATTTGTTGTATGAATATATTATATGTGGATAAATTACCTGTTTGGTGAAAGGACTCGCCCTAATACATGTTTTGCTTATATACACTATGTATGTTGAAATTGTGTATTCTAGAAAATACCGTATACGTATAAATTTTGGAGATGTATTTGTCATGATTATTTGTTGTATGAATATATTATATATGGATAAAATACTCGCTTGGCGAAAGGATAGCCCTAATACATGTTTTGCTAACATACACCATGTATGTTGTAATAGTGTATTATAAGTGTTTGTGAAAATGGCTGAATGAGTATAGAATTCTCATTCGTGCTCGCCATGACTAATTGTCATGGATATATGATTGTTGTAGTGGCGATACCCTTTTGACGAAAGGATTTGCCCTGAATCATGCCACGACCACTATACGCTATATATGTTGAAATACGTAGCCCAAGTGTTTGTGAAAATGTTTAAATGAATATGGAACTTGGATTCCTACTTGTCATGACTATCCGTCGTGGGTGTACGCGTGTTATGATTGGGGCAACTCCCTAGTGAAAGGATTTGGCCTAATGACTATGTGATCAACATATGTCATGTATGTTGATGTATGTATTTTAAAGTGTTTGTTGAAATGTCTGAATGGGCAGTAATTAATAAATTGTAATGTTTAAGGGTGTTGAGATATGATTCTCAACTTCTTTAACTATGCGTATGATTTCTTTAGATATCTGTGTGATTAGAAATTGAATATGTACAAACACATGCTTATGTTGTACTTCATAACATGCTCAATTGATTGTATGATTTTATCTATGTAATGCATATGTTTAAATTTATGTTTACGTTGTATGATCCGTCATGGGTGATGGGGGAGTAGTGTAACGATTTCGTGCAACAACCCTGGCAGCCCTAAACGGATAATACCAAACTTTGATTGTATGATTTGAATCTTGATCCATTATTGCTTTATCTATCTGAAATTGATGGTGTTTGGGGCTATGATTATAGTACAGACAATCGGTACCAGAATTGAATTCGTGGCTGTGATTCATTTGCCACGCAAGATGTGTTCGACGAACCCGAGTCGTACTTCGGTTGGCGATAGTGGTTGGCCACACGAAGTGCTTATGCGCTTCATATCGCTCAACTTGTTGTGCGCTCGAGCTAGCTGAGCTTGTCAAGCAACCCGATCTGTCTTATGTATGTTCACCATGTTTGGACGCTACTGCTTGAACCTAGGGTACCAAACTTACCAGTGAAATCCCTTTTAACCATGGTACCTCGATCCGCTAAGACTCATGAGCCGGGCATGGTGGTATGGGACACCGTGGTCGAGCTGTCGACCTACGGTGGGGCCATGTGCCTCCCCGTAGTGACCAGTGAGCAACCAGACTCGTGAGCCGATTATGGTGGTATGGGACACTATATTCGTGCTGTCGGCCTAATCTGGCACAGCCTGGCTGTGATCCCCAGTCGGGTTACATCCGGGTTCCATTCTCAATAAATGGACTGGTCGGGCTTCAAAAATAGACTGCCAGTTGGTAGGGTGTCAGTGGAGTGACCTCAAGCATACTCTAAATCTGCGGTGAGGCGATGAGCCTTCCCGTAGTAACAGAGTATAAACTAGGCCTGTTTCT
Source organism: Magnolia officinalis (assembly GCA_021015155.1). NCBI lineage: Eukaryota > Viridiplantae > Streptophyta > Magnoliopsida > Magnoliales > Magnoliaceae > Magnolia > Magnolia officinalis. Next base: position 47,032,367 of record JAJHSJ010000009.1, read on the forward strand.
GTATAGTGATGAATCGTTAAAGAAGTGATGGGGGAGTGGTGTAACGTTTGTGCGTAACAGCCCTGGCAGCCTTTGCAGTGACCTAGAAAATACACCATCGTATGAGATTAACTAGGACTGACGACCCTAGAATGGATCATGTTTGGAATGATACAAGGGAGGTACCTTAGTTTCCCAATCCTGTTGTTTGAAATGGACTAATAATAACTCGGTAATCATGCTCATCATGCATTGCATGTGCCTGGAAGATGTGGAGCACTGAGGGATGAAAGCATGCCGCGAACGTGAGATGGTGTCGCATGAGGGAGGGTATTGTGAGGGCATACATCATGTCATTCATACTTGCATTAATAAGAGTAGTTAGAATTGTTTGATTGTACTGCTTTATCATTACTGCTTGACTGAGTTGATAGCATGTTAACCTATGCTTTATTGTTCCACTGAGTTGTCCACTCATTCCCACGTTACGGGACGGTGTTTTAAAACACCTACCAGACCCTGTATCAGATGCAGATATCACTGGAGCACAGGAGACTGAGCCCGACTTCTATGACGATCAGGAGGAGTTCTCCTACATGCAGTTCGCTGGAGGCTTCGCATAGGCTATCCAGTGCTACGAGGCTACAGGGTTGATAATTTCAGTTGTACTATTTTGACATTTTGATTCAAAACCAACATGTATATATTCGGTGACTCAGTTAGTGTTCATACTCTGGAGATCGATAATGTTTTGTTTCATATATATCTATATACACTTTTCAGTCTTCCGCTTATGTTTTATACATGGATCTGGAGTATGAATTACTGTTTTGGTTGAATCTCGCTCATGTTTATTGTACTAACACAGACAACATTTAATCATCATTATCTATGTTGTATAAGTGATGTTCTAGAACTCGAGTGTTGAGTTACTACTCGACCCTCGATTTTTCGGGATGTTATAGCTAATATCCCCTGAGTGAGGATATTAGGAGTGGAGTAGCATTTTGTGTGGCTGTTGTTTAACAGTTGATGAACACACAGGCGAACCACTATAATCCCTTGTGTTGTGGTTGAATGATTTATACTTCTAATCTTTAATTATTCATTTGTGGGATGTATGTATGGTGGTGAATGTTGTAATCATTTAATTCAAGCATTGTGGGAATTTTGTAATAGTTTAGAATTTATTTTCTGCTATTCCTTTATCAGCTTGATATTCAATTTCCTTTAAAGTTGTTCCAGCAAGGTTACCCTGCCATTTTTATGGTGTATGGCTATCCCTAGAACAATACATTTGTGATTACAATTTATTTCAGTTCAATTTGTGTTTATTTCTGTATTCCTCTTTGGTTTGAGATTTGATACAAAGATCTTTCTAGAAATAAGGTTGTCCTACCATAAACTCTGGTTTTTAGTGTAAGGTTGTCCTTAGAACAACATTTGTATCTAACTCTCAAGATTTAAATTTTGAGGTTGTTTTACTTTCCTGCATTGTGATTTATTTTGGCTATCATATTCTTTTTAATTCCGCTGTTATAAGTTTTATTTGGCATTGTCCTATTGGCCCCCCCTCTAGGACATATAGCTAGGCCTTTTCATACCATCAACCTCATCTAAGACATATAAATGTAGAAACATAGTAACCCAAAATGCTAAATGTTGCGAATGCAATGCAATATGAGGTGCGAATGAAATGACTAAGCTGGAGTGAAGTCGGGATGATAGTACGTAGTATCGTAGGCTATAGGGTCCATCACAAGGGACTTTTATCCAAACCAGTCCCATACCTAAATTCGGATAGCCAGACTCAATATGGTAAACCCCTGACCTTATGTAAGTCGCGTGCCCCAACCGAAATCTTTGTCATTGCGAAGGTACACAACAATTAGTTGCGCACCACTAGCCCGAGTGAATAGTGAATGAATGAATGAATGAGTATGCAACTCCTGCTCAATAAGTTCACGTATCAGTACTGTACATCTCTGGGATCATCACCGGGGTCTAGTACACTCTACATGCAATCGCTGCCCACTAGACGCGCAACCATGCAAGTGGAAGAGACCTCACTATCCACCTGACCAGTAGTCAGCCAATATCTATCTGTCACGTTGATAGCGTACCCAATTATGAGCTAGTCAAACTCAGTCTAGCTACACCCACTACCCTCGGGCGGGTAAGGCCACCACCTTCCCTACAGACTATGACACAGTGGAAGACACGGCCTACTGGTATTCGGCACTCGGGCGCTCATGTATCCACTCGATCTAGACATTGGGGCGTCTCCTGGCCTCGGAGGTTTAGGAATTTTCACCCAGGGCCATTATAGTGGCCAGATGCTAGTAACTGATTTCCGGTGTCCCATCTGGTTATCTACAATATGCGTGTAGAGGCTACGACCCTAATGTCATTAAGGCGTACAGTAGTCATATCTTAAAATGCGAGATGCATGAGTCATACAATCTAGTCATATATCAATCTTGCGCATACCATGCGCTCATGTGAGACAATCTCCGCCTATCAAGGAGTCTCATAATAACCTGTCCAATGTCATATGCAATGATTAACCACATCTTATAACAAACATGAAGATGATGTGTGTGGGCATGTATCATAATGCTATGTTGTCACATACTCATAAGCGGTATCGATAACCGACATCGTTAATCGACCTTAAAAAAAGGGCCTAAGGGATGGTCACAATGTGGATATTTAACCATCATTACCCATCAATGTGGACATTTAACCAACATCGCTCTCAAGGAGTGACCCTCATAGGACCAAACATATAGTGGGCCCATGGCCTCACACAAAGGCATAATATACATCATGATGGGCTTCACCCAAGGGCCACATATACATCACGATGGGCCTCATTACCTAGACCTCTCATACATTACATTGGGCCGCATCACATGAGCCTAATACATATCGCAATGGGCCACAACCCATGGGCCTCAATACATCGCAAGTGGGCCTCAAATATACATCACTATGGGCCTCGAATACAACTTAATGGGCCACACCAAAAAGGGTCATAAATATACAACAGGTGGGATGCATCCATGGGCCGCACCAATGGGCCGCACTAATGAGTCTCATATACATCAAGTGGGCCACATCTTATGGGCCAAAAATATATCATAATGGGCCACAAACATATCATGGTGAGCCTCAACAAATGGGCTGGACAGTGGATATAAAACATACATCATAGTGGTCCCACACATGTGGGGTGTGGATCCAAAACATACATCAAGGTGGGGGTCCCACCGTCCAGTAGCCTGGACAGTGTTGGACACACGTGCAGGGTGGGACCCCTTGCAGATGGACGACATGGTTGGAATACATACATAAGGGCCCCACCGTCCACTGCTAGACGGTGGGATGAAATACATACCTCCAAGTGGGCCACGTGGGTGGGGTCCACGTCCCAACAAGGGACGGACGATTACGATAAAAGCCCATACCTCACGGTGGCCCACTGACTTGCTGATGTTGATGCAGTGGGACCCACTGTCCCAGCTCTGCTCGACGGACGGCTGGATAAAACCCTTACATCACATGGGTCCCATAGTAGGGATAAAACACATATATCACAGGTGGGTCCCACCGTCCAATCCATTGGACGGTGGATGGATGGTGTGGAAATCACACATACCTCGTGATCAGCGCCCACAGAACTTGTTGCGTCAATATAGCAGCAATTGCTGTTGGCCCACCGTCCAGATGATGGACAGCTGGGATCAACAGATACATCATGGTGGCCCCTACGTGCTGCACTCAGCATGTTATCAGGGTGGGCCCCACGTCCCATGCATGGACGGGGTGGGTAACATATAAACATTAAGGTACGTTCCACATGGATGGGGTCCACCGTCAGATGGACAGTGTTGATAAAACCCATACATCAGTGGTCGACCCTACCCAGCACTTCTAAATGGACGGCTGGATGGCATGGATACATCATAGTGGGCCACATAATCATCACACAAAAAAAAGGAGAGAGAGAGAGAGAGGAGAGAGAGAGAGAGAGAGAGAGAGAGAGAGAGAGAGAGATCGAATGGTGGAGGGACCCCGCCACTATGGGTTCCTCTATACAATGCATATATCAAGTGGGTCCCACCATATGTGGGCCCTCAAATCATAAAATCCAAACAAAATCACCCATAATTGATCTCCTCTTCCTTCTTTAGCCAATGCGATCTAGAGCTCCAAGGGGTGTGATTTAACGGTCGAGATGGACTATGGATGGTGGAGATGGGAGGTAGGAAGGTGGGCCACACTAGCTTCTCTCATGGAAGCTTAGACGTGGGTTGCTTGGAGAATGAGAGAGAGGGAGAGAGAGATGAGAGAGAGAGAGAGGTTGTAAGAGAGAAGGATGGGTGAGTGATGGGTGTACTTGATTGATGGGATTGATGTGATGTTCTCTTGCGTTTTGCAAATGCGCGGCGTTTTCCTCGAATTGAACGCTGGCCCACATCTCCTGGCCCGGGTATCGCCTCAAAGTGCGAGACGTGGCGTCGGAACCACGGCGACGACACGGTCGAATGGGTACAATTCTCGGGTCGAGTCGACTCTGGAATATGGAATACGACTCAGGATTGTGCGTAACTGCCGATTACATGTCGTAGGTTGCCGGAATTCGACCGGGAGGACCGATGAAGCCTACGGAATGGTATGGTCTACGATACGGGCCTTACATGAATTCTAACTAAGAGGTTTAGCTAACCATAGACATGATTGATATAAAACCCTAGAAGAAAGCATGAAAAACTAAGGAAGAAAGGAAGAAAAACACTTGGCGACGGCTCTCCACCCTTATGCTTCATTCCTCCAAACCCTAGATGATCCACAGGGATGCCATGAAGACTCCTATTTATAGTCATGCAGCACTTCTTTCGCATCAACTTGGAAAAATCTAGAAACCGCCTCAAATTTATGCAGTTTCGATTCTATTGAAATGTTTTCGATATGTCCTTCGATTCTATCAAACAGTCATCGATAAAATCGAAGATTGGTCTAGAACTGTCCATCGAGTTTGGCCTGAAATCCTGAAATTCTCGATTCTATCAAAGTGTCTTCGATAGAATCAAAGATCGGTCCATAACTGTCCAGCAAGTTTGTCATGAAATCCTGAAATCCTCGATTTTATCGAAGTGTCTTCGATATGTTCTTCAATACTATCTAACAGTCTTCGATAGAATCGAAGTCTATTCTGGCAGTTTTTCAGAACTATATTTTTCTAGGCCCCAAAATTTCAAATTATCATTTTCAGGACAGTTTTCAGGATTCTTTCACTTCAAATCTTTAGTTCTCTTCCTTCATCACTTGGTTTCCTTGGATCGTTGGCATGTGAATTCATCAATCTTGGTCTCCTAAGATCCATCCCTTGCCTTGGTGACTTTTGAGTATTAATTCCACGCTTTTAGTACTGTTTTCAATCTAAGCTCTTAAATTCACCTTGCAACAAAAACATGAGTAAAATAGAACATTAAGCATTATCATGTTTATAAAACAAGATATAAATGGGAGATGATGTGCAATATTTGACCCTCGACACAATCCTCAACCAACATTTTGCTAGTCCTGAGTAAAGTATGAGAAAAATATTTTGAGAACCATTGTATAATTTCCATAAGCTCAAGAAGTTAAAAAAAACAATTCAGATAATAGAGTTTCAAAATACATCAATGTTGAGCATTATTCTCTCCTAAACTCTAGCATTTGGTAAACTTCATAATCAAGTTCAAAGCATTAATCCTCCAATTAGAACAATTCCAAACATTGAGTTCCATAGGTGCATAATGAAGACTAGACTTATCACAATCAAAGGTTCAATTCTTCATTTTCATGATAACATTGATAATCAAAAGAGCATTCAAGACAACCAAAACTTAAAACGAAACTTGCCTTAAAGTTCATCTTTTAATTCCCCTTTTGTTCATCCAGCTTTTGATTTTTTTCATCGATGGCTTTCACGCTATGTTAACTTTTTAAAGATCTTTAATAGGTGGCTTTTTCGAAGACAACAATTTTTTTAGTTGGGTATTATTGTGATTTTTTAAAGATGATGGACAAATTCCCCAGGTTGGTTCTTTTCATGCTAAATAATCACCAAGTTAACAATTCAATGTTGACTGAAGCTTTAATGTGAAAGCTAGATGTGACATATGACATCATGACTCGATCAATGTTTAAAACTCCTAATCATGGATTAATAATTCCAACTTACTTTGAAATCTCCAAGTAACTGAATCTAAAAGATAAATCATCAATATTAAGCATCTTAAACTTCATTTTTTAAAAAATTTCCCGTAATTTTTGCTCAAAGACTAAGAAAACAACTGATTAGTTTACATAATCTCCCATCCCCAACCAAAATCTACATTGTCCTCAATGTAAAAGAATTAAGCATGTAATGCAAAAGAGGCAACAAAAAAAGGGAAGTAATAGGAAATAGTACCTGAAGAAGGAATTTTGAGGCTTTTCCAATGATCTCAGTACAAAGATGGGTTAGCATAAAAGACTCAAACAGACAATAAGCAAACTATCTTAAACAACGGAAAGCAAACTATCCTAAATAGCTACTATCCTAAACAGCGGAAAGTACTAAACCTAACTACACCTATGTCAGACTAGGAGGTCAATCTTGGTAAACAGGATCAGTCAGAGGCATGGACATGTCCTCTGAATAAAAAATTTCAACAAATGACTTTAAACGAAGTCTATTCACTTTGAAATCATTGTCATTGTTTGGTAACGGAAAGAGATGTAACCGAGAATTATACAAAAGGACCTTCTGACCTGGTGTGAATGATGTTTTGAGAATGTGTTTGTCATGAAACACCTTCATTCTGTCCTTGTAAATTCTCGAATTCTCATATGCATCGTTCTGAATTTCTTAGAGTTCATTCAACTGGAGTTTGTAAAGTGAGCTAGCATTGTCTAAATTGAAGTTCAGATTTTTAATCGCCTAGTAGGCCCTATGTTCCAACTCAACAAGTAAGTGACAAGCCTTCCCATAGACAAGTCTAAAGGGAGACATTCCAATAGGGGTTTTCAATGCAGTACGATAAGACCATAAAGCATCGGACAATCGGATTGACCAATCCTTTCGATCAGGGTTAACTGTTTTCTCCAAAATGTGTTTGATCTCCCTATTAGAAATCTCTACTTGCCCACTTGTTTGTGGGTTGTATGGAGTGATCACCTTGTGAGAGATGCCATATTCTTTATTAAGTTCGCAAATGGCCTACTACAAAAATGTGAGTCCCCATCACTAATGATGGCTCGAGGCATTTCGAACCAGGAAATGATGTTTTCTTTTAAGAATTTAATGACCGTTTGATGGTCGTTATTCCAGCATGGAATCGCTTTGACCCATTAGTGACATAGTCTACTGCTAGCAGAATGTATAAATTCCCAAAGGATTAGGGGAATGTGAAAAGGCCTAGCTATATGTCCTAGAGAGGGGGGGGGGGGGGTGAATAGGACTATGCCAAAATTAAAAATATACCAACGGAATTAAACAATAAGATAGCCTTATAAACAAGTAATTAAAAGATAAAACTTTAAATAAATCACAATACGAAAATGTAAAGCAACCTCGATATTCTAGTATTGAGAGGCTGATACGAATGATGTTCTAAGGACAACCTTGCACCATAAAAACCAAGGGTTTATGGCAGGATAACCTTACTAGAACGGTATAAGTATCAATATCTCAAACGGAAGATGAATAAAGAAAATAGCAAGAATTAAAATTCTAAATTATTAAAACATTCCCACAATGCTTGAAATGTAAATATTACAACATTCACATCCACACATACATTCCACAACTTTAAATGATGAAAGATAGAAATTAAATAAACATTCAAATCACAAGACACAAAGATTTATAGTGGTTCGCCTGTGTGTTCACCAACTGTTAAACAACAGCCACACAACTTTCTACTCCACTCCTAATATCCTCACACAGGGGATATCAACGTTCACTAAGAAAATAGGTTTCATAGGTTCACCTAAAACCTTCACAATTGTGTCTTTCAAATGGGCTTGCACAATTCAAAAAACCCCACTTTCTGAGTTTTCTGGCTCTCCTCAAATAACCACTAGATTGAGATTTTTCTAGCTGAATCTCAAACAAAAACCAAAATGAAGGAAATTTACAATATAGTAAAATACCTGGATTTCTCCTTTTGTAGTAGTCCGGAACAACCAATCGGAGTAGAAGTTCGAATATAGAAGTTCAATTGTCCAATACTCACTTTGAAATGGTTCTAAGTTCTAATTGATTTTAAATTAGACCAAATGGGCTAGTTCTATTTAATTTTAATTCTAAGAAGAAGGAATACAACAATTCCTCTTTTCAATTCAGATTGGAATATAGAAACAAAATCAAATTGTTAAAAGCTAATAAAAGAGAATATTAAATATGCACAGTGTAGCTTAAAAATTAACACAAACTTATCTCAGAGTGATGCCTTGATTTACTTGAATTGGGATTCTTGAAAAACTCTGAAATTCATGTTCTATTTATAGATGCAGAAATCACGTCTACGACTGGTCGAGTGACCACCACGACTGGTCGTAGGTCGAACTGCATTTTGAAATTTTTAGCCCAATCGGATAAAACCGTTCCACGACTGGTCGTAGGGTGTCCTCGACTGGTCGTGAGGCCTCCATGACTGGTTGTGACCAACCCACGACTAGTCGTGAGGAACCAATAATGGTTGCTGGAGTTTGAGTCGTAGCTGTAGGACTGGTCGTGAATGAGTCGACACTGTTTCTACGACCGGTCGAGCAGACTCCAGGACTGGTTGAAGCTCAACCAAAAAATTCTGAAAATTAGCTACAACTTAGGACTGATCTTGGAATTTCTTAGACTAGTCGAGCCAATTCTAGGACTAGTCGAACAAAGTCCAGGACTAATCGAAGAACAGACCAAATACTTATAAAAATATTCAATTTGAATTATGTATACAAAATGACCTACCCTAAGGTCAATCTAAGGTCATTCATACCTTGAATGTGAAGTAAGGACATTGAGACTTCATTTCTTCAGATGATGGTAGACCTTTGAATATTATGAAGCTTCAGATCTCTACAAGATGTAGCTTGAACTTGAGATCATCTAGAGCTTGAATTACTCTTCATCTTGAGTTGTACACTAACTTGAGTCTTGAACAAGATCACTTCTTTCATTGTAGCTTGTACTTGCATTTCTTGAAATGATTTGAAGTAGTTCTTCGTTCTTGACTTGAAGCAAAGATGCAGTGTCTTGATCATATGAAACAACATGCTACACAAGAGATAGATTGTGTTTTTGGCACCACAAAATTTGACAACCAAAGGAATAGAAAACCATAGCACTTACAAAATGATCCCATGAAATCGATGCCCCAGCAACCCAATCTTCTATGATAAGAATGGGGTTCAAAGACATCATATTTCAACGGGACAATGCTCCCAATTTCTAACAACACTCACAAGCTTTGCAAAACTCATGAGTGTCCCTGAACATAGTGGGCCAGTAAAAACCACACTGCAGAATATTGGCCGTGGTCTTTTTAGCAGAAAAGTGACCACCATAGGCTTGAGAGTGACAGAAGGAGATGACACTTTGGTGTTCATTATCTGGCACAGATCTCTTTAAGATTTGGTCTGGACAATATTTAAACAAATACGGATCATCCCAGAAAAACTTGCGTACCTCGGCGAAGAATTTTTTCTTACCTTGTGCAGTCCAATGTGTTGGTGTGAAACTTGTGGCAAGATAATTAACAATATCAGCAAACTGTAACATCCCGAAAAATCGAGGGTCGAGCATAACTTAACTCTCGAGTTTCCAGAACATCACCTATGCAACATAGATAATGATGATTGAATGTTGTCTGTATTAGTGCATTGAACATGAGTGAGATTAAGCCAAAATAGAATATCATACTCCAGAAACAGTTAAATTGTAAGCGGAAGACTCTGATAGATAGATAACATATATAAACTATGGTGAGTCTCCAGAGTGTGATAATGTTACCAGGTTAAAGAATTACAAGTATAATTTCAAAATATACCAAAGGTGTAGTGTCATCTAGCCAACATCCCTGTAACCCCGTCGATCAAGGCACGACTCACATGAAGCCCCCAGAAAATAACATATGCAAGAAAGTGTCCTCATCGTCGCAGGGGTCTGGCTCCGTCTCACAAGCATCGCCAACACCTGCAGCTACAATAGGGTCTGGTTGGTGTTTAAAAACACCGTCCCGTAACGTGGGAGTGAGTGATCAACTCAGTGGAACAATAAAGCATAGGTTAACATGTTATCAATTCAGTCAAGCAGTAATGATAAAGCAGTAAAATTAAGCAATTCTAACTGCTCTTATTAATGCAAGTATGAATGATATGATGTATGCCCTCACTGACATACTCCCTCATACGACACCCTCTTCGTTCGCGGCATGCTTTCATCCCTCAGTGCTCCACATCTTCCAGGCACATGCAATGCATGATGAGCATGATTACCGAGTTATTATTAGTCCATTTCAAACAGCAGTATTGGGAAACTAAGGTACCTTCCTTGTATCATTCCCAAACATGATCCATTCTAGGGTCGTCAGTCATAGTTAATCTCAGACGATGGTGTGTTTTCTAGGTTATTGCAAGGGCTGTCAGGGCTGTTACACGGAATCGTTACACCACTCCCCCATCACCCTTTTAATGGTTCATCACTATACAGATACAGGCCTAGTTCATACTCTATACACTGCGGCAAAACTCGTCGTCTCACCGTGTCACGCCCCCAAACCCAGAAATCTGATTCACAGGAATCCCGATCGCCGAATTTGGTGCCGACAGCCTCCGTAGTACCCCATTCTCAGCTCCTAGCGTCCATACGCCAGATTCCGATCCTAGGATCCTACAAGGAGGATTTTTTTTAATTATTATTTATTATTATTTACATTTAACTCGTAATAAGCATAACCACAAGATTACCCAATTCACAAAGGCAACATCATCATCACATATCCACTAATATAATCATTTGAGTACAATGCTGAAAGAGAAATACATAAATCGAAAATCAAGCTCCAGAAGACCGCTGCATGCTCCAAGCTCGACACTGCTACAACCTAACATCACCTGCACGCATCTATCGTGCATAAGCTTATAGAAAGCTTAGGGGGTGGTGTAAGTGTGTGCATAAGGTAAGTACCAAGTAAGTAGTATCAGAGTAATCAGAGTAATCAGAGTAAGCAGAAATACTGGCAGTCCGTGAGTCATACAATGTCAGGGTATGCAATGCAATTCAACTATACAAATGAGGAGTTAAAGAAAGCCAAATATCAGATGTTGAGGATACAATGTCATAAATCATACAATATCGAAATAAGCGGAAATATACTGATAAGTCTATGAGTATCATCAGCCATACCAAGGCTATGCGATGCAAGACATGAGTACTAACGGCTATATCAATGCAGAAACATGGTAACCCAAAATACTAAGTACTGCGGACGCAATGGAATATGCCGTGCGAATGAAATGACCATGCTGGAGTGAAGTCGAGATGATAGTACGTAGTATCGCAGGCTACGGGGTCCAGCACAATAGACTTCTATCGCAGGCTACGGAGTCAGACTCAATGTGGTAAACTCCTAATCTCAGGTTAGTCGCGCGCCCAACCGAAATCCTGGCCATGCGAAAGCACACGTAACAATGGTTACACACCATCAGCCTGAGTGGATTGTGAGTGAATGATGAATGAATATGCAATTGCTGCTCAATAAGTCCACATATCAGTACAGTTACTCTCTGAAAATTCACCGGGGTCTATTACACTCCAAACCAAATTGCCGCCCCATCGTGCGCAACAAGGTGAGTGGAAAAGACCTCACTATCTGCCTGCCAATATCGGGCCCGGCTCGTCGATAGCGGACACATTCCTCGAGCTGGTCAGACTCAGCCTAGCATTGCCCCCTCCTCTCGGGCAGGTAAGGCCGCACCCCCTTCCAACCGACCATGACACAGTGGGAGACGCGGCCTAACGGTGTACGGCCCTCATGCGCTCATACATCCACTCGATCTAGACGTTGGAGCAACCTCTGGAACCAAGAGGGTTTAGGGACTTTCACCCAGGGATATCTATAGCACCCCATGTAGAACAGATTTCCAGTGTCCCATCTGGCCATCCATGATATGCCTGTGGAGGCCACGACCCTGATGTCGCTAGGGCGTAAAGTAATCACAGTACACAATGCAAGACGCACGAGTCATGCAATCCTGTCATGCATCAATCCTGCGCATGCCGTGCGCTCATGTGAGATAATCTCCGCCTATCAGGGAGTCTCATAACAACATGCTCAATGAAATATGCAATGATCAACCACATCTCATAACAAACATGCAGATAATGCGTATGGACATGTATCATAATGCTATGCTGTTACATACTCATAATCGGCATCAACGATCGGCCTCAACAACGTGGACATTTAACCAACATTGCCCCCAAGGAATGGTCATATAGAGCCAAACATATAATGGGCCCACGGCCTCACACAAAGGCCTAATATTCAACACAAGGGATCTTACTCATGGGCCACATATACACAGTAGGTGGGCCCTGCTCATGGGCCTCAAATACATCACAATGGGCCTCGACAAATCGGAATCGGCCTCGATACTCAGCCTCGACAATCGAAATGTATCAAAAATCAGAATCGGCAATTCAGTCACATCAATCGAGATCGATCGATAATTAAAGTCGACAAATTGGTCACGACAATCGAGATCAATCGATAATCAAAATCGGCAAACCGGTCACGACAATCGGGATCGATCAATAATCAGAGTCAGCAAATCGGTCACGACAATCGGGATCGATCGATAATCAAAATCCACAAACAGGTCACGACAATCGGGATCGATCGATAATCAGAATCGACAAATCGGTCACGACAATCGGGATCGATAATCAGAATCGGCAAACTGGTCACGACAATCGGGATCGATCAATAATCAGAGTCGGTAAATCTGTCACGACAATCTGGATCGATCGATAATCAACATCGGCAAACCGGTCACGACAATCAGGATCGATCAATAATCAGAGTCGGCAAATCGGTCACGACAATCGGGATCGATCGATAATCAGAATCGGCAAACTGGTCACGACAATCGGGATCGATCAATAATCAGAGTCGGCAAATCGGTCACGACAATCGGGATCGGTCGATAATCAGAGTCGGCAATTCGGTCACGACAATCGGGATCGATAATCAGCAGATAAATAAAACGGGGTCCATTGATGATCAGCCGATCAACTATGACATAAAGATCAGCACTCGGCCGTGGTTATATCAAATCCGATAACACGGAGCCATCCATCTACGGCGAATGGGGCCCACTTATTTGGGTTAACCCATGAAGAGAATGGGCCTAACAAGGCCTAAGGGAAGGTCACAATGAGGACATCTAACCGTCATTGCCTCTCAATGCGGACATCTAACCAACATTGCAACCAATGAGGGACCTGCATGAGGGTTTCATACACAACGTAACGGCCACACATACATCACATCGGGCCTCGCCCATGGGCCTCAAATACATCACAATGGGCCACAACCCATGGGCCTCGAATACACAATAGGTGGGCCCTACACATGGGTCTCGTATGCATCAAATGGGCCACGTATCTGGGTCTCGAATACATCAAATGGGTCACGCGTCATGGGCCTAATACACGTCACAATGGGCCGCACGATAAGGGCCTAATACACATCATAATGGACCTCGTGTACATCAAGTCGGGCCTCATCATATGGGCCTCATATACGCCAAGTGGGCTGCCTCAATGGGTCGTACTAATGGGCCTCAAAGATGGGCTACAAATACATCAAGGTGGGCCTCTCAGATGGGAGCTTGGTTTACATCAAAAATCATTTCAATAGTTGCAGAGGCAACATGTGTATCGCTGTACACTATCATATCATGGGGTACACGGCCCACCAATGACGATCAACATTGTCTAAACATTGACCAAGTAAATCAGCACCGTCCAAACATTGGACAACACCGTCCCAAACGTTGTACAACACCGTCCAGATTATACTGGACGATGTGAATGAAACAATACATCATGGTGTGGTCCACGCCGTGGATAGATGGACGACATGGATATACGGCACATGCATCAAGGCAGCCCACGTCCACCGTCCAAATAGGTCCAGCACCGTCCAGCACTATCTGGACGGTGTGGATTAAATCCCTGCATCACGGTGACCCCTGGCTCCTACTATACGTGCAACAGCTACAGGCCCATCGTTCATCATATAGTGGTGGCCCCATTTAAATGGACGGTCAGCGTGGATTTCATCCACGTATCCCGTGATGAAAGGTGTGGATGGGGTACACACAGCAACTGGGTCCCATGTGATGTATACACATACATGTGTAAATATATAAATAATATAATATTATAATATAATATTTAAAATGATGCAAGAGGAATTCCAGCGTCCAGATGGACGATCTGGACAATTGGGTAAAACCCATACATTTAGGGACATGGAGGGACGGTGTGTGTGCCACACATATATAAGGTGGGCCCCTGATCGACGGTATTCACACAACACATGCATATGGTGGTATCCACGTGCATGCACTGGACACAACACAGCATTCCACGGTGATTTCCATCGTTCAAATCACTGGACGGTGGAGATCAAAGCACATATGTCATGTGGTTCTGGCCCACCGTTCCACGTGGACGGTAGGGGTAAAGCACATATTCTAAAGGGTGGGTCCACACGTGTGGGACCCACCAGCTATAATATTTATTAATATTATATATATATATATATATATATATATATATACACACACACACACACACACACACCCACACAGTCGCCAGGCTCCGGACGTCCATTGTGGGACGGTCATGATCTAACCATCTCTCATGATGGATGGCTGGGATATATCATGTGCATCACGTGGAGTCCACATGTACGTGGGTCCCACAACTGTAAAGACAGCATGAATAAAACACATATATCACGGCTGCCCACCGTCCTTGCCTTTGGACGGTGGGATACAACTCATACATCGTTGTGGGGCATCCTCGTCCCAACTGGACAGATGGACGGAGTGGATGTACAATACATACTCCAAGGTGGCTTCCACAACCGCTGGACTGCGCTGGGCACAACACATACATCAGTGGGCCTCGCCATCCCATGCTGGACGGTGGCAGCAAAACATACATCAGGTAGATCCCACCGTCCCATGCACTGGACGGTGGAGACACAATGCATAAATCAAGGTGGGTCCACGCGTGTGGCCCACCAGCTGGGAATCCAACTGCTCTTTGTGTTTTCCTCTTCACCCAGGTTTGTCCACAACGAGCAGCCAGGTGGGCCTTGCCCACAGGACGGTACAGATAAAACATATGCGTCAGGGTGGGATCCACAAGTGTGGCCCACCAGAATTTTGGAATCAAGCTGGTATTTGCATTTTTATCACCGTCTAAGCCTGTTGGACGGTCTGGACAACAGACGTCCAACAACTCCTGGCTCATCTGGGCGCTGGATCTAGATGGTGTGGATGTGCCACACACACATGGATGCATAACATGGTGGGGTCCAAATCAGTGGGCCACCCCAAAACGAGCTGAGGTTTGCTTTCCCTGCATCCAGGCCTACATGATCTGCCAGTCATGCAGGCCCCAAGACCAGGCAGACAGGCTGGCCCACAATCTGGACGGTTTGGATAAGGTACATACATCAAAGTGGGATTCACTAGGGTGGGCCACTCAGCCCTGGATCAAACTGATTTTTTATGTTTTTTTCCCTAAAACTAGCTCTGATGACCGACTGGTCATGCAGGCCTGATTTGGGCAGCAAGGTATGACCTACTTGGTGGACGGCTGGATGGTCCCCATTGGATGGATGGCCTGGATATCATGCATCATCAGGTGGGCCATACATCACCATAGAAAGAGAGAGAGAGAGAGAGAGAGAGAGAGAGAGAGAGAGAGAGAGAGCACCCACCATTGTCGATCCCACTTGGTCCGATGAAACCCCTAGCTCCTCGGGTACGACTTTAACGGAGGATGATGGACATTAGACGGTTGGATGGTGGAGATGGAAGGTTGGAAGTGGGCCATACAAAGCTCTCTAATGGAGCTCTCATGCCTTGGCCGATTGCGTAGAGAAAATGAGGGAGAGAGATGTGAGAGAGGGTTGTAAGGGTGAGTGATGGGGTGAGTGTACTTTGTTGACTTTTGAGGAGATTTGTGTAAGAAAGGTATGGGTGTGTAAGAGCCTTTTTTGACTTTGGGGTTGCTTGGGAAAGGGTGAGAGGTGATGGATTGATGGGATTGATTGTTGATTGATTGATGTGACCTCTTGTAGAGATTCTCTCGTAATTCGTACATGCGGCGTTTTCCTCGCACCGAATGCTGGCCCACATCTCCTGGCCAAAGTATCGCCTCGGCGCGCGAGTCGCGGCATCGAAACCGCGGCGACAGCGCGGTCGCACTGGTACAAGTCTCGGGTCGAGCCGACTCTAATATACGAGACACGACTCGTGATCGTGCGCAAACGCCGATAACAGATCGCGGGGGTCGCCGGAATAGTACGGATTAGGATATGGGTCTTACACACCGCAATTCAGAGTTTGCTCAAGGTCACTACAAAGGGCTGCCAGGGCTGTTACACGGAATCGTTGCACCACTCCCCCATCACCTTATCAATGTAGGCCGATAGCACGAATATAGTGTCCCATACCACCATAATCGGCTCACGAGTCTAGTTGCTCATTGGTCACTACGGGGAGGCACGTGGCCCCAGCGTAGGCCGATAGCTCGACCACGGTGTCCCATACCACCATGCCCGGCTCATGAGTCTTAACGGATCGAGGTACCATGGTTAAAAGAGATTTTACTGATAAGTTTAATACCCTAAGTTCAAGCAGTGGTGACCAAACATGGTGAACATACATTAGACAGATCGGGTTACTTGACGAGCTCGGCTAGCTCGAGCGCACAACCAGTTGAACGATATGAAACGCATAAGCACTTCGTGTGGCCAACCACTATCGCCAACCGAAGTACGACTCGAGTTTGTCGAACACATCCCACGTGGCAAATGAATCACAACCACGAATTCAATTCTGGTATCGATTGTTTGGACTATAATCATAGCCCCAAACACAATCAATTGCAGATAGATAAAGCAGTAGTGGATCAAGATTCAACTCATATAATCAAGGTATGGTATTATCCGTTTAGGGCTGCCAGGGCTGTTGCACGGAATCGTTGCTCCACTCCTCCATCACCCATGACGGACCATACAACATAAACATGAATTTAAACATACGCCTTACCTAAATAAAATCATACAATCATTTGAGCATGTTAACAAGCATATCAAAAAGTATATTATAAAGCATGTTATAAAGCACTATATAAATAGGAATACAAACACATATATTTCATAAGTAAGTGATTAAAGTAAACGACCTCATGGAGGAAATCATACATGTCTCTAAGGTAGTTGAGAATCCCATCTCAACACCCTTCTAAGGCATCAACATCCAAACACTTACTCACACAAGCATTTTCACAAACACTTAACATACACTATTTTCAACATACTTAGTGTATGTTAGCAAACATGTATTAGGGCGAGTCCTTTCGCCAAGCAAGTATTTTATGCATATATAATATATTTATACAACAAATAATCATGGCAACCACATCTCAAAAATATATATGTATACGGTACTTTCCACAATACAGTATTTTACATACATAGTGTATATTAGTAAAACATGTATTTAGGCGAATCCTTTCGCCAAATAAATATTTTATCCATATATCGTATATTCATACAACAAATAATCATGTCAAACACATTTCCAAAATTTATACGTATACGGTATTTTCTACAAATACCTAGAATATGTAAAATTCCATAATCTACATCTTTAATCGAAACAGAAAACAGAAAGCACTTTGTACATGTGCAATTGCATGCAGATCATGAATCTATCATTATCTGACATTGAAAGCGTTGAAGACCATAACCTATACACCTAAAGTCCGCACCTTTTGTCGTAGAATCGTAACGGAGTCGATAGGTTTATTAAGCTTCCGTATTCGGCAGTTTGGCAACCTATAGAACGAAATAGGTTAGCTATTTCATAACCTACAACCACCCAAGCCCCAAATCAGATTAGGGTTAGGGTTTCTTACCTAAAAACGGGGCTGGAATCGCCGGAAAAGCGATGAGAACGGAGCGGTGGAGCTCGTGGAGCGGCAGGGAAGAGTGGCAGGAAGGATCTCTCACAACTCCCATACTTTCTCTTTTTTCTCTCTCTCAAAACTCAAATTCGTATGGCTGCCATGAGAGAGGGTTTAAGGTCCTTATATAGCCTAAAAGCTAACCGAAATAGACTCCAGTCAAAGTATACTTAGGTTATAACCAAAGCGGGACTTTGCCAGCTCAACGGAGGACTTCTAGCCGGCCTCCTTGAGCCAAAGGTCGGACTTAAGCTCACAGACACCGGATCTACGTTCTATTAAGTTTTCATTTCGGTCGGGATTCAGATCATGCGTGGCGGACCAGTTTCAGTTCAACGGTCAGCGGATCTCGATCGGAGATTCCGAGTACATGTAAATGTGTATGAAATTTCTCCTGATCCGAGGGTGTAATTTGGTCTGATTCTGACGGTCTGGTTGCTTAAAACTGATCCGTAAGCAAGAGGTACCAGATTATTATTCAAGATATTTTATTTTGAAATAATTTCACATTTCTCACACTCTTCACTCCGAGCTCAAGCGAATAGCGCTGGGACACTATCTGGATTTGATTTCTGAGATGGTTGTCAAGCCCAGCAAGGCGGTCCTAATTCCTTAACTTCATGTTAATTGGACTTCCGACGTGCGGTCTAGATCTGATACGGAGTTTCGAGATGCTCCCGAGAGCAGCCGGGTAATGAGATTAATCCTAAATTTTAGGGTAACCTAGCGTCAATGATTCTACAAGTTTTGGGTCTTGCAGATCGTATTTAAAGTGATTGGTGCTAATTTCACAGGCACTCTAGTTTAACACTAGCTAAATCTCGCTTAATTTCTAAAGAATTTAGTCCTGTAAGATTTCTGTCTGAGGTGGTATTTAGTCCTTTGTGGTTTGTATATAAAGTGATCCAAGTTATACTACTTAGCTAGTTTAAGATAGTGTCTAGGGTGAAAGTACTTTGAAAAATTGAAAGATCAAGGTGGTGAAGGGTGGAATTTGTGAAGAAAATGGTTTGAAAAGGGATTTGAGGCTTTAATTGAGTGTTTGAGAAGTTAAACCTGTGTTAGGATTGACCCATCGCCTAAGGACGTCTAATTCTAGGTTGGGAAAAATCGGACTGTTACACAAACCAAGGTAAGTGGGAGGCTTTAAACAATTGTTCATCAGGGAACATGTCATTTATCTGTGTCGTCTCAAGGGAATCAGGGAGTTCAAGGTGGGAAAGATGGTTAGCCACTACATTTTCTACTCACTTTTTATCTTTTATTTTCAAATCAAATTCCTAGAGTAGAATGATCCATCTTATCAAGTGGGGCTTAACATCATTCTTAGAAAGAATATACTTGAACACCGCATGATCAGTGTAGATGATGATCTTGGATTCGATCAAGTAAGACCTAAATTTGTCCAAACCGAATACTACGGCGAAGAGTTCCTTCTCTGTAGTAGAGTAATTCACTTGGGCAGGATTTAAGGTTTTACTTGTGTAGTGTATAACATAGGGCTTTTTGTCTTTTCTCTGGCCTAACATCACCCCAAGAGCATAGTTGGATGCATCACACATAAGTTCAAAAGGAAAGCTCTAATCGGGTGACTACATGATAGGTGCGGTGGTTAGCATGCTCTTGAGCTTAGAAAAAGCTTCCTGACATTGCTCAGTCCACTCGTATGGTACATCCTTTTGAAGTATATTGCATACAGGACGAAAGAGGTGACTAAAGCCCTTTATGAATCTTCTGTAAAATCCAGTATGTCCTAGGAAGGATCGCACATCTCGTATGTTCTTGAGTGGAGGTTGAAATGGCAGAAAGACCGCATTAGTTGAAGAAGGAATATGCCAATATGTCCTAGAGGGGGGGTGAATAGGACTTTTTAAAAGTTTTATGATTTATTTATAAAATCCTATTTCACTAATCCTATGAAATATGCAATTATCAGGATTACTCAAATGTAACTCTACTGGCTTCCAAGCCAGGTAGAGGATCCAATCACAAACTAATCAAGATATAGCAATATGTAACGTAGTTTATGTTGGATATGACTGTGTATGTGTGTGAGGTGTGATCAGATATATAAATATGAATACATTAACTTAAATCACACACACAGAAGAGCAATCACAAACACAGTCATTTTTATAGTGGTTCGACTACTTGTCTACTCCACTCCTGGTAACCGCACTCAACCCTTGAGTGTACCAGATTTCACTAAGGAGGTTTCACAGCGGTTCACCTCAAATCTAAAGTTTTAAATCAGGTTCACCTTCAACCTTTACAACCTACACTGAGGCTGACTGTTTATGCTCTCACGAGCAAGGGTCAACACAACGCACCCACTTTTAGGCACACTAGCCAAGGATCTTCCATAAGACCCTACTGAAGGTTTCTACACGGTTCACCTCAAACCTGAGGTTTTGCATGGTTTACCTCAAACCCAGAGTTTTGCTCGTTTACTCTTAACCAGATGTTTATGCTCTCCACAGAGCAAGGGTCCACACAATGCACCCACCACGTACACTCCCGCCAGAGGCCTCCTTGAGGACTTCAAAGGGTGAGAACCACTTAAGACCCAATCCTAAAAAGGAATGATCACAAGTGTCCTCTTGGACTCTAGATACTTACAAATAAGCTGATGAGTCCCGATAAGCGCACTGCTAAAGATCTCCTCCTCCTTGTTGACGAAGAGTCTTCTGCTCCCTTGATTCACAACACAAAATGATATACCAGTACTTGGCTTCGGGTTGGGTCAAGGTCAAGATGGAGTTCTACTCTCAAAATGTTTTCCTATCAGGAAGATAGAGCGATTCCAATCTTATGCATTCAAGGCATCCCATCATAATGATTTGCCATTAAGGAGTAGCTGGAGGATCCTTGAATGCGGAAGTTCATTACCCAATCCACTCTATTGAATATCAATGATGAGGGTGGATTGGAGGATGAACTCCCATGAGAGAAAGGGCTTTGGATATAAGATATAAGTTGAAACACATAAAAACACTCTCTTCTTTCTCTATCAGCAACAATAGACAAGTCCTCTATACATAGGCAAAAGGTTCTAACGGATATAAAATGGTCACATTTATGACTGAGTTCGATATTATCGAGCAGGTTTGATATCATCGAGCGTATACTCTCGATAGCATCGATGGTCTGCTCGATGACTTGAACTCAAAATCATACGCTTATGAAACCTTTTGCCAGATGGTCGATGAATCGAAACCACTGTCGATATCATCGAATTTCAAACTACGATTCCATCGATGGTAGGTTCGATCTATCGACACTTGAAAAATGAGAGAGACTTGTCATGAAATATTTCAGGTTTTTAGGATATGATCGAGGGTCAGACGATGTGATCGGAATTTGTATATCGATAATATCAAAGGTAGTGTCGATGCATCGATAAATCCAATAGATTTACTAGCAAAACTCGCTGGATAGCTTGTGTCCAGTTTCGATGCAATCGACTCGGCCTCGATATCATCGACATATGAATATCGATTTCCTTGAATGGCCCCCGATCAAAATTAAAACAACCTAAAATATCTGCTGGAAGAAATGCGCGCCCACGATCGATATCATCGATGAACTTCCGATCTTATCGATATTTGATTTCAGATCATATCGGAAGGCACATCGATATATCAAAGAAATTTGAAATTTTCTAAAAAAACGGGGGCACTGGAAAGCTGCCTATCGATCTTATCGAGCCACTTTCAATGGGCTCGAGATTTGAGTATTGATGATATCGATAGGTGTATCGATACATCGATAATTCGTCCAGATATGTTGTGAAGTTGCTGGACATATTTGGTCCTCTTTTTGATGGTATCGATGAAGCATCGAGGACTCGACAACACAGGTTGATAATATCGAGGGTGTTTCGATAAAATCAATAAGGCAAGAAAACTTAGAGATTTACCTGTTTCGAAAAAAGTTTTCTCACCTTAAAACCCTATTGTAACGCCCTGAAAATCGGGGGGTCAAGCATAAACTCAACTCCCGAGTTCCAACGCATCACTTATGCAACAAAATGAATGATGATTGAATGTTGTCTGTATTAATGCGTTGAATGTTGTCTGTATTAATGCATTGAACATGAGTGAGATTAAGCCAAAACAGCATATCATACTCCAGAGACAAGTTAAATTGCAAGCGGAAGACTGTGATAGATATATAAAATATAAAAACAGTGGTGAGTCTCCAGAGTGTGATAATGTTATCACGTTAATGAATTACAAGTACAATTTCAAATTATACCAAAGGTATAGTGTTATCTAGTAAACATTCCTGTAACCCCGTCGATCAGGACACGGATCATGTGAAGCCGTCAGCATACAGCATATACGAACAAGCATCATTGTCATCATAAAGGTCCGGCTCCACCTCAGGAGTAGCGTCGCCATATGCAATCAGACAAAGTCTGGTGGGTGTTCGGAACACAGTCCCGTAACGTGGGAGTGAGTGATCAACTCAGTGGAACAATAAAGCATAGGTTAACATGTTATCAACTCAGTCAAGCAGTAATGATAAAGCAGTACAATCAAACAATTCTAAATACTCTTACTAATGCAAGTATGAATGCAGTCATGATGTATGCCCTCACCACACACACCCTCGTGCGACACCATCTTACGTTCGCGGCATGCTTTCATCCCTCAGTGCTCCACATCTTCCAGGCACATGCAATGCGATGATGAGTATGATTACCGAGTTGTTATTAGTCCATTTCAAACAGCAGTATTGGGAAACTAACGTACCTCCCTTGTATCATTCCCAAACATGATCCATTCTAGGATCGTCAGTCCTAGTTAATCTCATACGATATTATGGTTTGAGAGGCATCGCGAAGGCATCACAAAGGGCTCCTCACCCAATAGCACGGATACAGATCTCACCGTATGTGGCTCAATTGCTGGCCGTCAACTCGAATACAGGTCTCACCGTACTCCGCTCAATCGCCGGCCGTTAGCTCGAATACAGGTCTCACCGTACTCGGCTCAACTCATGCTCTAGTTGCTGCGAAGGGGTCATCGCCAATCACAGACTTTAGAGTATACTCGAAGACACTACGAATGGCTCGTCGCCCATCAGCACGAATACAGGTCCCACCGTATTCGGCTCTCGCCGTAGGTGTCGAGAGTTCGAATATAGTGTCCCATACCACCATAATCGGCTCACGAGTCTGGTTGCTCACTGGTCACTACGGGGAGGCACGTGGCCCCAGCGTAGGTCGACAGCTCGACCACGGTGTCCCATACCACCATGTCCGGCTCATGAGTCTTAGCGGATCGAGGTACCATGGTTACAGGGGATTTCACTGGTAAGTTTGGTACCCTAGGTTTAAGCGGAGGCGTCCAAACATGGTGAACATACATAAGACAGATCGGGTTGCTTGACGAGCTTGGCTAGCTCGAGCGCACAACAAGTTGAACGATATGAAGCGCATAAGCACTATGTGTGGCCAACCACTATCGCCAACCGAAGTACGACTAGGGTTCGTCGAACACATCCCACGTGGCAAATGAATCTCAGCCACGAATTCAATCCCATTACCGATTCCCTGGACTATAATCATAGCCCCAAACACAATCAATCCTTATTCTGAAACATATATAGTAAAGCAGAATATACAAAGTAATTCAAGCATGTTATAAAGCATGTTATAAAGCACAATATAAACAGGAAATACAAACACATATATTTCATAAGTAAGCGGTTAAATTAAACAAACAACATGGAGGAAATCATATATATCTTTAAGGTAGCTGAGAATCCTATCTCAACACCACTATTAAATTTAGTTCGTCACACAATTTCTCACACAGGCATTTTATCAAACACTTAAACTACACCACTCCAACATACATGACGTATGTTGATTTCAACATAGAATAGGGCAAATCCTTATAGCAAGGAGTTGTCGCATACACATCAATCATGTTCTTACATTCAATACATTTGGCAGGCATAAATCATACATCCATATTTATTTAGTCATTTCAACGAACACTTTAAACTACATACATCAACATACATGACGTATGTTGATCACATAGGTATAAGGCCAAATCCTTTCACTAGGGAGTTGTCCCAATTATAACACGCGTGCACCCACGACGGATAGTCATGACAAGCAGGAATCCAAGTTCCATGTTCATTCAGTCATTTCCACAAACACTTGGGCTACACGTTTTAACATATATAGTGTATATTGGTCGTGGCGTGATTTAGGGCAAATTCTTTCGTTAAAGGGGTATCGCCAATACAACAATCATATATCCATGACAATTAGTCATGGCGAGCACGAATGAGAATTCTATACTCATTCAGTCATTTTCACAAACACTTCGAATACACTCTTTTCGACATACATAGTGTGCATTAGCAAAACATGTATTAGGGCGAGTCCTTTCGCCAAACAAGTATTTTATCCATATATAATATATCAATACAGCAAATAATCATGGCAAATACATTTCCAAAATTTATACATATACGGTACTTTCTGTAAATACCTAGAGTATATAAAATTCCATATTCTTCATCTTTAATTGAAACGGAAAACAGACAGCACTTTGTACATGTGCAATTGCATGCAGATCATGAATCTATCATTATCTGACATTGAAAGCGTTGAAAACCATAACCTATACACCTAAAGTCCGCACCTTCTGTCGTAGAATCGTAACCGAGTCGATAGATTCGTTAAGTCTTTGTCCATGGCAGTTTGGTAACCTATAGAGCAAAATAGGTTAGCTATTTCACAACCTACAACAATCAAAATCCCAAATCAGTTTAGGGTTAGGGTTTCTTACCTAGAAACGGAGCTAGAATTGCCGGGAAAGCTATTAGAATGGAATGGTTGAACACATATAGCAGCAGGGAAGAACGGCAGAAATAATCTCCCACATCTCCCACACTTTCTCTCTCTTTTCTCTCTTCTCTCTCTAGGGTTTCTCTCAAATTCGTATGGCTGTGAGAGAGAGGGTTCTAAGGTCCTTATATAGCCTAAAAAGTCTCCTAAATAGACTCCAGGTCAAGGTATACTTAGGTTATAACCAAAGTGGGTCCATTTCAGCTCAACAGAGGACTTCTGTCAGGCCTCCTTGAGCCAAAGGTCGGACTTAAGGTCACTAACCCTGGATTTATGTTTTATTAAGTTTTCGTTTCAGTCGGGATTCCAGATCGCAAATGGCGGACCAGTTTCAATTCAACGGTCAGTGAATCTCGATCGGAGATTTCGAGTACATAGATATGTTTGGGGAAATATCCCTGATCCGAGGGTGTAATTTGGTCTGATTCTGACAGTCTGGTTGCTTAATGCTGATCCGCAAGCGAGAGATGCCAGATTTCATAAATTTCTATTTTATTTTGAATTAATTTCACATTTCTCACACTCCCCGCTCTGAGCTCAAGCGAATGGCACTGGGACACTATCTGGATTTGATTTCCGAGATGGTTGTCAAGCCCAGCAAGGCGGTCCTAATTCCTTAACTTCGTGTTAATCGGACTTCCAACGTGCGGTTTAGATCTGATACAGAGTTTCGAGATGCTCCCGAGAGCAGCCGGGTAATGAGATTGATCCTAGATTTTAGGGTACCCTAGCGTCAATGATTCTACAAGTTTTGAGTCTTGCAGATCGTATTTAAAGTGATTGGTGCTAATTTCACAAGTACTCTAGTTTAACACTGGCTAATTCTCACCTAATTTCTAAAGGATTTTGTCCTGTGTGATTTCTGCCTGAGGTGGTACCTGGGCCTTTGTAGTTTGTATATAAAGTGATCCAAGTTATACTACTTAGTTAGTTTAAGATAGTGTCTACGGTGAAAGTACTTAGAAAAATTGAAAGAACAAGATGGTGAAGGGTGGGATTTGTGAAGGAAATGGGTTAAGAAGCGATTTTTGACTGTGGGATTCAGTTCTGACGAGTTAATAAGGTGTTAGGATCGACCCATTGCCTAAGGACGTCTGATCCCAGGTTGGCAAAAATCCGGATGTTACAATCTGCCCCCCTTAAAATAAATCTCGTCCCCGAAATTGCCTAAGGATAATAAGGAAAGATTTAATTATTTCTTTTGCCTAAGTTTTATTGATTTCGAGTTCCTACGCGTAGTAGGGTATATACTAGCCTGGTTCATTTTAGTCTACCCCCCTTAAAACTTATTTCTTTATCCCTTTCTCATACCCTGATGGTTTGCTACAATTTATTTCTTTACCATTTGGAGTCTTGATGACAATCTCCAATTATTTAGAGTAAGATAGTTGTTTTCATTGTTTGACCAACACGGAGAGACGGCTATAGTGGGCTTGATCCCAATACATCGATCATCTACCGGGCTAGGGTAGGAAGCTCATCGTATCCCTTCCGAATCCTGGTGGATCCTGGTCTTCTGCTCGGCCAAGCAGTGAGTCCATTGGTAGTCGCCCAGGATTGAGAATTGGGTCAAGCCGCGAATACTTCGCAATTGTATATTTCAGTAACTCCGTAGTCTGATCACTCTAGAAACGTAGGGAATGTCCATCATTGAAAGGCTCAAATTGTCTATGTCTAAGGTTGCCCTTTAGGTCTTAGTCTAAGAGAGTCCTTGTTATTATCTATGTCCAAGGAAATGGTGAATCAAATCTTACTAGATCATCCTAAAACGGTTTCTCATAGTAGAACTTGCTAGGGCTATAATGTTCGTATTCAACGAGCACAATTCTGATCCTGGGCCAGTGGGGTAGGGTCCACCACGCTTTCGCTGCGCCACCCAGATCAAAGAGGTGTATTAGGTGACCTAACTACACCTATCGGTCTCTGACCTTCTCTAATGTAACCGGTAGTCTAGTCTTAATTTAGGTATAGTCCAAAGTCTATGCTCATACGCTAGATGATTTCATACCAGTTCTAATACAAGGAAGGGTTTTATCACTTAGGGTCAAAGTTGTCTAAGTGGAATTGAGTTGCCCGAACTTGAATTTAGCTATACTCGAGCACTACACACATGCTCACACCAGCTAAGAGGATCCTAGGGTTCACATTATTAATTTGTTGGATTTCCTATACGGTCAGGTCTGTTGAAATCTATGAGCACCACTTAAGTCCAAAACTCCAAGGGTCTATTTGGCCAGTGGTCTTAAGTCGTACTAAATGGGACTGCATTAGTAATCCTACCTCAGGATTGGGAATGACATGTTTGGTAGGAGGGTGGGTGGGGATTAAAATTATTGGTATAGGCTTTGGAAAATGAGCCTTGTGTGGGAAAGTGTGAGATGGGGTTTTTAAATCTCAGGATGAGGAATTTCTAAGTGTAATAGGGAAAGAAAACCCGGGATATACTTTTCATTGCATACATTCCAAACATGGCATTAGAAAACATGGGATACACCCAATCTAGGGACCATATCTTACACATACATTTATTATTACTTACACAATTCTATCCGCCTAAACTCCCTTAATGTAGTTGGCCGAATGGGCCCTAAACGTCCTCGAATAGAGCCATGGAAAAGTGAAGGAAAGGGAGGAAAGGGCTGAGATCTTTAGGTCTCCACGGACTTGGGTCTCAACAGATGTTGTAAAGGCCCAAATGAAAGGAAAGAAATGTAGAAAATGAAGAAATGGAAGGGGTAGGGAGCTTACACGTTTTTGAACTTTACATGGGGCATGTAAGGGCCCAAATGAGAGAGATCGGAGAGGGTATGGAGGTAGGGATGACTGTGAACGATGGCTATGGAGGGGTTGTGGCCGAAAATGACAGATTGAGTGATTGGAGTGGAGGTTTGAGAGAGAAAATCAGATTTTGGAAGGAAAGGGAGAGCTTGAAGGGAGATTTTGTGAAGGAAGTATACATTTGGGGGAGTTTTACCGAACGACCCATATACCAGGGGGTCCCACTAGACCCCAAACACCATTGGCCCGAGCCGCGGGCTAGGCCCAGCCTGAAACCCAGCGAGGCCTCGCCGACCAATGGTCTAGATTTCGAGGGCTGGCCCCATGGGCGAGACCCTCCTGCCCCCTAGGTCCCAAAAAACCCTGGGTCCCACCCTGAGTCCCTCTGGAAGTGCTCCGTTTGGCCCCCGACTCCGTTTTGAGCCGTATCGGGGCCAAATTGCAAACCGGAATGATTTTTTGTAACATGTGGCATATGATTTTAGGGTAGGAGAGCTAATCCATCCAACTAACCCATATATTTGGTTAGATTCCAAAAGGTTAAGGGTCAAAAGTCCAATTTATACATATATTTATTATTTATAGTAAATTTTTGTTTAAGTATTATTCTTCATCATTTATACGTTAGAATTTGTACCTGGTATGAAAGGACTTAGAAAGAATTCAAGAATGAAGTGGTGCAAGGAGAGATTTTGAAGGAATTAGATAAAAAGGGGTTTTAGGCTTTGGTGTTGTGGTTGACCCACAACCTAAGGACATTCGTCTCTAAGGACCAACTCAAACCCGTCGACTGATGGCCTAGAAGTGATTCGGGATTATTTCGCGTGATCATGTGTGTGTACGACCCAATCTCAGTGGTCGATGTCGGTCGGTTTCGCGGTTCGGCGAATTTGGAAAATCCTAAGTTAGTTTCTACATTTCGTCGACCCCTCCTAAGTCAGAGTGCGTCAGAGTGCGTTGTGTGACCATAACCCAGGTCCGGTTTAATCCAAATCATGCTCTGATACCATCTTATAACGCCCTGAAAATCGGGGGGTCGAGCATAAACTCAACTCCCGAGTTCCAACGCATCACTTATGCAACAAAATGAATGATGATTGAATGTTGTCTATATTAGTGCATTGAACATGTGTGAGATTAAGCCAAAACACATATCATACTTCAGAGACAAGTTAAATTGCAAGCGAAAGACTGTGATAGATATATAAAATATAAAAACAGTGGTGAGTCTCTAGAGTGTGATAATGTTACCAGGCTAATTAATTACAAGTACAATTTCAAATTATACCAAAGGTGTAGTGTTATCTAGTCAACATTCCTGTAACCCTGTCGATCAGGACACGGCTCATGTGAAGCCGTCAGCATACAACATATACGAACAAGCATCATTGTCATCATAAAGGTCCGGCTCCACCTCAGGAGTAGCGTCGCCATATGCAATCAGACAAAGTCTGGTGGGTGTTTGGAACACCGTCCCGTAACGTGGGAGTGAGTGATCAACTCAGTGGAACAATAAAGCATAGGTTAACATGTTATCAACTCAGTCAAGCAGTAATGATAAAGCAGTACAATCAAACAATTCTAAATACTCTTATTAATGCAAGTATGAATGCAGTCATGATGTATGCCCTCACCACACACACCCTCGTGTGACACCATCTTACGTTCGCGGCATGCTTTCATCCCTCAGTGCTCCACATCTTCCAGGCACATGCAATGCGATGATGAGTATGATTACCGAGTTGTTATTAGTCCATTTCAAACAGCAGTATTGGGAAACTAAGGTACCTCCCTTGTATCATTCCCCAAACATGATCCATTTAGGGTCGTCAGTCCTAGTTAATCTCATACAATATTATGGTTTGATAGGCATCGCGAAGGCATCATAAAGGACTCCTCACCTGTCAGCATGGATACAGATCTCACTGTATGCGGCTCAATTGCTGGCCGTCAACTCGAATACAGGTCTCACCGTACTCGGATCAATCGCCGGCCGTCAGCTCAAATACAGGTCTCACCGTACTCGGCTCAACTCATGCTCTAGTTGCTGCGAAGGGTTCATCGCTAATCATAGACTTTATAGTATACTCGAAGACACTACGAAGGGCTCGTCACCCGTCAGTACGAATACAGGTCTCACCGTATTCGGCTCTTGTTATAGGTGTCGACAGCTCGAATATAGTGTCCCATACCACCATAATCGGCTCACGAGTCTAGTTGCTCACTGGTCACTACGGGGAGGCACGTGGCCCCACGTATGCTGACAGCTTGACCACGGTGTCCCATACCACCATGCCCAGCTCATGAGTCTTAGCGGATCGAGGTACCATGGTTAGAGGGGATTTTAGTGGTAAGTTTGGTACCCTAGGTTCAAGCAGAGGCATCCAAATATGGTGAACATACATAAGACAGATCGGGTTGCTTGACGAGCTCGGCTAGCTCGAGCGCACAACAAGTTGAACGATATGAAGCGCATAAGCACTACGTGTGGCCAACCACTATCGCCAACCGTAGTACAACTCGGGTTCGTCGAACACATCCCACGTGGCAAATGAATCTCAGCCACGAATTCAATCCTATTACCGATTCCCTGGACTATAATCATAGCCCCAAACACAATCAATCCTTATTCTGAAACATATATAGTAAAGCAGAATATACAAAGTAATTCAAGCATGTTATAAAGCATGTTATAAAGCACAATATAAATAGGAAATACAAACATATATATTTCATAAGTAAGCGGTTAAATTAAACAAACAACATGGAGGAAATCATATATATCTTTAAGGTAGCTGAGAATCCTATCTCAACACCACTATTAAATTTAGTTCGTCACACAATTTCTCACACAGGCATTTTATCAAACACTTAAACTACACCACTCCAACATACATGACGTATGTTGATTTCAACATAGAGTAGGACAAATCCTTATAGCAAGGAGTTATCGCATACACATCAATCATGTTCTTACATTCAATACATTTGGCAGGCATAAATCATACATCCATATTTATTTAGTCATTTCAACGAACACTTTAAACTACATACATCAACATACATGACGTATGTTGATCACATAGGTATAAGGCCAAATCCTTTCACTAGGGAGTTGCCCCAATTATAACATGCGTGCACCCACGACAGATAGTCATGGCAAGCAGGAATCCAAGTTCCATGTTCATTCAGTCATTTCCAAAAACACTTGGGCTACACGTTTTAGCATATATAGTGTATATTGGTCGTGGCGTGATTTAGGGCAAATTCTTTCGTCAAAGGGGTATCGCCAATATAACAATCATATATCCATGACAATTAGTCATGGTGAGCACGAATGAGAATTCTATACTCATTCAGTCCTTTTCACAAACACTTAGAACACTCTTTTCAACATACATAGTGTGCATTAGCAAAACATGTATTAAGGCGAGTCCTTTCGCCAAATAAGTATTTTATCCATATATAATATATCAATACAGCAAATAATCATGGAAAACACATTTCTAAAATTTATACATATACGGTACTTTCTACAAATACCTAGAGTATGTAAAATTCCATATTCTTCATCTTTAATCGAAACGGAAAATAGACAGCACTTTGTACATGTACAATTGCATGCAGATCATGAATCTATCATTATCTGACATTGAAAGTGTTGAAAACCATAACCTATACACCTAAAGTCCGCACCTTTTGTCGTAGAATTGTAACGGAGTCGATAGATTCGCTAAGTCTTTGTCTACGGCAGTTTGGCAACCTATAGAGCGAAATAGGTTAGCTATTTCATAACCTACAACTATCAAAATCCTAAATCAGTTTAGGGTTAGGGTTTCTTACCTAGAAACGGAGCTGGAATCGCTGGGAAAGCGATTAGAACGGTATGGTTGAACACATATAGCAGCAGGGAAGAACGGCAGGAATAATCTCCCACATCTCCCACACTTTCTCTCTCTTTTCTCTCTTCTCTCTCTAGGGTTTCTCTCAAATTCGTATGGCTGTGAGAGAGAGGGTTCTAAGGTCCTTACATAGCCGAAAAAGTCTCCAAAATAGACTCCAGGTCAAGGTATACTTAGGTTATAACCAAAGTGGATCCATTTCAGCTCAACGGAGGACTTCTGGCGGGCCTCCTTGAGCCAAAGGTCGGACTTAAGCTCACTAACCTTGGATCTACATTTAATTAAGTTTTCGTTTCAGTCGAGATTCCAGATCGCAAATGGCGGACCAGTTTCAGTTCAACGGTCAGTGGATCTTGATCGGAGATTTCGAGTACATAGATATGTTTGGGAAAATATCCCTGATCCGAGGGTGTAATTTGGTCTGATTCTGACGGTCTAGTTGCTTAATACTGATCCGCAAGCGAGAGATGCCAGATTTCATAAATTTCTATTTTATTTTGAATTAATTTCACATTTCTCACACTCCCCGCTCCGAGCTCAAGCGAATGGCACTGGGACACTATCTGGATTTGATTTCCGAGATGGTTGTCAAGCCTAGCAAGGCGGTCCTAATTCCTTAACTTCGTGTTAATCGGACTTCCGACGTACGGTCTAGATCTGATACGGAGTTTCGAGATGCTCCCGAGAGCAGCCGGGTAATATGATTGATCCTAGATTTTTGGGTACCCTAGCGTCAATGATTCTACAAGTTTTGGGTCTTGCAGATCGTATTTAAAGTGATTGGTGCTAATTTCACAAGTACTCTAGTTTAACACTGGCTAATTCTCGCCTAATTTCTAAAGATTTAGTCCTGTGTGATTTTTGCCTGAGGTGGTACCTAGGCCTTTGTAGTTTATATATAAAGTGATCCAAGTTATGCTACTTAGTTAGTTTAAGATAGTGTCTAGGGTGAAATTACTTAGAAAAATTGAAAGAACAAGATAGTGAAGGGTGGGATTTGTGAAGGAAATGGGTTAAGAAGCGATTTTAGACTGTGGGATTCAGTTCTGACAAGTTAATAAGGTGTTAAGAGTGACCCATTGCCTAAGGACGTCTAATCCCAGATTGACAAAAATTTGGGATGTTACACCTATGATTTTCTAACTTGTTTTTAAGGGTTTTATTCACCTGGTGTTTTTGGTCATGGGATGTGAGACTATATGTTTACCTATGGCGAGCTTGCACACATCCAGTTGAGGTAGATGCTTGAATTGATCTTCCTATCAGGCTCTGTAGACGATCTGTCTCAACACTCACGTAACTTGACAAACTAGGGCACTTTCAGAGGTAAGTTAGAGATAAGATCAATCTTAGCCTTTTCTACCTCACTTCCTTTGGATGAGATGATATGTCCAAGAACAATTTCCTTACGAACCATGAAATGTCACTTCTCCCAATTTAGTACCAAGCTCTTTTCCTCACATCGCTTCAGTACACATTTAAGATTCTCCAAACAATCGCTAAAGGATAAACCAAAGACAGAGAAGTCGTCTATGAAGACCTCTAGATATTACCCCACCATGTCAGAAAAAATACTCATTATGCATCGCTAAAATGTGGCAGGGGCATTACACAATCCGAATGACATCCTTCGGTAAGCAAAGGTGCCAAAGGGACATGTGAATGTGCTCTTTTCCTTATCTTCAAGGGCTATCTTTATCTGGTTGTAGCCCGAATACCCATCAAGGAAGCAATAGTACGAGTGACCAGCTAGTCTTTCTAAAATTTGATCAATGAAAGGTAAAGGAAAGTGGTCATTCCTTGTGACGGTATTTAATTTCCTGTAGTCAATGCACATCTCTAACTAGTAGTAACTCTAGTTGGCATGAGTTCATTGTTAACATTGGCTACTATGGTGATTCCAGACCTCTTAGGAATCACCTGAGTTGGACTCACCCATTGGCTCTCTGATATAGGGTATATGATACCCACATCTAATAGCTTAAGAACCTCGGCCTTAACCACTTTCTTCATGTTTGGATTTAATTTATGTTATGGTTGTCGTGAGGTCTTAGCATTATCCCCTAGATAAATGCAGTGCGTACAAATCGAAGGGTCAATTCCCTTGAGGTCCGCAATCGACCATCCAAGTGATCCCTTATACTCAATTAGAGTAGAGATAAGCATACTCTCCTGTTTCTTCTCAAGGTGGGAAGAAATCACCACCGGGTACGTCTCATCTTGACCTAAATAGACATATTTCAAATTAAAGGGCAAAGGTTTTTGGTCAAGCTTTGGTGCCTTGAAGTTAGACAGTAGAGGCACTATATCAGTTTGGGGTAATTTTTCAAATTTGTGCCTCCACCGGTTAACTTCAAGTACCGGCATAGTATCCAGCATGGTTCCCATCTTTCTAATCACATCATCATCTAAATCATAGGAGTGGGCCAGGCATGTCTCTAGAGGGTCAGAGGATAAGGTCATAAAAGTTTTATATTTCACGAAAGAGTTAATCAGGTTAATATCATGGGAATTGTCATCTTCTTCTGACTGTTTGCTCGTATTAAAAAAGATATTTAACTTCAATGTCATATTTCCAAAAGACAAACTCATGACTCCATTCCTACAATTAATGATTGCATTTAATGTGGCAAGGAATGGACGACCAAGAATGACGATAATTTGAGTGCTCATGTCCACAATGGGTTGAGTGTCCAAGACGATAAAATCTACCAGGTAATAGAATTTGTCAACGACCAACACATCCTCAGTTATCCCTTTCGGTACACGAAATGACCGATCGACGAGTTGTAATGTGGTTCGGGTGGGTTGTAATTCACCTAGACCCAATTGTTCGTAGACCGAGTAAGGGATCAGATTTACACTCGCTCTTAAGTTAAGAAGTGTGTGCTCAATCCGGTAATTCCTAATTACAAAAGTAATGGTTGGGCTACCTGGATCTTTATATTTCTGTGGCACATCTTGCTTCAGGATGACACTCACTTTTTCTGTTAAAAAGATTTTCTTTTGAATATTTTACCGTCTTTTAGTCGCACACAAGTCTTTCAGAAATTTGGCATATGAAGGTATTTGTTTAACAACATCCAGTACAGGTATATTGACCTTTACTTGTTTCAACACCTCTAAAAAGTCCTGAGAGTTAAAGAGAGGTTTTGGTGCAATCAACCGTTGGGGGAATGGTGCAATCGGCTTACCTTGAAGTTCCGATTCTAATTCTTGTGGAGCAGTGCTAGGCCTATCAGTTTCATCTATTTCTGGGTCCTTAGACTTTGTAGCCCTTACCGAAATAGATTTGTCAATTATTTTCCCACTCCTAAGGGTGGTGATAGACTTAGCTTGCTCCATTTGGTTTGAAGAGCTTAGATCACTTATTTCGTATTACGATTTAGGATTGGGGAAAGGTTGAGCAGGAAGCATCCCCTTCTCTATAACCGTAACACATGAATCCATCATTTGCATACATTTTGTAAGTTCTCGTAATGCTTGGGTAAGCTCCTGAGTTTGTGTGGAATTTTGAACTAGTTCCTCTTGAGGTTTCCCTTGATATAGAATTTGATTAGGGAATCCTTGAGTAGCAGTTTGTCCATTCCTCCAACTGAAATTTGGATGATTTCTCCAACTAGGATTGTATGTATTAGATATGGGTCTATTGAAAGGCCTTTGGTAATTATTCACGACATTAGATTGCTCATTCAGTACCTCTTGAAAAGTAGGTATTGTTGGACAATTTTCAGTTGTGTGAATGTTGTTAGCACAAATACCGCAAACAGTTTCCTTAGCCTTATCCTTCTTTAGTTCCATGTCCTTGAATTTTCTTATGAGATTATCCACTTTAGCATTGACATCATCATCCTCTTTCAGAAGGTATATCCCGCCCCTCTCCTTTGATTGAGCGGGCCTAGAGGTGGTGCTCGATTTTGGGTAGACGTCCCATGATTGTGCGTTTTCAGCAAGTCTGTCCAAATTATCCCACACATCATCAACATTTTTGCTCATGAATTCCCCATTGCACATTGTCTTGACCAATTGGGGCATGGAGGATGTCAGTCCATCATAGAAAAAGTGTATAATATGCCATGTTTCAAAATCTTGTTATGGGCATGAACTGACAAAATCCTTGAACCTCTCCTAACATTGGAAGAATATTTCATCTTCCTTTTGGGCGAAGTTCTTAATTGACTTTCTGAGGGTGTTCGTTTTATGGTGTGGAAAAAATTTCTTTATGAACTCCCTTATCATATCGTTCCATCTACGAATAGATCGAGGACATATCGAATGCGATTCAAAGAAAAAGGGAAAGAGTTTCAGCCTGACTATGTCATCGGACACGTTAGGAAAATATAAAGTGGCTATGATCTCATCAAACTCTTTCAGGTGTAAATATGGATTTTCATATTCAAGTCCATGAATTTTGGAAGGAGTTGGATCACCCCTGGCTTGATATCCATATGTCTCATATTTTTTGAAAAAATCATGCACAAGGGCATGCTCACCCCCGCCGGTTGTAAATAATCTCGTAAAGTACGATGTAGGGGTGCTTGATGCACCTCATTCTCATCCTGAATTTCCTCAACACTAGGTTAAGGTGGATTTAGAGGTTGATTGTCCGGTTGATTGGTAGCCATAATTTCAGTTAACTTTGTGGATCTCGAGTGGTGTCTAATCCTGCGATGAATAGATAACCCCTCAACCAATTCTCCTTCACTCAAGAGACGTCGAGTGTTGTCACGGACCCACTTGGAAATGGAGCACACTCAGCCCTCAATTTCAGAATCTAACCTAAACCTAAAAGGAAAGAAGGAAATAGAAATCTAGAAATACAAAGAGAGAGAATTAGAAAGAAGTTACCAAATTAGAAGTTTCTGTATTGGGATCCTGTAGAAAAAAGGAAATCAAATTAGTTTCTAAAAAAGAAATAACAAAGCAACTTAGTTTCTAAAAAACAAATTAGGAAAGTTTCTAAAAATAGAAAGTAAGTTAGTTTCCAGGAACAAAGTAGGAAAGTAAACTAGTTTCTAAAAATAAATTAGGAAAGTTTCCAATCCTAGAAATAGAAAGAAAACAAGTTAGTTTCTAAAATGAATTAGGAAAGTTTCTAATCTTAGAAATAGAAAGCAAGTTAGCTTCTAAAAAAATTATAGAAAAAATCTTAACCAAAACATAGAAAGTTAATAAATCCTAATCTTAACCTAATTCCAAAACTAATCAAATTCAGAAAATGCAACCATCAGTCCCCGCCAACGACGCTAAAAACTTGTTCACAAGCCCAAGTGTAGGGTCACGATGTAGTAATAATCTCGGTAAGACCGAGGTCGAATCCACAGGTACTGATCTTGTGTAAGACCCAACCCGAGTTCTTACGTGTGCATGTGTGTGTAGGTATGCATTTAATTTCTCATGGTCTCACGGTCCTACCGTTGAATCCCGGTGACCCGCGACCTTTGGGTAGCGTTTACGATCATCCTTGAGTCTGGTCACATTGACCTGACTCGAATCGGCCCCACACCTATGCCATCTTGTTCGCATCATCATTGCTGTTCCAACGACGTGTCTTGTGCGTCCATCCAATATGTAGATCAAAAGTTATATACGTTTCAGTCTATGACCCTTGATTTGATCATGTGGCCCACCTTGGAGTGGTGCATGTGGCCCACACTCCCTCTTTTGCACAAGTTCCAATAAACACTATACACACCACTTAAATCTCCATAACTTACACTACTAAGACCTGACACACCACCCAAACCTACCCTACCCCTAGCAACTTTAGTTTCTCCTCCCTAAGGTAATCATTTCTTTTCTTAGAAACAAATCATTACTATCTCTCTCTCTCTCTCTCTCTCTCTCTCTCTCTCTCTCTCTCCTTATCTCTATCCCTCCTTCTCATTTTCTTCATTCCAGCAATTTTCTCTCCCAAACATCCCATTTTTCTCAATTACTCCAGCCCCTTGAAGCTTCAAAATCCCTCAATCCCACCCTTAGAAATTCATCCTGGCCATTAAACCTTCTTCCTTAGTCTAAGATATATCTTGTGTGAGAGATTAAGAGCTTAATTTGAAGGTGGGTCTACAACTTGCTGATCCTTCTTCTCTATCTTGAACCTTTCATTTCTTCATGTATGGAACATGTGGGACCCACCAATCCATAGTGGGGATCCCATTTGATCCCTTGGATGTGGCCCTTGGCCCATCCTACATGCATGCATTGTTCCATGATGGGGCCATTCTCCATGGACCTCATCATGATGTATCTCATGATCCAAATCATTTTAAGGTCATCTAGACCTTCATTTTATGGAGGGTGATGGTATCCCAGCCATCCGTTTTAATTTTTAGTCATGCATGTATGAGATTCATAGTGTAGATGCATATTGGTGTATAATGTGTGGTTGGATTTTCTTGGGAGGGCTTAATAGTGGCGGAGCCCTTCCCTATGGCCGGATTTCCCTTCCTTCTCTTCTTTTCCCTTATTCCCATCCCTGATCATGGTGTGTGGCCCACCTTGTGGCCCAACAAAAATCCAGCCACCCAAAAAGAAGAGGACACCCACGGCATCCTATCCTATGACATGTATCCCCAAAATCCAACTAATTGGGACACATGCGAAGGTGTTTTGTATGGTTGGATGATCTGGATATTTGTGGGGCCCACTAGGGTGGTCCATCATCTAATTTTTTGGAATTAAATCCCATTTTAATTACTGATTAAAATTATTTTATTCCAATGTAATGTTGCTGTCCAGAAACTGTCTAGATAGATTTTTAGGTCACCTTGGGGTCTGATTTATGGGAATTTGATGAGAAGATTGATACAAATTTATATGTGATTCTTGTAGCTGCATGAACCACCTACAGCTCTAATGGACCCCATCTGGGCATTCAAAAGGATGGGCCAACATAGTGGGCTGCCAGAAATTTCCGTTGTGCATTCTAGTAGCATAGTCCCATAAAAAACAAAATTTTAAAAATATTTTCTTAGAAGGTGGACCATATTTCTGGGTCCCACTTTGTTGTAGGATTGATGAGGGACCTTGGGTCCAAATTTTAAGAATTTTGGAGGCCCAAAACCCACCCATTTGGATGGTCCAAATTTAGGATAGTTACATTTCCAGCAGCACTCCACCCTGGACAAGTTGAAATTTCAAAATTTATTAAAATACTTTTGGGTGTCTAAAAATTATAAAAATTTACAGGGAGGTGAACCACTCATGTTATGACCCACCTATAAAATTTTGGGGCCAATGTATGCTTGTACACACCATGGTGGTGGCTGGACCGGCCCACTGTAATATGGTGTCCAGATCAGTTGATTTTCAGGATAAATTGATTTATTTAAATGAATTAAAATATATTTAGATGTCTAAAAATTTTGAAATTTTGTGGAGATGTGGTCCACTCATGGTAGGAATCACCTACCAAATTTCAGGGCCAATGGACCTTTGTGTACACTGTGGAAAGGACCGGACTGGCCCACCACGTTGGGACGTCTAGGTCAGTCTGATTTTCTAGACAGACTGTTTCATTTAAATTAATTAAAATATTTAGGAATATCCAAAGATTCTGAAATTTTGTGGGGGTGTGGATCACCCATGGAGTGTCATATTACAAAATTTCAGACCCAACGGACATTCGAGCTGATCGTGGTACGGCCTGCAAATTTAGTTCAGTTTTGGGCCAAATACCCAGGCCCGTAGAACTACACACCATAGGACGTCCCTACCTTGGGCTGTTGTTGGGCCTGTATTCCAGCAGCATGGCCCACTTCTAGTGTATGTTATGCATTCCCCTCTCATCTGGTGGGACCCACAGTGATGTGTGTGCGTCATCAGAAAATAAATACTATAAATCACTTTATTTGTTGGACTCCAACAAACCCTGAAAGCGGGTGGGCTGAAAATTCAGCAATGGGCCCAATGTTGCCGCCCCATAAATGTTTGTTTTGGGGTAGTATGGCCCACTAGATCTGGGGAGGATTTAGTCAATTATCTTACCATTTTAATTTTATTTTTGGGCTTAATTAGTGCATGATTAAAGGCTCATTCCAATTGGTTTCTCTTGGGCTATTCTTCTAGTTAATTAATGGGCTTTATAACCTTGGTTGGGCTGGAACTTTTGATAGGCCCGTTGGACCCTTGGGTCCTATATTTACCACACCATTGTGATGGGTCTTATGGGCCAAATAGTCAAGTAGTTGGGCCCTCGTCTGTCCACTATAATATATCCATACTTGGGCCGAGATGTGAGGCCCAACTTACTTGTGTTAAATATAAGGATTTCCCATATGTTAAGATAATGGGTTGTCCATTGGGCCCACCACAATGAGTGAACCCATGATCCTTATGGTGGGGCCCAAACCTCACTTGAGGGCTCATTACATGGCCTATGATTTGGGCTTGGGATATGGCCCACTAGACTATACATTGCTTAGACCTTACATCTCTTATCATATGCGTAGCGGGCTACCTTTTTGGGACCCAGTTGAGGTTGGATATCCTCCTTGGTGGCCCTAAGGTAGGCCCATAGAGGCCTTTGTAGGTGGTTAAAGGCTCACCTTGGGTTGGCTAGGACCGTCCCCCTTTAAGGCCATGGCTCTTTCTTAGCTTGTGGGACATCCCAAATTACTGGGCCCCCACTAGAGGACTTCTCTTCTTCTTAGAATACTTGTCTATGTGCCTAGACCTTGACCCTCCTTAGGACGGAGGATTCCATATTCCACAGGTAGCACAATTGCATTCTTGTGACCCATATGCATCATCTGTATGAATTGATTGCATTGTATGGTGGTCATTGAGGGATGGAGTTTCTCTCCTTCTGCATGTTGAGTACCTGAAGCTTGTGCATGATCTGTATGTGTGACTCATGCATTGACATCGTATTTTATGATGATACCGCCCTTGCTTCATCAGGGCCTTGCCTCCACAGGGATATTCGTGGATGGCCGTATGTGTGGACACCAGAAATATTACTTGAGCATACCGGGTGCATAGGATGCCCATGGGTGAAATTCTCAAAACTTCCATGGTACCAAGGTTCTGCTCCAACGTCGTGACCAGGTGGAATGTATGAGCACATGAGGGCCTTTTACCATTAGGCCTCGACTCCCACTGTCGTGTAGTCGGTTGGATAGGGGTGTGGCCTTATTCGCCTGATGTAAGGAGGCATTACTAGGCTGAGTTTGACCAGATCGTAAATGGGTCCCCTACCTTCAGGCCTTGCTGGTGATTGGTTGTCCGCATGCAGGGTAGTGAGGTCTTTTACGCTCGTTTGACTGTGCGGGGTCTTTAGAGCAACAGTCATTCAGCAGTGTAATGGAATCCGGTGATTTTCTTATAAATAGAAATGTACTTGACATGTGGTTTGGGTATGAGCACTGGCATTACTTGCATCACATTAGCATTGGTTGTATAGGCCCCTTCATGCATTGCCTTGGTATGACGCTCAGTACTCATTGCATCGTATTCATAATAAGCCTTAGTAAAGCTAGTGATATTCTCATTGAGCATGTTTCTCTTATTGTACCTCCTGCTATTCTTCTGTGCACCATTGTCACACACTTTCACCACCCTCAAAGCTTCTATAAGCTTATGCACGATTGATGTGTGTAGGTGATCATAGGTAGGTGTCGTAGCGGCAGAGCTTGGAGTAGAGCTGAGCTTGAGGACTACAGTGTTGCTGACTTTTCTCTTCTTTTCTATTATCTTATGTATGTCCTTTTGGACCTTATGAAAGCTTGTAAAAGTTCAAATTCTTAGTGGATTTTGTGATGTGTGCCTTGTTATTCTCAGATATACTTACTGTGATCTTAGGTATGCTCATATTGGAAATGATTACACTGTTTTGGAAATCCTCTTGTAGTATCCTAGGATCGGAACTTGCCTCAGGAGCCGAAAATGGTGTAATACGGAGGCTGTTGTGGCCAGAACCGGCCATCGAGTTCCTTGTGAGTCCGGTTACCGAGTCTGGGGTGTGACATCTTGTACGTTTCTGAAATTAACTAGAAGTAGAACTAGGAGAAGATGTAAAACTAATCTTGAAGTGATTGAGAGAGTAATTATGATTAAAGTGATTAAAACTAAGAATTCAAAGGTGTGGACTAGGGTTTCTAAGGATCCACTTGTAGTGATCAGGAAGCCCACTTACTTGATTCACGTCACACAATTGGAATTGGAGTCCTATCCTATCCAATTAGAAGATATACAATTAAGATCAATCCGAACTTCCTTTGACCTAGTTCTCTAAAGAGGAGAATTATGATAATTGGCAGAGATTCCGTCACGAAACCATGCCCATGGGATGATGGCCAACAACAGGATTTACCAATCTCACAATCTCAAAATCAGGAAAAGAAGATACTCAAAGCTATTGTAGATCTACTGTAATTTGAGTCACAATAAACCATTAAAAACTGAAAGTATTCCTTAAATATCAAATTAAAATCTAAGAAGGTCCATCATAAATACGAATCAAAGCAATAGAAACAACCCATCACGTTACAAGCTTCACCTCTTCACCCTAGATAAGTGGTTTAGCCAACCATAGACATGATTGGATATAAAACCCTAGAATAAAGCATGAAACATTAAGGAAGAAAGGAAGAAAAATGCTTGGCAAAGGCTCTCCACTCTTATGCTTTACTCCTCCAAGCCCTAATGATCCCCAGGGATGCCCTGGGGACTCCTATTTATAGTTGTGCAACACCTCCTTTCTCACCGATATGGAAAAATCTAGAAACCACTTCAAATTTACGTAGTTTTGATTATATCAAAGTGTCTTCGATATGTCCTTCAATTTTATCGAACAATCATTGATAGAATCGAAGATCGGTCTAGAACTGTCCACCGAGTTTGGCCTGAAATCTTGAAATTCTCGATTCTATCGAAGTGAAGATCGGTCCAAAACTGTCCAGTGAGTTTGGCCTGAAATCCTGAAATTCTCGATTCTATTGAAGTGTCTTCGATACGTTCTTCGATACTATCTAACAGTCTTCGATAGGATCAAAGTCCATTCTGGTAGTTTTTCAGAACTATGTTTTTCTGGCCCCGGAATTTCAGATTATCATTTCTTAGGACGATTTTCTGGATTATCATTTCAGATTCTTTCTCTTCCTTCATCACTTGGTTTCATTGGATCGTTGGCATGTGAATTCTTCAATCTTGGTCTCGTAAGATCCATCCCTTGCCTTGGTGACTTATGAGCATTAATTCCATGCTTTTAGCACTGTTTTCAATTTAAGCTCTTAAATTCACCTTACAACACAAACATGAGTAAAACATAACATTAAGCATTATCATGTTCATAAAACCAAGATATAAATGGGGGATAATATGCAATATTTGACCCTCAACAGGTGGGTATGGAGACTCTTGCTTGGATTGCCGGGGATAGATCGGTGGAGGCCGACCTGAGATCTTGGAGGTAGCTAATCAAGCCCGAGTTCTTATTTAAATCAGGTCTTGACTTGTCTTTGACAGGTATGTCTTTCTAGTTGTTTAGCTATAGATTCCCTTTTGCTTATTTATTTTCTGACTTTTATTTTTTATCGTGTAGAAATGCCTGACCAATGGGGCTCGAAGTGGAAGGTGCCTTCTACGGTTGAGGTAGCCGAGAAGAAGAAGAAGAAGCCGAACTTGAAGAAAAAAGGGGTGGTCGGTCTTCTGTCTTCCGCAGGTCGCGTGGCTCCTAATGATATTGTGACCTCTGCTCCGACTGCCACCATTGCTGAGATGGCCAAGGTAGTCGTCAGGTTGGCTTCGATTACCGAGGCCCACCTGCTGGGGCCTGGGTGGTTGTGGAGACGGAGGCCAAACTTCCCTTGCCTCAGGTGGAGGGCCCAGCCGGTGGCCGCGGTGGTGAGGGCCAGAGGCCTCTCAGGTCGGACCATGTCACAATAGAGGGCCTTTTACCTTGGGTGGATCGACATGTCACTGATGTCGAATTCACTAGTACAATGGACCTACGACTAGTTGGAGTTGTGGGCCAACTGGCGAGGCTTTTCTTCAGGGTAAGTTATATTACTTGAGATGGTATGGTAGGCTCCTTATCGCCTTGCCTCTTTTTGTCTTTGTTTGATATTATTATTTTTTACAGTATGCCCCATCCCTGCTCAACGTACGCCGTTAGATATTACACTTCCAAGTTGAACGCAAGGAAGCGGAGGCAGCGCTGCTGTAAAAGGGGGCTAAGGCCGAGCAACTCCGCATTGAGGATGGGAAGTTCCGCGCTGAAGTCGGGCAGCTTCGTGAGGATGTCAAACCGCTTCGCCCTTAGAATGTTGTCTTAAAAGCTCAGGCGGATGGGTCGATGGCCGAGCTGGAGGCGTCAAAGAAGCTTCTTGTCGACGCTTTAGAGAGAGGCGCTCAGTGGAAGTCTGACCTGAGGGAGATGAAGCACTCCCATGATGCGAAGATGAAGGAGGCCCATGCGACTATCTCTTTGACTCAGGCGGCAACTGTGGAGGAGTTCAAGTCCTCCAAGGAGTACACGATGGATAGGGATGCCCTATACCGCCTTAGG
Organism: Magnolia officinalis; assembly: GCA_021015155.1. Lineage (NCBI taxonomy): Eukaryota > Viridiplantae > Streptophyta > Magnoliopsida > Magnoliales > Magnoliaceae > Magnolia > Magnolia officinalis. The sequence continues at coordinate 47,076,721 of JAJHSJ010000009.1, forward strand.
TATGAGAAGTTCTTAGAGGATGCTAAGGGTGCATATCCTGAGCTCGACCTTTTTGCTTTTGAGGTCGACTCTTCTAAAGACTCGGAGGCAGTTCTCGAGGATCTGCCTTCCGAGCAGCCTTCTTCGTGATTTTTGTATTATTTTCTTTTGTTATGTACTTTTTGCACTATTATCAATGAAAGGATTTTCATCATAGTGATCATTTATGTGAATTTTCTAAGTGAGTTGATTGAGTTGAATTTTTTTTAATGTAAACCGTGTTTGTTTGAGTAGTAACGATAGTTGGTGTTTCGACCTCTTGTTTGAGGTTCGGATGACTGGTCGAGGACTATTTCTCCCTTATCTCAAAGGGAAGTCCTCGGTAGGCAATGCGGGGGATTTGGTAGCTGGCCTAACCTCTTCTTTAAGGCTCTGATCATTAATGAAGGCAGTTTTTCCCTTGTACAAAGGGGGGCCTTAGGTAGATTTTTGTAGGTTGGGCATTATTAGATAGGGAGGTAGAGTGCAAAGCTGTCTCGGACTTGGGAGTTTTACTGTATTTCGTGAAGAATACATGTTGTTTATGACATTATAGATCAAAAAAGGCAGAGAAGTAGATTTTATGCTTAGACATGATCGTCCCTTATGCATAGTAGATCTTTAAATGCTTGGCGTTCCACGAGTGTGACAAGAGTCGTCCTTTTATGTCTTCGAGCCAATACGTCCTTGGTCGGCTCGTACTTGTTACCAGATAGAGTTCCTTCCTAGTACGGTCCCAGGGTTCCTAAGCCATGTTCTTTGGTATTCTGGAAGGTTCTGCGAAGGACCAAGTCTCCAGCTCGGAACCTTCTCATCTTCACTCTAGAATTGTAAAAACGGGCAACCTGCTGTTGTAGAGCCACGAATTTGAATTGAGCTTGCTCCCTTTTTTCTTCGATCAGGTCGAGGTCCAGCGTCATCTACTCGGCATTCAGGTCCTCGTCATAGGAGTGGATCCGAGTGGTTGGGAGTCCGATCTCGACAAGGACAATGACTTTAGCGCCAAAGGCTAAGGAGAAGGGAGTTTCCCTTGTAGTTGTCCAAGCGGTAGTTCAGTACGCCTAGAGAATGTGATGAATCTCTTCTACCCAAGCTCCTTTAGCTTTTTTTATTTTGGTTCGAGGTGGTGTTTGATGATCTTGTTAATTGCCTCAACCTGTCCATTAGCTTGAGGATGTCGGGGTAATGAATAGACGTTCCAAATTTTGAGGTTTTCGTACATGCCTTGGAATTAGTTATTGTCGAACTGCTTCCCATTGTTTGAGATGATTGTGTGGGGGAATCACATACCAACATATGATGTTCTTCCAGACAAAGTCGATAATTTTCTGTTCGGTAATATTGGCCAGGGGCTCAGCCTCAGCCTTGTAACATCCCAAATTTTCACGGTTAGAGTTATACTCGTGCCCGAGAAAACCAGATGTTAATAATGTATAAATTGGATGCTTTAAAAATCGTACCTTATTTTTTTTCATTTAGATCACATCCAGATACATTTATGAAGGTAATATTCACGAGAATAAAATCGACTATATTGATTATTTCATTAAGGTAAAAGAATTCAGTAAATAATCAAATGCCCTCATAATGGGAGCTTATTACATTTATCGAGTTTGCAACAGAAGTATAAAACTAAATAATAAAACTATCTTCTTATTCTTTCAGTAAAATCTTTCATAGGGAGATGGTCCTCTAGGTCTTCAATCTATACATCACTTTCATCATTTGTACAGTTGGAGATGGTCAATTCCCCACTCATAGTGATGGTTATCCTTAAGATTAACAATAATTCAAGAGATTCATAAAAGTAATGTAAGAGTTCTGATATGTCTCGTATTCTACAACTACGAGAGGTATCAATATGCACAAGCAACCTACATGAGATGCATGCCTAGCAAAGTATATGCGGTTCATCACACTTAACGATCACATAATGTGGAAAATAGTTTAGAGTTATCTGGCTCGCTCCACATCCCATTCTACGAAGATTCGCTAGCGTGTCCAACGTTTAACATGGATTTATGAGGTTATCCCAAGATGACGCAACACATGACTGGATGAATTACATGACACGATTTGTTCACGGAGTGACTATTTGCGACCTTCAATCCCGGAGGTGATGTAACACGCATTACGAATTACTTACATTGATTTGTGCACCACTACTCATGATACATGAAATTACGTGTCACCCCAGGGTCTCTACTAAAACCGCATTACGTCCACGATATTTATTTAATTGCTAGAAGTGAGATTCCCACATAGTACTTGCACAAATATGGAAATCTATTGAATCATGGGAGCTTCGGACTATCAAGACACATGCCCAAGTCTTAAAGGTAAATAGCACAAGGCTAGTAAAGTAAGGAGGAGAGTGGCAATGGCCAACTCAATAAAGAGGAGAGTGGCAATGGCCAACTCAACAAAGAGGAGAGTAGCAATGGCTAACTCAACAAAGAGGAGAGTGGCAATGGCCAACTCAATAATAGGAAGAGTAGCGAGGGCTAACTCAAAAATTGGTAAGGGCAAGGGCAAGGCTTGTATCCATCGCCCCACATAAAGATAATGAAGATTACTCATAATTAACATCATACCATAATCCCAAAGGATAAATAATTATTGATGTTAAATTAAACAATTGCAGAGAGAGAATCATAGTAACATGAGAATAGGTAAAAGGTAAAATAATTCATATTAACTTAAATTAAACTAAGCTTAAAGGAAAAAAAAAAAAAAAAACAACCTCACCTCGAGTAGTGACATAGTTTCTTACTAAGTTAAATGATCAAAGGCATACGATCAAGTTCTACTATAATCTACCTGGTTTGAATTGATTTAGATGTCAGATTTAGAGTTGAGGAAAAATCGACCTAAACCATTTCTAAGATGATAAGTTTTCATCTTATCATGTTTAGGCCCTTCTTATCATTAACTTGATTTAGTTTTAATGTAAACGGAATTTCATTGTTGAGGGATATATTAAATTTGGAAAGGGAAAAGAAAGATAAAAAGAAAAGAAAGTTAGAAGTCAAACCAAGCCTCGGTGATAGCTCGACATGCAACTATCCTGGCCTTCACGTTTTCTTTTTCTTCTTCTTCTTCTTCTTCTTCTTCTTCTCTCTCTCTCTCTCTCTCTCTCTCTCTTTTCTTTTCTTTTCTCTCTCTCTTTCTTTTCTTTTCTCTTTCTTTCTCTTTCTCTCTTTCTTTCTCTTCCTTGGGCGTGTGAGTGGAGAGGGGAATGCACGCCATCTTTTAAAAAGGGAGTGGGCATGTGAAAGGGCTTATTTCACATCTCACTTGGATTGGGTTTCTCCAATTTTTACTTTTCTGATGATCTTTCTTTAAATCTAATTCGTCCATTGTATCAGGGTCATTGAATAGGGCCGGGGTATATGATTTTCTTGGTGATCTAAAATTTAGATTGGCTATCTTGAAAATTCTCCTAATGGGTGCTAAAACGAACTTGATCTCAATTAACAGTCCACACTTAATGATCAGGGCCCAATTTTGGGAGAAATGTATAGTCAAGATAGGCAAACGGTTGGACAAAATTTAGTAGTTGATAGATGGTGGAAAAAGCCTAAATCTAAAATTTCACCTTTTATACCAAAAAGAAGGAACTGGCTTCCGCGTTCAACGCTGTAGGATCATAAATCTGGGTATAAATTTTGTATGATATCATAATCATGTGAGGCCAATGAATGGTCTAAATTTGAGTTATGATGGATGGAAGGAAGTGATTAAATCGAAAGATCCAAATTTATAAGGAGTTGATAGGCCTTGACAGGATAACTTCGGACCTAAGGAAAAACCTACCAAAGTGGGGACTTCATATTTCATGCTTGGTCCATATTATAGGTAATTCAAGTCGTTCATATGAAGGGAAATATCCTACTACGACTACCCATGACCTTTCTTCACTCGATGGACACCAAAATCAATAGTTAAGGGGCTGATTTGTCAATTGGGCTACTTTTATAATGATCTAACAGTTAAAATTCGACGTGTATGATTAATTTATGATGCATAGGTATGGTATAAAATTTCACATGAAACGGATCATGAGGACCATGTTATCTAGAATTCAGGGTATATGTTAATGGAATTTTCATAATTATTGATGATATGGGAGTTTTGAGAAATCTAATGGTTCTACATGGTTATAAGCATGTTTCTAAGTAATTCTTACAAAAGAACTTATATCTAAATTATTATGAATAAAAAATTATTCAACAAATTAACTAAGGAAACGTATATATATCAACCAACATAATGGATAGTCAGATGGCGTGTTAAAATATGAAGACTTAATGGTTGGTACTCTAACAGTATATATAGGTATATGTATGATCAATTTTGTAAATGAAAGAACACAAAGTGGGTTTCTAAAGTGATTAGGGGGTAGAACATGTATATCATTAGATTCGAGTGTCTTGTTCACATGTGTAGGTTTCTCAGATTGTAGTTCTGATGGTGGGTTAAGCATACTCATTGGTGATGAACAAGATGTACAGATCAAAATCTCAACTTGATGTGTGTACGAGTGGATGTAGAGATTAAGTAGCTAGTTTACTGCGATTGGGTGGTCCAAAATCAAAGTGGATGGTTGATGTCTCTGTTTATTAGTGCGTATTTGACTGAGCGGTTGGTTATGATGGACAAGTGAGAATATCTAGGTATATGATGATCCTATCTTAAAATCAACGGTCAGATAGCTTGATCTATGAATGAAGATTATTCCCAACGGTCAAATTCGTGTTAGAGAATAGATGTAAGGTTAGGATAGCTAGATTGGTATCATAAACATGTACATAGTAAGTTAAATTTCATGGTAACACTCGAGAACTTTCAATACTCAGGTACTGAAAAGTTCGGGGTGTTATAATCTACCGCCCTTAAACAAAATTTCATCCCCAAAATTTATTTATTTGTTCCATTTGCACTGATCCATTATGTTTAATATTTCATTATATTCCTCGTGGGGTAGATGTATATGTCTAGGTGTGCATGTAATTGGCTACATGAAAATCAAGATGCTACAGCCCACTTAATGAAATAGTCGATCGCGACAACTGCAAATTTAGTTTGCCCCTTGCCAGTTGGTAAGGGGTCGATAATGTCGATCCCCAATTGGGAGAAAGGCCATGGCCCAGTCATAGGGGTCAGCTGCTCAAGCGGCTGTCGGGGTATCATCCTGAATCATTGACATTTCTCATATTTCCGAGTGTACTGCTTAGCATCTGTCTGAATGATTGGCCAAAAATATCCCTGTTGGATAACTTTGTGAGCGAGGACCCAACTGCAGAGTGGTTGCCGCAAATGCCTTCATGAATTTCTTTCAACATGTACTTTGCTTTTTCAGGTCAAAGGCATTTGAGGTAAGGAGAGAGAATAATTTTTTGTACAAAATGTCCCCAATCATAGTGTAGCGAGCCGCCTAGATTGGAGTCTGCATGCCTCTAATCGGTCCTCAGGTAGCTTTCCTTCTTTGAGGTAGCTAATTATAAGGATCGTGCCCAGATTGGGCTCACTAATGCTTGGTTCGGTTAAGAACTTGATTGGAATTGGTTTCGGGATATCGTTTTCAGCTGCTGTGGCTATTTTTCCTAGCATGTAAGCTTTAGAGTTCTCTACCCTAGGGATTAGGCTAATATTACACTTTGAGAATTTGCTAATCAGCTCTATGGCTTTCTATAAGTAGGCCTTCAGTCATTCTTTCTTAGCTTGGTACTCACTGGCTATTTGGTTGACGACGAGCTGCGAGTCGCTGTGAAACTCCAAGTGTTGGGCACCCATGGCCGCTGGTAGTCTGAGCCCAACCAATAGTGCTTCATACTCTGCTGCATTGTTTGACGTTTGGAATCCAAATCTTAAGGTGTATAGCATGCAAATCTGGTTAGGAGCCTCAATGTATAGCTTCCAAGTTGCCAGATATGGGTTGACCATTTGACGTTCGGACTGCTTGGTCTGAATGTCAGAATTGGTTTTTAGGTCGTTCTAGAATGTGAGTTCGACGATGAAGTCTGCCACTTCTTGGCCTTTGATGGTTGTTTGGGGCTGGTACCTGATGTCGAACTCACTAAGCTCGACCGCCCACTATGTGACTCGTCCCGATACCTTAGGCTTCTGAAGTACTTGACATAGGGGTTGGTTGGTCGGGACGACAATGGTATGGGCCTGGAAGTATGGCCGTAGGCAGCGTGATGAGATGACAAGGGCTAGGGCTAACTTTTCGATATCTGAATACCTGGTCTCGGCCAGGAACAAGGCTTTGCTGAATTAGTATACCGGCAACTGTTTCCCTTCTTACTCTCGAATGAGGGCTGAGCTGATGGTTGCGGTCGAGAATGCTATGTATAGTAGCAACGACTCTCTTTGCTCAGGTTTTGAAAGCAACAGCGGTAATCTGAGGTATTGCTTGAGTTGCTAAAAGGCGAGTTCGCACTCTTCCGTCCAATCTGTCTTTTATTTCCCTTTTAATTACTTAAAAACGGAAGACATTTAGCAGTGGCTCGAGATATAAAATGATTCAGGGCAGCTATTCTTCTTGTGAGGCATTGGACTTCTTTTGTCGTTCTGGGTTAACTCATGTCGAGCAGAGCATTAATTTTATCAGGGTTCGCCTCTATCCCTCTCTGGCAGACTAGGAACCCGATGAATTTTCCTAAACTGATGTCGAATGCGCACTTGCTCGGATTCGACTTTGAAAGTGCCTTGGTTTGTCAAATTACGTGAGTGCTGAGTCAATCTTCCAGGTAAATGAAGATTACAAGATTATAAGATCAAGACCTTATAGAGGAAAAATCTAGAGTGATTCAAACAGGTAAATGAAGTCTCACTTCCCTAACCAAACCCTTGAGGTATATGACCCCATTTAACTTAGTCTTACCACTAATACATCTTAAAACATCTTTGGTAGGCTTAAGTTTTGAACACTTCGAATATTAGACGAGTAAACATGAACTATATAGGTAAAATCGATTGTATCGATTTGTAATCGAAGACATTTTCGATTCTATCGAACATGGTTCGATTGCATCGAGAAATAGACCCATTTTGTCCGGTAACAAAATAGCCAACTGTAGAGAAATGTCGATTATATCGAATAGAGTTCGATGATATTAAAATTTAAATTTTGATGGCATCGACTTAAGGCACTCCCTCTACACAGAAAATATTCTCTAAGTGTTCATCGATATAATCAAGTCACCTTTGATCACATCAAGAGTAAGTTTTCAATGACATCAAAGACTGTTCGATTACATCGAAAATCAGGAATATTTTGTCCAACAAGCCATCTAGGTATATCCATCTTTTCGATTACATCGAAGACCATTCGATGTCATCGAACTTCAAAATTCGATATCATCGAATGATGATCGATAGTATCAAAAATTGGGATAAATCTTCCAGCAACCAAAGGTAATTTTTTAGAAAAGAGAATCTGATGGGATCGAACCACCTCTCTATTACATCAAAGTGCACGTCGATAAAATCAAAGGGTGCTCGATAAAATCAAGCAAAATCTGTTCTACACAAAAATGAATATATATGTGTGTAATTGAAGACTACTCGATAGCATCAACAATGACAGATTTCTGCCTGTTTTTTACCATTGGGATTCTTCTTTATATATACTAAGGGTTGCTTCTTAACAATGAGAGCAAGAATTGAAGGAATCTTGAGAGAGTTTTTATAATCGATCATACCCTCATCATCAAGCCTTCTTTTCCCATAAGAGTTCATCCTTCAATCCATAGCACGGGCATTTACTGTTATCTTCTTTACTTTGAATTATGAACTCTGGCATTCATTGAGTTTTTAGTAGCACCTTTTGTATAAAAATCATTGTGCTAGAACTCTTAAATGCTTGCTCATGGGAATCTTCTCTAGGTATTTATCTCATATCATTTAATAGAGAAGATAGCTCCAAAACCCTAAACCTGACAACCTCAGAGCATTGATCAACGCATCAGAAGCGGTTGCGGTTCAAGGGAGCTGAAGACTCTATATCAACATGGAAGATCTTCAGATTGTGCGAGAAAGGGGCTCACTCACTTATTTGTAAGTATAAGGAGTCTGTTGAGTCTGAAGCCCTTTCCTTGTGTAGGATTGAGATTCAGAGTTTGAGTGATAAACTCGCTAAGACCTTTTCATAAGGCCTTCGATGGGAGAATACATTGTCCTTGTGTAGGACGTGTTTGCCTTGTGTAGGCATTGCCTTTTATAGGCATGGGATGGCTTGTGTAGGCTCCTAGAAGAGTTCTTGGGTAGAACTCATTGCTTTTGTGTAGGCATAGGTTGCCTTGTGTAGGCTCCTAAGTGTGTCCTTGTGTAGGACTCGTCGCCTTGTATAGGCACCTAAGGTTGCCATGTGTAGTCTCCTTAGTTAACCTTGTGTTGGTTGTGAAGGGTCATGGTAAACCTGATTTAAAACCATTGGATTGTGGAATCTGGTACACTGTAGGAGGGAGTGCGTCCGCTGGGAGTGGAGTAGGCAAGTAGATGAACCACTATATATAATTGTGTTTGGGATCACTTTTTGTGCATTGATCTAATTATGCTTATATGTATCAAATGATTATTATGATGTATGATTTAGTAAATGTCTAAGTATTGATAGGAATCACATCCCACACACTATCACAAACACTATCTTTATAGGTTAGTTTCTTTACATGTAAATCTTGTGTAAGCCTATGTGTTTTGGAACCTCTATTGGCCTGAATGCCATATAATTACTTTACCTTACTCATCTTAATTAAAGTTCGGCATTTTTTGTTGTTATAGGAAAATAATATTTAAAAAGTCTTATTCACCCCCCTCTAGGACAGTTGTACATACTTCCATACTTCAGTAATAGCGGTTCTATCGCAATTTTAATTGGTATCAGAGCAGGTTCCTCTTGAAGGGTTTAACGACCTAGAGGGAGATCCTAATTGAAGTAGGAATTGTGGCTAAAGGAGAAGGAACATCGATCTCTCAACCTCCTATTTTCAATAGTTCAAATTATGCATATTGGAAGCAAGAATGAACTATTTTCTGCAATCCTTAGACCATGTTGTTTGGAAAATTGTTAAGAATGGATATGTGCCACCAACTGAGCAAGTGGTATTGGAAAATGACGCAACCATCACCAAACCCAAACCAAAAGAAAAATGGACAAATTTTGATAAAGAAAATAAAACAAGTGAAGCAAAAGCCACGAATGTTATTTACTGTGCAGTTTCAGAAGAGGTATTCAATCAGATCAGTATGAGTAGAATCTCAAAAGAAGCATGGGATTTATTGGAAGCAACCCATGAAGGAAGCAACAGCAAAGAGGTTAAGGTTGGAGTTCTCGACTACTCAATTTAAACACTTAAAAATGGAAGAGGATGAGACCTTTATGGAGTTTTTCACAAAATTAAATATCACATGTCACTCCATGGGAGGACATGGAGAGAAAATTATGGTACCTAAAATATCTAGAAAATTTTTGAGATCGCTACCGAAACATTTTAACTCCAAAGTCAACACCATTGAAGAATGTAGGAATATCGATGAAATGAAAGTATAAGAGCTGGTAGGTTCTCTACAAACTTTTGAACTACATCTTAAAACACCCACAAAATTCAAAAATAATGTTCTCAATGCCTCTAAAACCATAACTACAATGGAGGAAGAAGAAAGTGAGAATGAAGATGGGGATGAAGAGGTTGCCCTCCTAGCTAAAAGATTTAAAAGATTCTTTAACAAGAACCATGAAAAACCATACAATAACAAAGGGATACATTTGGTTTGCAAGTGCCAAATAGGCAAATCCTTGAATAAGTCCAAAGAACTCCAATGTTATAACTGTGGAGAGTATGGTCATATTTCTACGGAATGCCCCACAAAGAAATCTAAGGAAAAAGCGATGGCAACCACTTGGGATGACACTGATAACTCCAACTCAGAAACAAGTGAGTCAGAAAGTGATGAAGACCAGAAGCCATTAAAAATACTCATGGTCTCCACCACTACAGTCATTCCCAAGGATCTTGAAGAGGAAGGTGAGCTAATCTTGAGAGAATCAAATATGGAAGAGGAACTACTGTCAAAATTATCGCTTTCAAAAAACTAATCAAGAATATTGAGCTTCTAGAATCAGAAATTGAGAAACTAAAAAAGGAGAAGAAAAGTATGAAACTAGAAGTAGAAAACTCTAATCATATAGCAGAACTAACCCATAAATTCACTCAAAGCAATGAAAAGTTAGAAAGACTTCTAGGCATGGGTAGGAACTCCAAAAACATGAAAGGCCTAAGATATGAAATAGATAAATCTGACTCTTCCTCTACTTCAACTGTGATGATAAATTCAACTATCTCAAACAAGAAAAATCTGGTTGATTCATCTTGCCATCATTGTGCAAGAATGGGACATTACAAAGGTGAATGTCCTATGCTCAGACAACCTCATCTCACTTCCAGGTCGAACTATAAATATAAATCCAAATCAATAGGAAGTCAGTTTAAGAAAGAATTAGAAACTTCCGTCTTAAAGAAAATGGTTACCGAGTGGGTAACATAAAATAAATACAATTGCCCTGCGAATAATGTAAAAATGAACTTGGGCTCTTGAAATGATTGCTCCAAGTAAACCAACCACTGACCATGACCCATCCTTTTGATATGTTTTATAATGGGTAGGTACTTCATAAGGGAGCTATAGCAAGAAGAAATGAGTAATATATATATATATATATATATATATATATATATATATATATATAATATATATATATATATATATATATATATAGTGAGGATTAACTAAAGATATTGGTCAAGGTGTGTTAAAAACACAATCTATCAAGTTGACTCAGGATATTGGTAAACATAGGTAAATGAATATAAGTCTTTTTGTAAGAGTCAATTAATAACCAACCACTTGACTAACAGTCTCTTCGCAAATATGGAGTTTGATGAGAATCATGCTGCTCAGGAAAATTTGATAAATACTCCATATGATCAAGGTATCATACATATTTTGGGATAAACACCGAAAATCATTTTAAATGTTTTGATGCCTCAATAGGACTAGAAAAAGTTGATTTTCAAACCAAGAGTTTGTTGATCATCGGATGAAATACATGCAATCTAATTTATGGTCCATTTGCGCTAACTAGAACATTTGAGGATTTGTTGCCTCATTATTCTTTTTGAATATATGTATATTATATTATATATTTTTTTAGATGTACAAAATGCATGAATATATGAGTACATCTCCAAAAATAGGTTGGTGCATGTTGAACTGTATAGACTATCTCTAGGATGTTTCGATGCAATCGATGGATATTAGATGTCTTCGAAAACACTTCGTTGGTATCAAAAACTACTCGATTGTATCGAAAATCTTGCCAATCTTATTGACACATTTGGACAATTTTTCGATTACATCGAACATGTTTCAATGGTATTGAGGTTCGTTCTTCGATAACATCATACATACTTTGATAGCATCGAAAATCGGGATTTATATATACTGCGCGGGTGGGATCTTTTTGTTTTCATCTTCTTCCTGCAACTATTCATCTCTCGATTTTCCCTAAATCTACGGTGACCACTTTGCACTGCTTCTCTCATCTCCATCATGCTTCAAATCTAGTAAGGCCTCCCATCTCACTTTAATCAAATCGTCTTCCTAGGGTTGCTGAAGTTGAGGCTTAGTTTTTCGGTTCTCTCTATTTTATGAAAATCTATTTGGTCGTTACTTGTGTGTTGGCAAAGAACAATATTTGAATCCACTCTCCACAGCTTTAGTCGATTGAGTTGAGTAAGGTCAAATAAGGGTTTCATTGTCCGAAGTATTTCGCTTCTCAATCGCCCTTACTGAAAAATCGAGTATATTCCATCATGTCTAAGGAAAAAGGAAAAACCCCTGTCCAAAAAGAAAAACCATGACCCTCGCGGTACAAAACGTGGGCTCCACGGTCAAGGGCTAAAGCTCCAACAAGCTCATCAACACCTTCCTCTCCTCTTTCACAATGGGAAAGACCAACTCAGGAAAATTCACAAGATGAGACACACATTCCAATGATTCCACCCCCAAGTGAAACATTATTGAAAAAATATAGGGGGTGACCAATTGTTCAAGAGTGACAAGTAAATTTGGAACGCATTGAGGCATTTGGGATCCAGCCCTACTCAAAGTCGTGGGCTGGACCAAACTCCTTTTGTTTGGTGGAACAATTTGTGATGAACAGATTCTTCAATTTTTAACATATTGCCACACGCCGGTGTTGGAACCCCCATCCATCTCTGTCACTATTGGACCAACCATTAGAGTCATCACCGCTGAAATCATTGCACAACTCAGAATATCAGGCTGTCCTACTAGCTTGGGGGATCTTAATACCGACTCTCCTGATGTTCACGTCACCATGATTAAAACTCTATGCAACGGAATAGAAGTTCCCTGGCGTGACGAAATACTTTACGCTCTAAGGATTTGGAGGTCAAATATAAAGTTCTCCATGCTATCTTCACAACAAATGTGTACCCGAGAGGCACAAATTGTGGAGACTTAACACCATTCACAATAGGGGTTCTTTATTCTGTCGCTACAGGTTAGTGTCTATGTCTTCCATCAATTATACTACATCATATTGCAATTCTTGTCTCTAACACCTGGTCCACAAATATTTCCTTTCCCCATCTATTATGTCTTCTCTCTCGAGAATGTGAACTACTACCCACTGGAGATCATCCTCGGTTGGCACCCAGAATCACAAAAATCAATACTTAGTGGATGAAACTAACTGAGGATCCGTCAACTGCTACAACTACACATCAGCAAGAAGAGGTGGAAAACCATGGAGAGATAGAGCGAGCCAATATGGATATAGAGCCAGTGACACTCGCACTCTCTCTCCTGACTCAGCACACACACAAAAGCGTCGCCGTCGCCGTGATCGGATTGACACCATTCTTAGTGGTCAAGCAAACATGGAGGCAAGGCTTGGTCAGTGTGAAACTAGGCTCTCAACAATGAACGATTGTTGAAATCTCTATAACACACAACACAACAAATTGTGGACCTGATGACTTGTCTGCGAGATTATATCACTCCACCAGAGGATGACCCGTCTGCTTAGTCCAGTTCTGTTTTTGTTTTGCAAAATTCAAGGGTTTTTGGCTTGCGCATTGTTTTTTTTTTTTTTTTTTTTTTTTTTTTTTTTTTTTGATGCCAAGTCGGTCTGATCAATCCTCTTTCCCATATCTATGATCAGATTAAAAGAATGCAAGACCCTTGATAGGTTGAAAAGTTTCTTTTTAACTATTTATGTTTGGATATTGGTGCCCAACTTGGGTTGTTTGTTTTTGGATGCTACATGATGATACATTACTTTTTTTGGATTATGATACTACCCAAGCTTGGGGTAGTTCCTTTGGTGAATGCATGATGATATTTCCTTCTTATGTGTTACTTTTAAATTGTTAATGTCATTTATCTCTTCTTAGTATATATATTTTCATGACATGCAATGATCACATTAAGTTATTACTCGATACTCCTTTATCTTATGAACTTGTGTGATTCTTCCTTCTCCCTCTAGCTTTGCATATAATTGTTAAATCTCATACTTCAGATATATTGGCCTATCTCTTACATTTATTACCCTTTGCCAATGAATGACAAAAAGGGGGAGAACCATACTCCCAAGTATGCAGCTTTTGTGTTTTGCAAATCTTCAAATGCAGGAACTTAAGGGGAGTATGAACAAAGGGGGAGCTACAAGCAACTCAAGTCATATTAAGAGTAAATTCAGTTGTAAATATGTAATATATTGAGTTGATTGTAATAACCTAGGGTTTGTCAGGTTGTTTTGTCACATAATTGACAAAGGGGGAGATTGAAAGTGCCCTGGTTTGTCAAATTACGTGAATGTTGAGTCAATCTTCAAGTGAGCCACAAGATGAAGATTACAAGATCAAGACCTCAACCAGAAAAAAGCTCGAGTGCTCCAAACAGGTAAATGAAGCCTCACTTACCTAACCAAACTCTTGAGGTATATGACCCCATTTAACTTAGTCTTACCCCCAATACATCTTAAAACATCTTTGCTAAGCTTAAGTTTTGAACACTTCGAATATTAGAGGAGTAAACATGAACTATACAGGTAAAATCGATTGCATCGATTTGCGATCGAAGATATTTTTGATTCTATCGAAAATGGTTCGATTACATCAAGAAATAGGCCCATTCTATCCAACAACAAAATAACGATATGCTAAGAAATGTCGATTATATCGAATAGAGTTTGATGATATCGAAATTCAAATTTCGATAGCATCGAACCCGCTTCGATGGCATCGACTTAAGGCACTCCCTCTATAGAGAAAATATTTTATAAGTGTTCATTGATATAATTGAGTCACCTTCGATCACATCGAGAGTAAGTTCTCGATGTCATCGAAGATTGTTCGATTACATCGAAAATCAGGAACATTTTGTCCAGCAAGCCATCCAGGTATATCCATCTTTTCGATTACATCGAAGACCATTCGATGTCATCGAACTTCAAAATTCGATAGCATCGAATGATGATCGATAGTATCAAAAATTGGGACAAAATCTTCTAGTAACCAAAGGTAATTTTTGTAAAGAGAATTCGATGGGATCGAACCACCTCTCGATTACATTGAAGTGCATGTCGATAGAATTGAAGGGTACTCAATAAAATTGAGCAGAATCTGTTCTACACAAAAATGGATATATGTGTAGGAAGTCGATGCAATCGACTAAGATTCGATAACATCAAAGTTCAAATTTTGATGTGATCGAAGACTACTCGATAACATCGACAATTATAGATTTCTACCTGTTTTTTTTTCTTCTTCTTTTTTATACCATTGGGAGTCTTCTTTATATATACCAAGAGTTGCTTCTTAGTAATGAGAGCAAGAATTGAAGGAATCTTGAGAGAGTTATTGTAATCGATCATACCCTCATCCTCAAGCCTTCTTTTCCCATAAGAGTTCATCCTTCAATCCATAGCACGGGCATTCATTGTCATCTTCTTTACTTAATTTAATTATGAACTCTAACATTCATTGAGTTTTCAGTAACACCTTTTGAAGGAAAATCATTGTGCTGGAACTCTTGAATGCTTACTCATGGGAATCTTCTCTAGGTATTTATCTCATATCCCTAAACCTCACTACCTCAGAACATTGATTGAAGCGTCAAAAGAGGTTGCGGTGTAAGGAATCTAAAGACTCTACATCAACATAGAAGATCTTCAGATTGTGCGAGAAAGGGGCTCACTCACTTGTTTGTAAGTATAAGCAGTTCGTTGAGTATGAAGCCCTTTCCTTGTGTAGGATTGAGATTCAGAGTTTGGGTGACAAACTCACCTAGACCTTTTCATAAGGCCTCCGACGGGAGAGTACATTGTCCTTGTGTAGGATGTGTTTGCCTTGTGTAGGCTCCCAGAAGAGTTCTTGGGTAGAACTCATTGCCTTTGTGTAAGCATAGGTTGCCTTGTATAGGCTCTTAAGTGTGTCCTTGTGTAGGACTCGTCGCCTTGTGTAAGCACTTAAGGTTACCTTGTGTAGGCTCTTTAGTTAACCTTATGTAGGTTGTGAAGGTTCATGGTAAACTTGATTTAAAACCATCTGATAGTGGAATCCGGTACACTTTAGGAGACAGTGCGTCCTTTGGAAGTGGAGTAGGCAAGTGGCCGAATCACTATATATGATTGTGTTTAGGATTGATCTAATTTGCTTATGTCTATCAAATAATTATTATGATGCATGATGTAGTAAATGTCTAAGTATCGATAGGAATCACATCCCACACACTATCACATACACTATCTTTATAGGCTAGTTTCTTTACATGTAAATCTTGTGTAAGCCTGTGTTTTGGACCCTCTATTGGCCTGAATGCCATAACGTTACTTTGCCTTACTCATCTTGATTAAAGTTAGGCATTTTTTATTGTTACAGGAACATAATATTTGAAAAGTCCCATTTACCCCCCTCTAGGACACTTGGACATACTTCCATGCTTCAGTAATAGCGGTTCATAACAAAGGTGATAGCGACAATTTGATCTGCATTGTATGGGTCGGGTCAGATTCATTTAGCGGGACGAGTACAAGTTCTTCTTCCATTGAGCACCCTCTTTCGATTGAATCTTCTCGGGGGTCGTATAAGGTGATGGCCATTGCTTGATGTTCTGTTCTCAACCTCGTGGAATAGCATTGTCGAGCTTCCTGTTGGTCTCCCTTGACCAATCCCGTATCATGCTCAATTGGAAATTTCATCGTAAGACAATATGTCAATAGGACGGCTTGAAGAGTGTTGAGTGAAGCTCGTCCGAGGATGGCGTTATAGATGGAAGGTTAATCAACCATTAAGAAATCGATCATGGTCGTCATCTGGTTTTGCTCTTCTCCAGCAGTGACTGGGAATTGAATCGATCCTTCTGAGGTGACCTTATCTCCAGCAAATCCAAGAAGGGGGGTTTTGACAGGTTAGAGTCTAGGTCTTTCAACCCCCATTTTGTCGAATGCTTCGTCGAAGAGGATGTCTATTGAGCTTCCAGTGTCCACCAAGATCCGAAACACTCTGTGGTTAGCTATGGTCATAGTTACCACAAGTGCATTGTCATAGGAGTGGTGAATGCCTCAGGCGTCCTCTTCAGTGAAGGCCAGATCATAAGATGTTAATTTTTACTCTTTTGAGGGCCCACTAGTGACATGGATTTGATGTTCCGAGTCGCGATGGCTGATACATTGGGAATGAGCTCTCCGAGCTTGGTTCGAGTCTCCTCCTCCGGTTGGCTCACCAAAGATAGTGCGTATTTTCCTGGTAGGTTTATTGTTGATAAGTTGGTTGTGCTTTTGGTCTGTTCGTTCTTCCCTCCTATTGACGTACTCATGTAGGTGTCCATTATGGATAAGGGCTTTGATATCTTGTTTTAAGTCGAAGCAATCACTGGTCGAGTGGCCGTGGTCACGATGAAAGTGATAGTACTTTCACTTGTCTCACTTATCGGCATCGAATTTCATCTTGTTCGGCCACTTCATAATTCGTTTGTGTCGGACTTCCATGAGGACTTGCTCAAGTGTTGTGTTGAGGGGGGAGGAGCTAAACCTGCTGTCGGGTCGCCTGCTTAGGCACTGACTTCTAGGTGGTTCATCATCTTTCCTTCTTTTACTGCTGTTGGTTAAGGCGGACTCCTCCTTAGGCCACCTCTCTTTGGTTGTGCTTCCCTTGTTCCGAATAACTTTTTGTAGACTGAAAAGCTATTCGATGTTAGAGTATTTAGAGCCCTATTGAGGAAGTCGGTTATCGTCGTTAGAGGGTTTTTATCGAGCTAGAAGAGGAACTTTCCATCTCTTAGGCCTCCCATCATGGCTGTTAGAGCGATTTCCTCAAAATGCACCTATACTTGCATTGTTTCTAGGTTAAAATGTTTGATATAGTCCTTTAGTAGCTCTCCCTCTTTCTGGATGATATTAAGGAGATGGTAGTGGGCTTGAGACTTTCTTTCCCTCCAATGAAATTGTGATGAAAGCTTTGCTGAGTTGCATGGAAGAGCTTATCGATTGCGGCTTCAGTTGCTGGAATCACTTCCGAGCTGCTCCCGTTAGGGTTAGAGAAAACACACGATACATGACTGCGGTTGATGCGCCGTGGAGTTCCATCCATGCACTAAAGGATTCCATGTTCTCGGCTGGGTCAGTGGTTATATAGTACGGGGTGATTTGAGGCATCATGAACCTTGGGGGTAGTTGAGCAACGATAATGTCGACAGTAAATTATAACATCCTGGATTTTCGTTATTTTGGATTGTCAAAAATCTTTATATATATATATATATATATATATATATATATATATATATATATATATATATATATATATATATATATATATATAAAACTAACCCATGTCGTCACTTACTGACCCTTGACACTCGAGGTGAGCCTATAAGTAGATGATACCAGTAAAGAATTGCACAAACTCGATTAACCAACCGTATGAACCCAACTAATCCACTTGATCACTTAAACCTCAAGTATATCCTCGTGAATTGTTCTTTTAGGGGCCAAATCTAACCGACCCATCACTGACTAATCATGACAACTGTAATTAAATTAAAGATCTACCCAAAGTCGAGTCAGCTATGGCCTAGATCTTAACTAATGGACCAACCTATTTACTCCTTTAGCCTAAGAACCAACAGTTTAGAGTGATCATGACTGCATCACCATTTTCACTAATTTTGAATAGGCCACACTATGAACTTAGTTAATCCAGACCCTAATAACTACGCCCAAGAAATCTCCCTACCTAATTCATTCAAAATATGCCCTGATTACCCGAACGAGCACCAGACTGCTCATTAGTGGCCCACTAGTTCCGAAACTATAGAATAATGTTCATCTCACTGGGCTTGATGTCCATCGCGGGTGGCGAATCAAGATAATACCCAAAACTGCGTAACTTAGGCCATAAGCCAAGTGCTTGAAGCACGCGAATTCCCTAAGCTGAAATCTGAAAACTTAAGTGAAATAGACCTTCCGCTCTTTCGCAAACTTATGATTTTTTGACTGTTAGATCCCAACCAAACTCAGATCATAAGTTAAGGATATTTCTTTTCTCATATCCGTATAACTGTGGCCCTGACCAATCATCGACAGCCGTCCATCGCAAATAAGGCCCCCTCGGCCAATCGGGTCATCCATTTGCTGCTAAATTCGAACCAACCACTCATCCGACAATGGGGCACCCGCCCCATGACACAGATGGGTTAAGGGGCTACTGGAATGGCCATGGGGATCAAAATTTAGCCCACTAGAGGCATGTATGTTAGAAAAGGACCCTCAGGGCCATTTAGACACAAAAACTAGACTATATAAACCTGAAATTTCACTCTCCCACTCCCATCTGAATTTCTAATTGCAAGGGACTGAGAGAGGGGAGAAGAGAAGGAGAGAGCTCCTTGAGAGGCTGATTTGGGGAAAATCCTCCCTTATTGCTGCCTACAACGGAGCCCCCAACCCCTCCACCGTAGAAGCAGCCCACCAGTCATAGGAAGGTAAATCAGTCCAGCCCCTTCTAAATTTTAGGTGTCTTAAGTCTTGCATGCATTCTAACATGTAAATTCTATTAGCACAGGGCTCCGATACGCCAACCTGGGGAACTAACATCTTAGGAGCGGCTCCATAAACTGTCAAACCATTCCTAGTTGTGGACCATTATCCTTAGGTGACCAATTATCGAACCTAGGCTGAAATGAATGATTGTTTGTGTGAAGTTGTTGTGCATATTTATTAGTACGAAATTCGTTGGTAGTTCTCTTTAAATTTGCCTAACCATGTTTAGATTAACTAATGTTTGCTTCCATGCTAGATTAGGCCAAGATATTGAATTATTGTTCTTTTTTTACTTCAATTTCCATTATATGAAATTGATTTTGATGAATCCCCAAATTTGTGACAATTTGGGGGTAATGAGCCTGCGTGTTGTTAATATTTTCGATAGGGTTGAATGCCTATGTTTATTGATATGCATGTCTGAATTTTTTATGACCAAGAGTAGTTTATGATCTCCTGTATAATGCTAAATGATTAAATCCTTTTCTGCGTTGGCCAACGAAACTACAAGACCCGTACGGGCAGCCCCACCAGATGGGCTACCCAACCACCAATCTGAACAATTTAAGTCAAACATGGATAGCCGGCAGTAGTTGGACTATGTGGGATGCTTGTACCCAAAGCCGGGTGTTCCGCAGTTTACCTGAATTGAACAAATTGGCCCACTAACTGACCAACCATGTATGATCGTACCTGTTTGAACCTGAGACACCCTACGCCCATGTAACGTCCACTGGTAACTGCTATGATGCGATCCACAAGTATCGGCAGCCGTGCATGGTGGAATGTGATACTATGCTTGAGTTGTCATCCTACGCTGGGGTGATGAGCCTCCCCATAGTGACCGCGAGCAATCCAGGGTACAAACCCTCCTTGTAAGCCAGGCATGGTGGAATGAGACACTATGCTCGAGCTGTCGGCCGATGTTGGGGTGATGAACCTCCCCGTAGTGACCGTGAGTAAGCCTACCTTACAAGCCACCTTTCGTATGCATTTTCTGGGAGTGACGAACCCAAACGGATTAAGGATTGCAGGCGCAAGGCCACCGTGGCCGGCCTTGTGATCGGATTAGGGCATTGACTTCGTTAGGGTGTCTTAGTTTCGCCAAAACTCCTGGATAAAGTAATGTAATTAAAGATTTGGCTAATATATTCTCTATCACATCGCATTAGTTAAGTTGGCAACTCAGCAGTTGAGGTCGCATTAAGGGAGTGTTGGGCATTACGAACGTAAGATGGTGTCGCTCGAGGGAGTGTTGGTTAGTGAGGGCATGCATCATAACATAATAACATGCATACGCATTAACAAGAGTAGCTAGGAACTTTGTGTTTGATGCTTTTTATTAATTATACCTATGGAATTGATAACTTGTGTAAGTTATTGCTAATAGAACCCACTGAGTTGATCACTCACTCCCACTCTGGGATGGTGTTTTAAAACACTAATCAGACAGTTTCGTAGATGCATGTAGTAGGAATCCAATGTGTTGGAGGCTCACACTGACTCGGAGGAGTCCTCGTACTTCTAGTATATGGATGGGCCGGTGTAGGACACTTTCAGGACGTCAATGAGATTCTTAAGTTGATATATTTTACATTTTTGAAACTGTATATATTGTTCAGTTGTAGTCCCATATTCAGAATAAACATATTTTACTTGATGGTCGATTTACTTGCGTTAAAATTTACGTTTATTCCAGAGTACTTCGCATAGTCTAATTTAATTCCATGAATTGATCAAATGCCAAGTGAAAGGAACTATAGAACCCTGCTTTTGTAAAGTATAAGTGACACCCGGGATATCGAGAGTTGAGTATCTACTCAACCCTTTAAATCCGGAGAGTTACAAGTGGTATCAAAGCATGGTTTTGAATTAAATTGGGTCGTGGGCTATGAACTCGACATAACGCATTCGTTGAAGTGGATGGGAGCACTAAAACCTAGCGACACTGAAACCCTAGGACCGAACCCCTAGCTATTTCGAGTGGTCGGTTCTTAGTTTAGAATTTGGACTTAGAAGAGACTTAAACCAAGAGAGAGTGGTTGTGGTAATGTTAGGGACGGGGCGTTGGAACACTAAGAGGTGTTTCGGTTTGCACTTAGGCAGAACTCACAAATTCAGTATCGCAATCCGGTGTAGTAAGGTTGGGTGACTAAACTAGCTCGTTTTACCCCAAAACCACATATGGTGCGCTCGATAACTCATTTTAGTTTACAAGATATGATCGTTTTAAGTTCTGACAGTCCAGATCATCCCCGCTTCAGATCGGGACTTTTTCTGGCTCACCTAAATCATCAGATGGGCAAAATGGAGTCAGATTAGGAAAGAAGGGGAAGTGTAGAGTCGGAAAAACCTAGGTTCGCCACAAACCGGTACCCCTAAGCCCAAATGGGCCACCGCCAGATTGACCCAAGCTTTATGGGGCCCTCCTACACATGTGGGTCCCCTTTTCTTGCCCTTTCTAGTATTTAAACCCCCAAAACCCTTCTTTTTAATTCATTCCAACTAGAGGTGTACACGAACCGAGCTAGCTTGGTTAGCTCGCTCGACTCGACTCGAAAAAGCTCGATTCAACTCGGTTTGAAGCTGAGTTTGAACCGAGTTGAGCTGATTTTTTGACCTCGAAAATGAGTTCGAGCTGAGTTTGAGCTGGCCCAGATTGACTCGACTCGGATTGAACCTGGCTTGAATCGAACTCGGATCGAACCAGTTCGGTGACTCTGTTACTTTGATATTGAGTTGCTCACCAAGTGTTTGATGAAATGAATCAAAGAAGTGTGGCTGGTGGCAAGGAAGGTATGTATATGAAACCAACACCCTTTTTTTCTTGATTTTTATATTGCTTAGAAGGTGTTTGATAAAATACCTGTAAAACCATTATTGTTGTCTCACATGCGAATTGCGGGCCCAAAACTGAAACAGTGTCCTGAGGCGCTCACGTACGAACTGCCGCAGGACCTTATGATTTGGTCACACGTATGGGATTATTGGCCGTAAATTAATCATGATTAGGCCACAAAGACGATTTGGTTAATTTATGCTCAGGCCGAACGGGTGCTGTAAGGCCAAGCGGCCAAGCTCTACTTGGCGACTGTCTGTACGAGCCATGTACCGCCTGAGGGAGGACCAAAAATTTTGAAATTTTGGTAGGCCATGGGCCTCATTGGGCTTGAAGTCCAACTCGGACGTTAGGCTCAGACGATGCCTGAAAATAGGCAAACCACGCCATCCAACCAGCACTTGAAAATCCCGAGTCGCCAGGTCGAAAGGTGTGAAATCCAAAAATTAAACCAATTGGCCATGTATCTTGAGTTAGTTAATCCGGGCATTTCAGTCGTCGGATCTCTTCTAAATTCACACTGAAGGCTAGAAATATTTTCCAGCCCTTGCTCATAAAATCTGATCGTTGATCCCGAATCAGACCGCTGCGGTAAAACCCCACTTCCGTTTCCCGTCAAACCTCACTCTACCCTTTATCAGGCCATTGGGCACCCTGTCCATGAATTGGATGGGCTAGGGGCCCATCAGAGTAGCCTCAATAATAATAAAAAAAAGGGTCCCACAAGGCCATTGGAGGTATTTGCTAAAAGACAGGGCCAACTAGAATAATTTCAGGGTATATATACCATACGCTCTCTCCCATTTGCTGAAATCTACCAATTGAAACCTGAGAAGAGAGAGAGAGAGAGAGAGAGAGAGAGAGAGAGAGAGAGAGTGGAGTGAGGGTGTTTGGCATTGGTGCTTGGGGACCACATTTTCCCTGCACCCTCACCCTTGGAACCTCGCAAGCTCCGATCCTATCACCGTAGAATCGAACCACACCTGATCTAAGGTGAGAATAAAGCCTTCAACCGCCTTTTTCCTAAAAATCAGCCACATACATACATCTCACCGCCATTTTCTTGCAACGCAGGGCCCCGACATGTCGAGCTTGCAGACCCAGCGACGCTAGGTCGATCTCAGCAACTTTTAGTCAACAATAGGAGCGGACTATTACCTTTAGATGGCCGGTCATCGTGCCTAGCATAGGTTTAGTAAATGTGTCTGGTACATTGCCATTGCATGTTGAAATTTCTTGGATTGCATAAATGGGTCCATAGGCTAGGGATTTCCCAAATCTATGGGAAGGGGGTTTGATCTCCTAATACTCCTAATGTTTAAATTGTTGATTACATGACTCTGTAGGGTATAAACATTTAATCTTCCCCATATGTCATTGATTGTTGGTTGAATTACTATTAGATGTCAAACATGCTATGAGTGAAGACATGCAATGTTATCAATTTGCTGATTTGTTGAATTACTTGCATTGATTCTCAATATATAACCGAATTACATGATCCATGTTGACCCATGAGTGACCGAAATATTGTGCATTGGTGCTTGGCTATCCTTATGATTGTTTATGTTGGAACATCTTGAATAGGATTCGTATAGTCCAGCTGAATTTGGTGTATTGCTATCCATGTATTTAAATTACTGATTCATGCTTGTTTTGTATAACTTATTCTTGAAATTGATGATACGTGTTGTTTACTAGTGCATAGACTCTTATGGGGTGGCCAATTAACTGAATCATTTGGGCAACTTTCTGTTGGACCTACCCACAAGTAATCTGGCTTGATTAGTTAAGCCGTGAATCGGCGGCCGTAGTTGAACTACACAAGACACCGTTCTCAAGTCGTTCGGTTTATAGTGTGACTTATGGGGGCATATTGACTCACCATCGGCCATCCGTGTATGTTAACCATGATCGCACGCCTATGTAGGAACCCGAGATACCCCGAGACCTTTGTGCCCACTATTAATTATAATATTCAGTCCATAAGACTCATGAGCCGGGGATGGTGGTATGGGACAATATGTCAGTGCTGTCGGCCTACGTTGGGGTGATGAACCTCCCGTAGTGACCAATGAGTACCAAGACTCGTGAGCCGAGGATGGTGGTATGAGACACTGTGCCCGTACTGTTGGCCTATGATGGGGTGACGACCTCCCCATAGTGACCGCGAGTTAGACTTGAAAGTCCTAATTGACTTCGTATGAGCTTAAGAGCTATGGGATTATCGAACCCACGAGGGCTAAGGATCGTGAGACCCAATCGGCCACGGCCCTAAACCCCGTGATCAGGTTAGGGCAACGTTTTACTAAGGGTATTACGGTTTCCCCAACTTGCTGGATGAATGAACCTAATTAATTAACTCGGTTAACATGATCCATAACATTGCAATGCTTACTTTAGCGATTAGGGAGTCGAGGTCACACTGAGGGAGTGTTGGTCATTCACGATCGTTAAATGTTGTCGCTTGAGAGAGTGTTGGTGGAAAGAGGCATGCATCATATCATGAACCATGCATTCATTAACAAGAGTATTTAAGAATCTATGATGTATGCTGTTTGCTAAATCTATTCTATGCATGATTATTTATGTTGTCTATTGCTAATGGTACCACTGAGTTGATCACTCACTCCCACTCTGGGACGGTGTTCTAAAACACCAACCAGACTCTGATATAGATGCAAGAACCTTGGAACGAGACGCATTGGAAGATGTCGGTGTGGACGATGAGGAGGAGTTAGCGTACTACCAGACGTTTGGCGGACTTACTAGCGCGATGGATGATCTCGGGCCTGGGCTAGGGCCCAACTTTCTTTATGAGAGGCGAGAGGATGAGACTAGGTCCCAAATGAATATTTGTTTCTTGGGATTATAAGGTTTTTATGCTGGTTCATAAATTTATTAGTAGAACTTGGAATGTGGATGGTTTATATTTAAGTTTCCGATGATTAGTTACCTTATGCTGATTTAATCTTTCGTTGACTTCTTGATATCCACATTTACATGCATACGAGGCCCATTAGGGTACACGTGGCACTCGGATATCCGAGAGCCGAGCTCTTACTCGGCCCTTAGATTTCGGGGCGTTACAAACTTGGTATCAGAGCAATAGTTTGGATTAAATCAGGCCTAGGGTGACGGACCTATCACGACACACTCTGACTTATGATGTGAGCGATTGAACTTAGAGATGACATTAGGATCCCAAGGGTTCGCCGACTTGCGAGACTGAGCCCTGTAGGCTAGTCAAGGACTTGCAATTAGGGAGCCTAGATCTTGTGAAGTGACCTAAGTCACCTCTAACAAAAAATAACGAACCAAGTCGACTCGACTTTATTACATTAGTACTAAATGGCGCAAGTAGCTAGCGAGCCCGAGACAGCTTAACCATTTGAACTTCATAGCTCAAACTAAACATAGATTCTCTCCAACTTTAGTCCCAACTAAGAAAAGAAGCTTCCAAATAATCGAGATGATTCTAAGTCTATCTGGGTCATCAGTTGACAGATTTCAAATCTAGAACGGATCCAGAAGATGTGATAAAACACCCTTTGGACCGCAATGGGTGGACCCGACCTATCAGGGACCCAACAGATGCATTTAGAGGGACCCGAGGGGTCCCACTTGCATTAACGGAACACCCAGAGGACATGGCCACCACCGAATGGCGGCATCGCCTGCCAGAATGTCCAGAGGACGGCGCCGCGCCGCAGCTGGTCCGATTAAGTGGGGTCCCTCCCACGTGTGGGGTCCCCTATACACGCCCCTTTTGCCCCTTTTAACCCTAAAACCCTTATTTCCCTCACTTCTCACCCTCCAACTCACTCCTAAACCTCTCTTCACTCATAAATCTTCACTTTTAAACTTCTAAGTCCTACTTCCTTCTTACAAACCCCACTTCTAACCCTTTCTAAGCCTTGACCATTCCAATCCTTCTTGCATTCTCCTAATCCCACTCCATTTGAGCACAAAAGCCTTTCTTCTAAGATCCCACAACTCCCCTTTCCCTCAAATCCATTACCATCCCAAGCTTTCACACCCCATGGCTTTCTTTGAGGTGGTGACCTCCATTTTCTCCATTTCCATGCTTCTCTCACTCATGGGGAAGAAGCGGGTGGCTTCCAAGGAAGTCGGGCCGAGCCGAGAGAGGAAATCAAAGAAGAAAATTGATACTGGTGCAGGCTCGAGCACCAAGAGGAGGTCCAAGCGAGACCTTGCCCTTAAATTCCACTAGATAGGGTCGTGCTGACGGACATCGAGTACGATAGGTTCCGACGCCGCAAGATAGTCTTCGAGGCCCACGTAAACGAGAAGATGTTCGACGAACACCCATTGCTGGACCACCTTCTCGAGAGTGGATGGGGTCTAATGTTCAAGGGAAAGTCCCACACGAGTGAGGAACTGGTGTCAACCTTCTATGCACGCATACGGAGCCCTCTCTTAACCCTTTGGAATTTTATATTCTCGTGGGCAGGCAGGAGGCTAAAATCAACGTCGACATCATTGCGCATATTCTCGAAGTGGAACGCGGTGTCGTTCATGCCAGTGAGACTTATCTCGCTGATAGGCGGGAGAGATTGCCACACGCGCCACTTGTACGGTCGACTGGTGGAATGAAGGGGAGAAAATAGCCTCAAACCGACGAGTATGACCTCCTACTATCATCTACTCCATCACATATGCTCGTACAACGTGTATCCAAGGTCGAGTAACCACATGGAGTGCACTAGATTCATGGTGGACTTCCTTTACCAAGTAGGACAAGGGGAGAAAGTTTGCCTGCCTACCCTTGTGTTGACCCAGATAGTGCAGGCAACACAATCTATTCGACAGAACCAGTCCCTCCCATTTGGCCGACTGATCTGCAAGATTGCCAAACTTATGGGTACAGACTCATGTGAACCGCCTTGCCCCAATCTGAATGATTGATGAGAACACTCAATAATATGAAGATGGGTCCCAAGCAACACCAAGCCCGACTTGAGGAGCACGGGGATGAGATAAAAGACGAGGAGACTGAAGAGGAAGAGGAGAGTGAGCCCGAAGAGGAAGAAGGTGAGGCCCAAGACACTGACTAGGAGCCTCCCACCACCTATAGCGGGCGTCAGAGTCAGGATGCACTCGACTCTCACCTCCCCAAAATTGAGGAGAACTAGGAGAGCATAAGGAAGAAGCTGAAAAATATGTCCCGTACGCTGAAGGAACTCGTGTGCTACATGCGGGATAAGGGGGCACCTCCACCTTCGCCTGAGTCGGAGAATTAGGAGAGTGATGACGTAGATATTTTCATCCTTGTCTTTTTGTAATGGCCATGGATAGGCCTAGTTTGGTGGTTTTAGGAAGTAGTCATAGAAGTTTTCTGGTTAATGCGTAATCATGCATTTTTCGTCATTGTACATGTAATGCCCTAGCATATGTAACAATGACAATTTTGCTTAATGAAATGTATGAGGTTGCCTTTATTTGAGTAATGCGTTGGAATATTTGGAGAATTGATGACACTCGTGTGATATTTCTTTGAATTTGTGTATGCATTATATGTCATGTCCATGGATATCTTTACATATAAACAATGTAGAATTTACCTTCCAGGGTAATGAGACCCCAAGACGATAGCTGCCTCATCCGCCTGGCTTGGGTTGGGAGAGACGAGTGTGGACGAAATGCCCCAAATGAGCCACAAGGTAGCCAGAACGGAGCCAGTCAACCCAACATAGAAGATGATATGCCAGGTCAACTCCCAGGGGCATCATTCACTCAAGGCGAGACCTCTTCACACCACACAGCCCTGACTGGGGGTACAATGGAGTAGATGTTGCACATCATGCAGCAACAACAATAGTCATTGCACACCTTGGTGGGAGTCGTGGCCCACCATATGAGCATGTCGTCGCCTGATCGAGCTGATATGATGGCCGCGCCTTACAATCTCTTTGAACGCTTCTAGCAGCTTAGACCACCGACTTTCACTGGCACTCATCGACCGGAGGAAGCTGAAAGTTGGCTCAATCAGGTTACTAAGGCAATCTGGCCTCTCCAATGCTCCGAGGCGGAATAGGTGGAATTTATATCCTACCTGTTGGAAAAGGAAGCTGATGTATGGTGGGACAGTGTGTTGAGAACCGTTCCCAAAAATTTTGTATGGACCTGGGAAGACTTTGAAACTTGTTTCTTCCAAAAATAATTCCCATGTACATACCGAATTGAGAAAGAAAATGAGTTCCTGCACCTCCAGCTAGGGGGAATGTCGATGGCCGAGTATGAAAATCGTTTCACCAAACTATGCCGCTATGCCCCCAAGATTGTTGCCGATGAAGAAATGCGCATGAGGTGTTTTGCTGAAGGACTGAGGGCCGAAATCCGCACTAAGATGTGTTGTGCGAACATCCGAACTTATGCTGAGTTGGTTGAGATGTCCTTGTAATCGGAGCAGGATAGAGAACGAGTCTCCCGGGCGCGCCTCCAAGCCGAGTCACGGGGAAGATCCGTGGGACAGTCTTCCTGTACCTCAGAAAGAAGAGTACAACCTAGCCCGCCTCATTAGCATGTTCCTCCTCCACTCGCATTCACCACACCCGATCGTACTTACGGGTATTGTAGAAAAGTGGGGCACTCGGAGGCGTATTGCTTCTCGAAGACAAGGGATCATGGCTATGCGCCTCCTCAACGCGCAAACCAACTGCCCCCAACAAGAATTGCCAACTCCTCCCCAGAGAGCCGCGGGCCCATCTCAGCAAATCCGTAGGCCGCCGTCGCCCTAAATTAGGCTGCCGCCTCGGCCTACATATCAACCCAACCGACCACAACAAGCCCGCGTACACGCCCCGACGGCCGAAGGTGTAGATGCAGCCATGACCAAACCCTAAGCATTCGAAGTCATAGCCCATATCCAAGGTATCCCTGTCTTTCTTCTTGTGGACACTGGGTCCACAACATCGATCATATCGCATACAACCGCCAAGAATCTAAGGCTACCAACTACTCCCATGTCGGGAGTGAGAATCATAGCGACAGCCGGAACCTTCACTAAAGCTACATCCGTCTACCGAGGTTGTCCCATTGATCTAGGAAACAAGAGAATTCACGTGGACCTTATAGTCATAAGGGTCTTCCACTATGACGTGATCTTGGGTATGAACTGGCTCTCTGCAATGAGAGCCGAGATTGATTGTGAGGACTGGACAATGATGATCTATGAAGAGGATAACCCTCCTTTCATGTTTCCAGTTCAGGTTAGCTACCCGCAACGATACCTTTGTTATGCATCGATAGAAAAAGTCAACGAAGAACTTTCATTAACTTGCACACCCATAGTCAAAGACTACGTTGATGTATTCAAGCAACTACCGGGACTCCCTCCCCGACGGGAGATCGATTTCACCATAGAATTGGTGCCGGGTACTGCGCCCATTTCTCTTCCAATCTACCGAATGCCTCCGTATGAAATGGAAGAACTTCGGGTTCAGATAGATGAATTGGTGGACTCGGGTTTCATTCGACCCAGTGTATCACCTTGGGGAGCCCCTGTCGTGTTCGTGAGAAAGAAGGATGGCTCCCTACGGTTGTGCATCGACTATCGACGGTTGAATTAGGTCACTGTGAAGAACAAATACCCACTACCTAGGATTGATGATCTGTTTGATCAACTGAGAGGCGCCTAGTAGTTCTCGAAAATCGATTTGCAATCCGGGTACCATCAGCTTCGAATTAGGGAAGAGAACATATCGAAAACGGCATTTAGAACTAGCTTTGGGCACTATGAGTTCTTAGTCATGCCCTTCGGACTCACGAATGTGCCAGCTGTGTTCAGGGATATGATGAACAAAGTTTTCAGGCCCTTTCTATACTGTTTTGTTGTTGTGTTTATTGACGACGTTCTAATATACTCAAAGAGTCACAAAGAACATGAAGGACACTTACAAGTAGTTTTAGAGACGATCAAGCGAAATAAGTTTTTCGCTAAATTCTGGAAGTGCGACTTCAGGAAGGAGGAGGTCAAGTTCTTGGGCCACGTGGTGTCTAAGGAAGGCATCTCAATGGACCTAGCTAAGGTAGTGGCGATACAAGATTGGAAGTAGCCGAGTTCGGTTACAAAAGTCAGGAGCTTCTTAGGACTGGCGGGATATTACCGCCGGTTTATCAAGGACTTCTCAAAGATAGTTCGACCCCTATCCTAGCTCACCAGGAAGGCCCTCAAATTTTCCTGGAATGAAAAGGAGGAACGGCTTTCGAGAACTAAAGGAGAAATTGACCTCGGCTCCAATGCTCATTCTGCCTGAGCAAGGAGTCAAATACACGATCTAGATGGATGCGTCCTGTATCGGATTGGGTTGCGTCCTTATGTAGAAGGAAAGAGTCATCGCCTATGCCTCGCTGACAATTAAGGAAACATGAAGAAAACTATCCTACTCACGACCTCGAATTGACAGTAGTCATCTTCGCCTTGAAGCTATGGAGACATTACCTTTACGGAGAAGAATTCGAGCTCTTTTGCGATAACATGAGTCTCAAATACATCTTCACCCAAAGGGACTTGAACATGAGACAACGACGTTGGATGGAGACACTAAAGAACTTCAAATTTAATGTTTCCTACCATCCTAATAAGGCTAATCTAGTGGCTGACGCTTTGAGCCAAAAGAAGACGTTAGAATTTGCCACCCCTTTGATGGTAGAAGAGTGGAATATGGTAGAATTTGTGCGGGACTTTGAGCTGAAATTGATATTAGAAGAACCATATGAAGTTGTCACACATGTACACATTCAACTGATGATTGATAGTCATATCATCAAGGCTCAGAGCGGTAATGAATTATTGAGGAAAACGAGGGAACTGGCAGAACTCCGAAGCGACTCCGAATGGAGAATCGGCTTTGATGGAGGCCTATGATTCCAAGGCCACCTTTGTGTCCCAAACCACCCCAAATTGAAAGAAGAGCTTCTAACCGAGGCCCACAATTTGAAATTAGCAATGCATCCCGGAAGCATCGAAATGTATCGGGACCTCAAGCAAAACTATTGGTGGGACAACATGAAAAGAGAGATAGCTGATTTCGTCTCTCGATGTCTCACATGTCAACAAGTCAAGGCTGAACATCGCCAACGTCAGGCCTGTTTTGCAGCCCATTGCTCTTGCTGATGGACATGAGACTTCATTTCATGGACTCATCTCGGGTTTGCCCAGGACAAGGAAGGGACACGATTCAATTTGGGTAATTGTGGACCGATTGACAAAATCGACTCATTTTCTCCCAATTCGAACTTCTTACTCTGCCGACGATCTAGCCAAATTGTACATTAAAGAAATAGTTCGGCTCCATGGTGTCCCCTTAGAAATCGTATCGGATCGAGATGCCCGATTCACTTCGATATTTTGGACTCGAGTACAACAAGCAAAAGGAGTGAAGTTGAAGTATAGTACCACTTTCCACCCACAAACAGATGGGCAGATGGAACGAATGAATTGCATATTAGAAGACATATTGAGAACGTGTACACTAGACTTCTTGGATAGTTAGGACGAATGTCTCCCTTATGCCAAATTCGCCTACAATAATAGATTTCAAGCTAGCATCGGCATGGCGCCTTAAGAAGCCTTATATGGACGCCCATGCCGAGCGTCTCACTGATGGGCTGAAATTGGTGAGAAGAGTTTATTGAGGCCTGATTTGGTTCGGACAACCACCGAGAAGATCGAAATCATTAGGCGACGTCTCTAAATGGCGCGGAGCAGACAAAAAAGCTACGCAAACACTAAGCATAGGGACCTAGAGTTTGAACCAGGGGACCATGTGTTCCTGAGGATTTCGCCAATGAAAGGAGTTCTACGTTTCGGCAAGAGTGGAAAACTTGCCCCGCGATACATTAGGCCTTTCCAAATTCTCGACCATATAGGATCGGTGGCATATCGCCTGGCATTGCCCACTCCACTCGCCGGAGTACACAATGTGTTCCATGTCTCCATGCTAAAAAAGTATGTTCCCGACCCCTCACACGCCATTCGATGGAAACGCGTGAAACTCAAGGACAACGCCAGGTACATTCTTAAGCCCACACGAATCCTGGACAAGAAAGAGCAAGTGTTGCGGAACACGGTAGTCCTGTTGGTTAAAGTACTGTGGACACACCACGACGAGAGGAAGCCATTTAAGAGACCTGAAACTGAAGTTCGCAAGCACTACCCGAACCTACTTCAAGCAATACGAACCGTACAAATTTCGAGGACAAAATTTATTTATAAGGGGGGTAGTGTAACATCTCAAAATTTCACGGCTAGAGTTTGTACTCGTACCCGAGGAAACCAAGTGTTAATGATGTACAACTAGATGCTCTGAAATCGCACCCTATTTTTTTCATTTGATTATATCCAGATACATTCATGAAGGTAACATTCACAAGAATAAAATCAACTGTATTGATTATATATCATCAAAGTAAAATGAATAATCAAGGCCTCATAATGGGAGGTTTATTACAACATCAGAGTTCACAGCGGAAGTGTAAAACTAAATAGTAAAACTGTCTTCTTAGTCTTTCAAGAAAATCTTCTATAGGGAAGTAGTCCTCTAAGTCTTCAATCTATACGTCACCTGCATCATCTATATGGTTGGGAGAGGGTCAATGCCCTACTCATAGTGAAGATTATCCTTTAAGATTAACAATAATTCAAGAGATTCATAAAGGTAAGGTAAAGGGCACTGATACGTCTCGTACTCCACTAATACATGAGATATCAGTATGCGCAAACAACCTACATGAGATGCATTCCTAGCATAGTGTGTGCGGCTCATCATACGTAATGATCGTCACAATGTGGAATATAATTCGTAGGAAACCCGGCTCGACCCGCATCCCATAACTACGGATATTCGCCGGACATGACCAACGCTAACGTGGATTTACGCGAATATCTCAAGGCAACACAACTCGCGGTTGGGGGATTTACGTAACACGATGTGTTCGTAGAGCGACTAATTGCGACATCCAATCTCGAAGAGTTGATGTAACACGTATACCGATTTACATACATTGATTATGAACCACGCCAACCAACCTACGGAATTACGTGCTGACCAAGAGGACCACTACCCGTAACGCATTACGTCCATGATAAGATATTTGAATCACTAGTCGTGATACCTCGTAACACATCACTTGCACTTATAGAGAATGTAGTTGAATCATGAAGAATATAAACTGAATCATGGAGGTTCTGGAATAACAAGACACATGCCCATGCCTTTAAACATAGATGACACAAGGCTAATATAATAAAGAGAAGAGTGACAATGGTCAACTCAGCAAAAGTGGCAATGAGCAACATAACAAGAGAAGGGTGACAATGGTCAACTCAACAAAAGGAGAGTGGCAGAGACAACTCAAATAAAAAGACGAGTGGCATAGCCAACTCAAATATAAAGACGAGTGGCAGAGACAACTCAATAATGGATAAGGCAGGGGCAAGGCTTGTACCCATGGCCTCACATAAATTCAGAGAAATTCTCTTGTATTTGACATCACGTCATAATTCCAAAAGGGCCAATAAATCAATTGATAGGATAATTCCCAGAGAACATGTAAACATGAAATACAGGATAATTCATATCGTAAAAGGCACAAAAGGGGCCCAGATGAAATAATAAGAATACAGCAAAAGGCAAGATAATTCACCCCGTAAAAGGTACGAAGGAGGCCATAATTGATGGTGAAACATATAACAGCATAAAAGATTCAAAGTTTGATATAAAAGGCCAGATAAAATACATGTAAAGGCAAGATTAAATTGATGAAGACATGAAAAGACAGGATGCAATTATTAACTTAAATTATGTAAGCTTAAAGAATAAAACCCTCACCTTGGTTGCTTGGATGTCTTTTAAGGTTTAACATTCGCGTAGCTTTGAGACTATCGCTCCACCAGTTTTTGAAATTGACTGTATGAGTTTAGAGTTTTCTAAGTTGAACTACGCATGACTCAAGTTATTTGAGACTCGGATGCTCTTCTACCTAGTCAACTCGGTCCTATCATGGTGGAATTTTCCATCACTATAGGTAAAAGACGTCTGAAGGAAGGTTATGTAGGGAAAGGAGGAGGGAAGATTTTCACCAACTGACGAGCTCGACCTGACCTGAAATTTGGCTGGCAAGCGACGGGACTCGACGGATAACACTTCTTTCTTTCTTTCTTTCCTTCTTTCCTTCTTTTCCTTTCCTTCTTCTTTCTCTCTTTCTTTTCTTCTCTTTTCTTTCTTTCTTTCTTCTCTTTCTTCCTCTCTTTTCCTTCTTTCCTTCTTTCTTTCCTTTCTCTTTTCTTTTCCTTGCTGATCTGACAGGGATCAGACGGTGGCTGCATGATTGCTCTCTACCTTTCCTCATGATTTTTCTCTCTCTCTTCTTCTTCTTCTTTTTTTTTTTTTTTTTCTTTTGTCTTCCTCCCGTCGTGAATGAGAGGGGGATTTTATAGGCAGAGGGGCGTCCAGATCCTTCTGCGAAGGCTCTTACGCAGCCCTGTTTATGGTGCAGCGAATTCGCGAAGAGAGCCTTGCTTGCGGGTGGTTCTTCTGGAATTCTGCGACCAGATCTACCTGATCCGTCATCTTAGGGACGGTCGTGACCTCTTTCCAGAGTGTCTGGACGGTCTAGATTGATCTCCAGCTCTCTAGTTTAACCGTCCATCAGGGCGGATCGTCTAGACATCCGCAGCCTGCGTATAACCGATTGCGGTGATCTTGGTGGGGTCCATATTATCCAACGTCTTAGAAATCCACACCTTCTATTGAACTTGCAGCGAGATTTCGATTTCAGGGTGGACTGTTTTGGCTTGCCGTTGATGCGGCCCACCTTGTTGATCATGCGGAAAGATCCTGACATTCAGCAAGCTAGTGACCGCTCCCTGGCGTGTCCCAGACCAATCTCCCTAGGTCTTGGTCAGGCTTTTCATCCGGTTCGAATGGACGTCTCGGATGGGGCTTCCAGATCGAGATAGTGGCCCTCTGAAACGGATCGCAACTCCCTGTTGCTGCAGAAGAAGGATTTTTGAATCCTGTTGGGATTCTTCGGGTCATCGGTCTTTGACCGCCTTTGTTGGCTCGGTACACAGCGGGCGTACTTCCGCTGTGTACACCGGCCACGTGAAGAGAGGCCCATCATACTAGTTTAGGGAATCCACTCCGTCCATCTGGTTTCCCATTTAATGTAACGGGTTGGGCCCAATTTGATGCATAATCTAACATCAGGTGGACCCCAAGATCATCGGTTAATGATTGTTTCATCCATTGGGACACTTATACAATGATCTAAGGGTTGATATTTGATGTGTACGGTTAATTTAGGCTAATTAAGCATGTTATGAAGTTTCATGCTAAACTGATTGTGGGAACTGAGTGAACTAGAATTTAAGGGTCTAGTTTAGTGGCATTATCGTAATTATTAGTGATCTAAGGGTTTTGTGGAATCTAACGGTTTCAGGTGGTTACAGGCATGTTTCTAAGTATTTCTTATGAAGAGACTTATGTCTGAATCCTTATGGATGAAGGATTACACATCGATGTAGCTTGAGGGGTGTACATGTACTGATCCATATGATCAATGGTCGGATGACCTGATCTACAGGTGGGGGTTGTTTTCAATGGTAAGATACGTGTCAGGGCAAAGATATAAGGCTAGAACAGTTGGATTGGTAACGTACACACATATATCTCCTGTTGAATCTTATGGTAACGCTCGAGGACTTTCGATGCCAAAGTATCGAAAAGTTCAG
Organism: Magnolia officinalis; assembly: GCA_021015155.1. Lineage (NCBI taxonomy): Eukaryota > Viridiplantae > Streptophyta > Magnoliopsida > Magnoliales > Magnoliaceae > Magnolia > Magnolia officinalis. The sequence continues at coordinate 47,112,478 of JAJHSJ010000009.1, forward strand.
GGCGTTACAGGTAGATTGCAACACCCGGCCCAAAACTGAAACAGTGTCCTGAGGCGCTCATGTGCGAACTGCCGCAAGACCATATGATTTGGTCACACGTATGAGATTATTGGCCGTAAATTAATCATGATTAGGCCACAAAGACGATTTGGTTAATTTATGCTTAGGCCAAACGCGGGCTATAGGGCCAGGCGGCCAAGCTCTACTTGGCGACTGTCCGTACGAGCCATATACCGCCCGAGGGAGGGCTAAAATTTCTAAAATTTTACTACGCCATGGGCCTCACTAGGCTTGAAGTCCGACATGAACGTTAGGCTCATACGATGCCCGAAAATAGGCAAACCACGCCATCCAGCCAGCACTTGCAAATTGCGAGTCGCCAGCCCAAAGGTGTGAAAACCGAAAATTAAACCAATTCGCCATGTATCTTGAGTTAGTTAATCTAGGCATTTCAGCCGTTGGATCTCTTTTAAATTCGCATCGAAGGCTAGAAATATTTCCCAGCCCTTGTCCACAAAATCTGACTGTTGATTGATAATCAGTGACGGTTGATCACGAATCGGACCGCCACGGTAAAACCCCACGTCCCTTTGCCATCAAACTTCACCCGGCCCTTTATCAAGCCATGGGGCACCCTGTCCATGAATTGGATGGGCCAGGGACCCATTAGGGCAGCCTCAATAATAAAAAAGGGGCCCCATAAGGCCATTGGAGGTATTTGCTAAATGACAGGGCCAACTAGAATAATTTCAGGGTATATATACCATACCCTCTCTCTCATTTGTTGAAATCCAGCAATTGAAACCTGAGAAGAGAGAGAGAGAGAGAGAGAGAGAGAGAGAGAGAGAGAGAGAGAGAGAGGGTGTTTGGCATTGGTGCTTGGGGACCACATTTTCCCCGCACCCGCACCCTTGCAACCTCGCAAGCTCCGATCCTATCATCGTAGAATTGAACCACACCCGATATAAGGTGAGAATCGAGCCTTCAGCCGCCTTTTTCCTAAAAATCAGCCACATGCATGCATCTCACCGCCATTTTCTTGCAATGCAGGGCCCCGACACGTCGAGCTTGCGAACCCGGCGATGCTAGGTCAATCTCAGCGACTTCCAGTCAACAATAGGTGCGGACCATTACCTTTAGATGACCGATCATCATGCCTAGCGTAGGTTTAGTAAACGTGTGTGGTGCATTGCCATTGCATGTTGCTGAAATTTCTTAGATTGCATAAATGGGTCCATAGGCTAGGGATTTCCCAAATTTATGGGAAGAGGGTTTGATCCCTTAATACTCCTAATGTTTAAATTGTTGATTACATGACTATGTAGGGTATGGACATTTAATCTTCCCCAAATGTCTCTGATTGTTGGTTGAATTACTGTTACATGTCAAACATGCTATGAGTGAAGACATGCAATGTTGTCAATTTGCTGATTTGTTTAATTACTTGCATTGATTCTCAACATATAACTGAATTACACGATCCATGTTGACCCATGAGTGACCGAAATATTGTGCATTGGTGCTTGGCTATACTTATGACTGTTTACGTTGGAACATGTTGAATAGGATTCGTATAGTCTAGCTGAATTTGGTGTATTGTTGTCCCTGCATTTAAATTACTGATTCATGCTTGTTTTGTATGACTTATTCCTGAAATTGATGATACGTGTTGTTTACTAGTGCACAGACCCTTATGGACTAACCAATTAACTAAATCACTTGGGAAACTTTCTGTTGGACCTACCCACGAGTAATCTGGCCCGATTAGTTAAGCCGTGAATCGGCGGCTGTAGTTGGACTACACGAGATACCGTTCTCAGGTCGTTCGGTTTATGGTGTGACTTATGGGGGCATATTGACTCACCATCGGTTATCCTTGTGTGTTAACCATGATCGCATGCTTATGTAGGAACCCGAGATACCCCGACACCTTTGCGTCCACTATTGGATTAAGAGCTATGGGATTATCGAACCCACGAGGGCTAAGGATCACGAGAGCCAATTGGCCACGGCCCTGAGCCGCGTGTTCAGGTTAGGGCAACGTTTTACTAAGGGTATTACGGTTTTCCCAACCTGCTGGATGAATGAACCTAATTAATCAACTCGGTTAACATGATCCATAACATTGCATTGCTTACTTTGGCGATTAGGGAGTCGAGGACACACTGAGGGAGTGTTGGTCATTCGCGATCGTTAGATGTTGTCGCTCGAGGGAATGTTGGTGAAAAGAGGCATGCATCATATCATGAACCATGCATTTCATTAACAAGAGTATTTAGGAGTCTATGATGTATGTTGTTTGCTAAATCTATTATATGCATGATTATTTATGTTGTCTATTGCCAATGATACCACTGAGTTGATCACTCACTCCCACTCTGGGACGGGGTTCTAAAACACCAACTAGACTCCGATATAGATGCAGGAACCTTGGATCAAGATGCATTAGACGATGACAAGGAGTTAGTGTACTTCCAGTCGTTTAGCGGACCTTACTAGCGCGATGGATGATCTCGGGCCAGGGCCAGGCCCAACTTTCTTTAGGAGAGGCGAGAGGATGGGACTAGGTCCCTAATGAATATTTGTTTCTTAGGATTATAAGGTTTTTATGCTAGTTCAAAACTTTATTAGTAGCACTTGGAATGTGGATGGTTTATATTTAAGTTTCTGATGATTAGTTACCTTATGCTGATTTAATCTTTCTTTGACTTTTTGATATCCACATTTATATGCATATGAGGCTCATTAGGGTACACGTCGCACTCGAAAATCCGAGAGCGAGTTCTTACTTGGCCCTTGGATTTCGGGGCGTTATGGCGCGCCCCCAACGATTTAGTCCAGTGGGTGGCGGGGCCACCACGGAATCGGCGTGATCCCACTGGAATTCATCGGGACCCCCCAAATCGCTGTGACCCTGCCGAAATTTTTTGCGATTTTCTTTTTTTTTTTTTTAACCGACTTCAAAAAATCATATCTCCCTCAATATAACTTTGATTAGGTTGATTCAAAAGCCAAATGAAGCTTAATAAGTCTACTTTCATATAAAAATAAAAATTTTAATATATTTAAATTTAGGATATTAATAATAATATATAATTAAGTAACTAAAAGTGACAAGGATGGTACAAACAATAGATGAGTTGGACATGAATTAAAATGAGAACTCTCTTTAACTAAGACCCGAAAGACAACTTTATAAATGTAAAATTCGAACTTCCTAATGAATTTTAATATTCCCCAAATGTCTAGAATAATCGGACTATGGAATAATGGAACCATACACCTGTGAAGCATTCACGGCTTGACCCAATTCTCAATCCTGGGCCACTACCAATGGACTCACTACTTTGACAGATCAAAAGATCAGGATCCACTAGGACTAGGAAGGGGTACAACGAGCCTTCTACCCTAGTTAGGTATATGATCAACATATCGGGTTCAAGCCCACTACAACCGTCTCTCGATGTTGATTGAACATTGAAAACAAATATTTTTACTCTAGATAGAGAGGAACGGTCGTCATGAATGCAAATTTTTTGAAAAAAAAAAATTATAGTAAACCATCAGGGTGAAAAAGTTTTACGGGGTGTAGACTACAATAAACCAGACTAGTATAGTTAGTATGTACCCTACCATGCACATGAACATGAAATCAACGGAACTTAGGCGTACATAATTAAAATACCATTACCTATTTACATTAGGCAATTTCGGGGACGAAATTATTTTTAAGGGGGGTAGATTGCATCCTGAATTTTTGCTATTTTGGATTGTCAAAAATTCTTTAAATTATATATATATATATATATATATATATATATATAACTAGCCCATGTCGTCACTTACTGACCCTTGACGCTCGAGGTTAGCCTATACGTAGATGATACCAGTAAAGAACCTCACAAATTCGATTAACTAACCGTATGAAGCCAACTAATCCACCTGATCACTTAACCCTCAATTGTTCATCTAGGGCCCAAATCTAATCGACCCATCATTGACTAATCAAGACAACCATAACAAAATTAAAGATGTACCCAAAGTTGAGCCAGCTATGGCCCGGATCTTAACTAATGGACCAAGTCAACCTATTTACTCCTCTATCCTAAGAATCAACAGTCTAGAGTGATCATGACCAAATCACCATTTTCACTAACTTCGAATTGACCACATTATGAACTTAGTTAATCCAGACCCTAACAACTGCGCCTAAGAAATATCCCTACCCAATTCATTTGAAAAATGTACTGATTACCCAAACGGGCTCCAAACTGCTCGTTAGTGGCCCACTAGTTCCGAAACAATAGAATAATGTTCGTCTCACTGCGCTTGACGTCCATCGCTGGTGGTGAATCAAGATAATACACAGAACTACACAACTTGGGCCATAAGCCAAGTGCTTGAAATGTGCGAATTCCCTAGGCTGAAATCTGAAAACTTAAGTAAAATAAAACTTCCGTTATTTAGCAAACTTGTGGTTTTTCGACTGTTAGATCGCAAGCAAACCCGAAGCATGAGTTAAGGATATTTCCCTGCTCATATCCGTATAACTGTGGCCCCGATCGATCATCGACGACCGTCCATCACAAATAAGGCCCCCGCGACCAATTGGGTCATCCATTTGCTGCCAAATTCGAACCAACTACTCATCCGACAATGGGGCACCTGCCCCATAACACAGATGGATCAGGGGGTCACTAGAATGGCCCTAGGGATCAAAATTCAGCCTAATAGGGGCATACATGTTAGAAAAAGGACCCCCAGGGCCATTTAGACACAAAAACTAGACTATATAAAGCCTGAGATTTCACTCTCCCACTCCCATCCGAATTTTTAATTGCAAGGGAAGATAATGAGAGAGATCCTTGGGGGGCTGATTTAGGGAAAAATCCTCCCTTACTGCAACCCACAATGGAGCCCCTGACCCTGCTGCCGTAGAAGCAGCCCACCAACCATAAAATGGTAAATCAGCCCAGCCCCTTCTAAATTTTAGGTGTCTTAAGCCTTGCATGCGTTCCAACATGCAAATCCTATCAGCGCAAGGCTCTGATACACCAAACCGGGGAACCAACATCTTAGGAGCGACTACACAAACCGTCAAACCATTCCTTGGTGCAGACTGTTATCCTTAAGTGACCAATTATCGAACCTAGGCTGAAATTAATAATTGTCTGCTTGAAATTGTTGTGCATGTTGATTAGTAAGAAATTCGTTAGTAGTTACTTCTCTTTAAATTTGTCTAACCATGTTTAGATTAGTCAATGTTTGCTTTCATGCTAGATTAGGCGATGATATTGAATTACTGTCCTTCTTTACTTCAATTTCTGTTATATGAAATTGATTTTGTTGTTAATATGTTTTGATAGGGTTGAATGCCTATGTTTATTGATATGCATGCCTGAATTTTCTGTGACCAAGAGTAGTTTATGATCTCCTGTATAATGTTAAATGATTCAATCTTTTTCTGGGTTGGCCAGCGAAACTACAAGACCCATATGGGCAACCCACCGAACGGGCCACCTAATGACCAATCTAAACAATTTAGGTCGAACACGGATAACTAGCAGTAGTTGGACTACGCGGGATGCTCGCACCCAATGTCGGGTGTTCCGTAGTTCGCTTAAATTAAATAAATTGGCCCACTAACTGACCAACCATGTCTATTAACCATATATGATCGCACCTGTTTGAACCTGAGACACCCTACGCCCATGTAGCGCCCACTAGTAACAGCTATGATGCGATCCACAAGTCTCGGGAGCCGGACATGGTGGAATAGGACACTATGCTCCAGTTGTTGGCCTACACTAAGGTGACAAGCTTCCTCATAGTGATCGCGAGTAATCTAGAGTACAAACCCGCCTCGTGAGCCAGGCATGGTGGAATGGGACATTATGCTCAAGCTATCGGCCTACGTTGGGGTGATGAACCTCCCCGTAGTGACCGCGATTAAGAATACCTTACAAGTCACCTTTCGTATGCATTTTCTAGGAGTGACGAACCCAAACGGATCAGGGATCGCAGGCGCAAGGCCACCGCGGTTGGACTCGCGATCGGGTTAGGGCATTGACTTCGTTAGGGTGCCCCAGTATCCTCAAAACTGCTGGATGAATGATTGTAATTAAAGACTTAGCTAACATATTCTTCATCACATCGCATTAGTTAAGTTGGCGACTCGGCAGTCGAGGTCGCCTTGAGGGAATGTTGGGCAATGCAAACGTAAGATGGTGTCGCTCGAGGGAGTGTTGGATGGTGAGGGCATGCATCATATCATAATAACATGCATACGCATTAACAAGAGTAGCTAGGAACTTTGTGTTTGATGCTTTTCATTAATTGCACCAATGGAATTGATAACTTGTGTAACTTATTGCTAATGGAACCCACTAAGTTGATCACTCACTCCCACTCTGGGATGGTGTTTTAAAATACCAACCAGACAGTTTCGTCGATGCAAGTACTAAGAATCCAATGCGTTGGAGGAGGCTCATACAGACTTGGAGGAGTCCTCGTACTTCCAGTAGCTGGATGGGCTGATGTAGGACACTTTTAGGACGTCAATGAGATTCTCGAGTTGATATATTTTACATTTTTTAAACTCTATATACTATTCTGTTGTAGTCACATACTCTGGATAAACATATTTTACTTGTTACTCAATTTACTTGCATTAAAATTTTCATTTATTCTAGAGTACTTTGTATAGTCTAATTTAATTCCATGAATTGCTCAAAGTCAAGGTGAAATGACTACCGAACCTCGCTTCTCTAAAGCATAAGTGACACCTGAAATCCAGGGTGTTACATAAATGGTGGCTCGGTTTCTTCTAGTATTGCCTCGTCGAAGCATTTATTCGGTAAGCTTGTCATATATCACTGATCTGATCTCGTATATCATTGAGTTTGGCTTCCCAATGGTTGTCGCTCTCAGCCATTACCTCATTCATTGCCTCGGAAGCTTTGTCGCGTCTCTTCCTCTCCAATTCATGTCGCAAGTCGGAAGCAGCCAGTGTAGCAGTACAGGAGACATGAGAATGCAATGGTTTTGACGTTCCGACTTACCTACTTCTTCGGGAACCAACAGGTAACTCGACTGGCTCATAGACCTCTAGAGATGCCTGTCCTATTACTTGTCCAGCCCCCTCGGTGAGACGGGGTTGTAATTGCTCCAACATCTGTTTCATCGAGTTCATGTAGTTATTCAACATTTCAACTTCATACTCAAGGGAGATGACCCGACCTCCCTAGCTCCTGGACGTTGTATTGGCCCCGCTGGTACAGAATCACCCTGAAGTTGGCAAGATGAATCCTGATGGCTCGCTAACTATTTCGACAGTGTGAGATCGGGAGCAGCGGTGGAGGGGGCTATCTTCTTATTCCCTTTCGCCATTGTTGAGTGGTTGTAGGCAAAGAGAATGGCTTCGAAGTCATTTCGACAGACAGCGTGTAACATCCCGAATTTTCACGGCTAGAGTTTATACTCGTGCCCGAGAAAATCGGGTGTTAATAATGTATAAATTGGATGCTTTAAAAATCTCACCTTATTATTTATTTATTTGTTTTATTTAGATCACATCCAAATACATTTATGAAGGTTCCACAAGAATAAAATCAGCTTTATTTATTATTTCATTAGAGTAAAAAAATTCAGTAAATAATCAAATGCCCTCTCAATGGGAGCTTATTACATTTATCGAGTTTGCAGCGGAAGTATAAAACTAATTCATAAAACTATCTTCTTATTCTTTCAGTATAATCTTCCATAGGGAGATGGTCCTCTAAGTCTTCAATCTGTACGTCACCTGCATCATTTGTACGGTTGGAGAGGGTCAACACCCTACTCATAATGATAGTTATCCTTTAAGATTAACAATAATTCAAGAGATTCATAAAAGTAATGTAAGGGTTCTGATACGTCCCGTACTCCACAACTACGAGAGGTATCAATATGTGCAAGCAACATACATGAGATGCATTCTTAACAAAGTATATGTGATTCATCACACTTAGCAAATGCTACAATGTGGAAAATGATTTAGAATTATCCAGCTCATGCCGCATCCCATTCTACAAAGATTCGTCGGCGTGTCCCATGTTTAACATGGATTTATGCGGTTATCCCAAGACGACATAATACATGACTGGATGATTTACGTCACACAATTTGTTTATGGGGCGACTGTTTGTGACATCCAATCCATGAGGTGATGTAACATGCATTGCGAATTACTTAAATTGATTTGTGCACCATTACCCGTGATACATGGAATTACGTGTCACCCCAGAGGCTACTACCAAAAACGAATTATGTCCACAATATTTATTTGATCACTAGAGGGGGATTTCCAACATAGTACTTGCTCTAAAGAGAGAATTTATTGAATTATAGGAGCTTTGGAATTCCAAGACACATGCCCAAGGATAATGAAATAAGGAGGAGAGTAGCAATGACTAACTTAACAAAGAGGAGAGTAGTAATGACCAACTCAACAAAGAGGAGAGTAGCATGGCCAACTCAATAAAGATGAGAGTGGCAATGACCAACTTAACAAAATTGGTAAAGGCAATGGCAAGGCTTATACCCATCACCCCATATAAAAATAATGAAGATCACTCGTAATTAACATCATACCATAATCCCAAAAGGTAAATAATTGTTGGTGGCAAATTAAACAATTGCAGGGAGAGAATCATAGTAACATGAGAGCATGTAAAAAGGCAAGATCATATCAACTTAAATCAAAGTAAGCTTAAAGGAATCCCTCACATAAATTCAAAAAGATCATGCATAATTAACATCACACCTTAACCATAATTCTCAAAGGATAAATAATTGATGGGGGTAATTTAAATATTTGTAGGGAGGATTCAAAGCATGTGAGAGAATAGAATAAATCAAACCAAATCAAGTTAATATAAGCTTAAAGGAATTCCTCACCTTAGGTGGTGACTTAGTCTCTTACTAAGTTAAACTATCAGAGGCGTACGATCAGGTTGTACTATAATCCGCCTAGTTCGAATTGATTTAGATGTCAAATTAGAGTTGATAAAAACTTGACCTAAACCATTCCTTAGACAGGTTTATATGTTGCTTAAGCTGATAAGTTTTCAACTTATCGTGTTTAGGCCCTTCTTATCATTAACTCGAAAACGAAATTCCATTGTTGAGGGATAGATCAAATTTGGAAAGGGAAGAGGAGGATAGAAAGTAAAGAAGGTTAGGAGTCGAACCAGGCCTCGGTTGTAGCTTGACGTGCAACTATCTTGGCCTTCACGTTTTCTTCTTATCTTTCTCTCTCTTTCTTTTCTTTTCTTTTCTTTCTCTCTCTTTCTCTTTCTTCTTCATTTCTTTTCTTTTCTTTTCTTTCTCTGTCCCTTTCTTTCTCTTTTCTTCTCTCTCTCTCTCTCTCTCTCTTCTCTCTCTCTCTCTCTCTCTCTCTCTCTCTCTCCTTGGACATTTGAGAGGTGGGAGTGTTAATGTAGAGGGGAACGCACGCCCCCTTTTTAAAAGGGAGTGGGCATGGGAGGGGCGTGTTTCCCATCTCGCTTGGATTGGGTTTCTCCAATTTTCCATTTTCTGACGATCTTTCTTTAAATCTAATTCATTCATTATGTTAGGGTTATCAAATAGAGTCGGGCTCTATGATTTTCTTGGTGATTCGAAATTTAGATTGACCAATCTTGAAAATTCTCATAACAGGTGTCAAAACGAACTTGATCTCAATTAACGGCCTACACTTAATTATCAGGGCCCAATTTTGAGAAAAATGTGTAGTCACGATAGGCAAATGTTGGCCAAAATTTGGTGGTTGATTGATGGTGGAAAAGGTCAAGATCTAAAATATTACCTTTTGCATCAAAATAAGGAACTGACTTTAGTGTTCAACGGTGCGGGATTATAGATCGGGGTCTAAATTTTGTATAACGTCGTAATCATATGAGGCCAAAGTGTGGTCCAAATTTGAGTTGCGATGGACGAAAGAAAGTGGTTAAATCGGAAGATTCATATTTATAAGGAGTTGATAGTCCTTAAAAAGGTAACTTCGCGCCTAAGGAAAAGTCTACAAAAGTAGGGTCTTCATATTTTGCACTTGGTCCATATTATGAGCAATGTAAGTCATTCATATAAAAGGGAAATACCCTACTACAACTACTCACGAGGTTTCTTCACTCGATGGATACCAAAATCAATGGTTACAGGGATGATTTGTCAATTGGGTCACTTTTACAATGATCTAAGGGCCGAAATTTGACATGTATGGTTAATATATGATACATAGGTATAGTATAAATTTTCACATCAAACGGATAGTGGGAACCATGTGATCTAGAATTCAGGGGTCTAGGTTAATGGTATTTTCATAATTATTGCTGACATGAGAGTTTTGAAAAATCTAATGGTTCTTCATGGTTATAGGAACATTTCTAAGTAATTCTTACAAAAGGACTTATATCTAAATCATTATAAATAAAGAGTTATTCACCAAATTAATTAGGGAATATACATATATCAAACCACACAATGGATGGTCAGATGACATGTTTAAAATAGAAAAACTTGATAGTTGGTAATCTAGTCATGTATGTAGGTGGTAGTACGGTCGGTTTTGTAAACGGATGAACACAAGTGGGTTTTTGGAGTGATCAAGAGGTAAAACATGTATTCGTTAGATTCAAGTGACTAGTTCACATGTGTAGGTTTCTCGGATTCTAGTTCTGATGGTAGATTAAGCATATTCCTAGGTGGTGAACAAGATGAATGGATCAGAATTTCAATTTGATATATGTATTGTTTCGAACAAGAAACAAATGCATTTGTATTTAGGGAATTATCTTATTAGAACATAATAAAGAAAAGATATATAGAACAATCATTGCATTAATAGTGTTGAGTTCATTTACATCCTCTAATATCCCTTAATTCTAAGATAGATTATTTAAATACATGAATTGACAAAGTTCGAATGTCGAATCTCAAATTCAGCAGCATTTTGATATCTGCTTCGGTCATCTCCTTAGGAGGAATGTTATGCTGATTTGATCATTTGATCTTTCCCCCTTTTTTGAGCTTGTCCCTTGTGAAAAAGGAGAGCTTGGAGCGACGAAGATCGAACTGGACGATTTTGGCAGCACTTTGGCCGTTTTTTATAACTAACGGTATAATGGCCTGGTTGCGCAACTTGCGCAACAAGTTGTTGATTGTGCAGCTCACGCAACCAATTTGTTGGTTGCGTAGCCCGCACAACCGATAATTGCTTCCCTTTCTCACCTTCTATCTTCCTTTAGAGCTCTTCTCCTCTTATGAAATTCTTCTCCTTCCTCAAATGAGAGGGGAAGTGGTGTATTTATAAGCCTCCACACGTACGAACCGTCGATCTTTGTGCCATGGGGCCCACCTTGCTTTAGATCTGACCGTCCATAACAATCCACCTCTGATGAAGTCAATTGCCCAGCCCGAGCAATGGAGAAAATCCATTGCGCGGCCTGCATAATGAATGAAGTTGTTTGCGCGGTGCACGTAACCAATTACTGGTTGCGTGACCCGCGCAACTACCATACATGATACTTAATTTGCTTCTTTCTTACTCATTCCTTCAACTCCCTTTTGATCTTCTCCTTTTAAATCTTTCTTCATTATTTTCATGCCTCAACAGATGCCCCCTTGATCCTTTTCTTTGTTTGCAAAAAATTAAAGAATTAGGATAAAAAAAATTCATTTTCTAAACATGTTCGCAGCCCGCGGAACTGCCGCCCAAGTATTGTACTCGGCCCATTTTCCTATAAATAGTCGGCTTCATTTCATTTCTTCACTTTTCATTTTGCGGTGAAACTCCACTTCTCTTGTTCTTCCCCACGCAACAAGTATCAGTTGCGCGACCCGCACAACGTCTTCATGTTCGCGCCAGAGATTTCTACATTGTGCTGCCCATGCAACAAAGGATCAGTTGCGCGACTTGTGCAACCGATACTTGGCCATTTTTCGAACGTAGCCAATTTATAAACCCTTGCATTTCATTATGGCCCATATGAAAAGAACATACATTCCTGTCAATCCTCCCACTGATCAACCTTCTCACCAAGAATTGCCAAACCGTACGTCTTTTCAAGCTGTGGGATCTCAAGCTGCACAATCTCCATCATCTCCCGTCCAACCTTTGCGCAACGCGCCCTACCTACATTAAGGAGCCAGTGCTTCCTACTTTCGACTTCACCGAACACATCAACACACTACCATCCCCCATCCACAGAGTCATCGCAATGGGCGATCTTGAAAGACCTCCCAAACATGGTAGTGAATACGACTGGGAGCAGTGACTGAAGACAACAATACATCATCAGACTATCAGCCAGAAGCCTCCTACCAGGGAAGATACTCCACCCCCTTCTCGACCGAGGAAGAATCGCCAGAACAAAGCTCAAGAATTTCAGGACAAAATCAAGGCAACCGAAAGAAATTACATAATTCTTGGGAGTCAGTCTGCACGATCGAGGGTGTCATAAAATTTGACAACCCTTACAAGCAAGGTATCGTGGTGATTCCAGTTAGCCTCCATCGTCATCATTTCATGCTGAATTACGAGCCTAGGGATTGTCTGGATGGAGAAAGACTAGCCTATACAGAGTCTTGGTCATTTACAGAACCAAGATTATTGGAAGGCATTTTACAACCAACGAAACGGAGACAACAAATCGGTGACATCCATTCCATGATCTTCCTCACCTCGTCTTATGATTGGCACAACCTATACCTGACCTGCTTTTAGGAGACGCTCCAGCAGCGTTTCAGCGAACGTCGCTTCATTTGGAATCCTCAAGAGTTCAGAACAAGGGGCCTCTTGACTCCCCGCAATTATTATTCTGAATGGGCCATGACAATTCTTACGAAGCATGTGGGGAGTTGTCCAAGATCAACACCTACACTGCGGTCGAAGCAACATCATATTCTTTTTATAAGGAATCCTCCATTCTGAAGGTTTTTCTCAACTATTGGTGCCCTTCCACCAATTCTTTCCACCTTCCCAAAGGCGAAATGAGCATTACACTCTCGAATATTCATAGGATCACCAGTCTACCAATAACCAGAAAATTCTTTGATGAATTTGTCCCCACCAATGATGACTGGCCTTTGTCTCTTCACTTGACCGTATCGCCTCCATTTCGAAAACAACCGTGAAACTCTTCAAGGAGATGTCCAAGTTTCCAAACATCCACAAGATTCACGCTATGTAATGGCTAGCCCATTTTAGCAGAGCTCTTCAGGAATTTTTCTTCTTCTTAAATTAACATTTTTATTGCATCTCGATATATAACCTTGATTTCACCTACTTCTCCTCTTCTTTCAGGTTTAATGGTAACCCTTCGCCAAAGCTAGAACACCTTCGCAAGAACAAAAAAGAGAGCGCTGAATATTCTGTTTATGGGGAGCTCGTAGCGTTTATCATTTACTGGATAAGCATAGTGTTTTTTCCCAGCTCCAAGTCAGCAGATGCCATCCGCCCCTCACTGTTTGTAGTAGCCGGTGCTATGGCCAAAGGGGAATACTCCCTTGCTCCTTCTGCTCTATGCTCAATTTATAGAGGTCTTAGAGATATCGCCTCTCACATAAAAAGTCCCTCCGTCGGCTTTGCTTCTACTTACATGCCATGTCACTACTTCATCGGCTGGCTCGACTTTTATTTCCCTTGGACTTTCGAAGTGTCAGAGAAAGCTTATGTTCATCCTTCTCATATCCCTCTCTGGTTCTTTCAAAAGAGAGCCATGGCGAAGAGGTCCTATGACTGGGTGAAAGATGCCATCTCCTTCGACACCAAGATTAATTATTTTTATTTCTGTCTGCCTTGCTACACAACGGACACAGACAAGTCGAACACAAAATCACTCACTACGGGAGAAAGAGCATTCTTTCTGCCTATTAGATCGTGCAGTCTCCCGTTGAGGGAGGGAACAAAATTCTGGAGAGAACCGTACTATCCTAGTCATTTTGCTCATCAATTTGACTTCGATCAGGCAGTTCCCGAAGACTTTAGACTTGTGACTTGAAGAATGCGGAGTTATGGCATTGACCCATTTAATTGGACGATGGTCTAGAAGCAACTGTTAGGCCGAGCTAATTCTTCTTTCATCATCTCGGGCTGCGACCGTATTCCTCGGGCTTCATATAACCACATGAGATGGTGGGTTCACTAATCATATCTGGTAAGGAAAGGTCTGCCAGTATCTAAGCCCATCTGGCTTCCACCACCAAGACTTAGGGGTCGCATAATTGAAGAGGGAGTAGGCTTTATAGCGGAGACCAGTCATGCTCCTTTTGTTGGTCATCATTGAGTCAAAATATCTGTAGATGAACCTATCCGTGAGATGAAGCCTGACAATACCCTTGAAGGGTGGATAGCTCACGGTGTCATTCGTAAATTTGAAAAAGTTCCTCTCTACCGTTCAAGAAGAGAGGAAGTCACAAGGCTACTTCCCCCATGCCAGAGAACGTTGCCAATCTTTAAGACCAGCCAACCTCTTCTACTCATCTTCAACATCAGTCAACCTCTTCTCCTGCCCCCAGGACTATCCATCCTAGTCCTTCTTCGCCAATGACAAGATCTCGAACACGTGTCCAAGCTTCTCCCCAACAAGGGACTGTTGCTTCTACTTCTCTGGTTTTATCCAGTACAAATCCTCAACCGGAAAGCAACCAGTCTCTTCTTTCTAAAGGGAAACAAGTTGTTATTAAAGAAGGAGATTCAGAGAGTGAGGGTTCAGTTTCTTCATCTAGAAATACCGTTTCTGATGAATGTGAGACAGAAGGAGAGAATCAAGACGATGACTATGAGGAGGGGGAAGTTGATATTAGCGGTGAAGAAGATGTCATTGTAGAAGATGTTCCTACTGATGAAGGACATATCCTCCCGACCTCTGAGGCTATTCCTGTAAAGATGTAATGCCCTGAAATTCGAGGGTCGAGTAGCAACTCAACTCTCGAGTTCCAAAACATCACTTATGCAACATAGATAATGATGATTAAATGTTGTCTGTGTTAGTGCAATAAACATGAGTGAGATTATACCAAAACAGTAATTCATACTCCAGATCAATTATATAAAGGCAAGCAGAAGACTGAAACTGTATATATATATATATATATATGTAAAAGAAACAAAACCATCTCAATCTCCAGAGTATGAACCCAACTGAGTCACCATATACATGTATCTGTTTTACGATCAAAATGTCAAAAGTACAACTAAAGAAGTAAGCCCTGTAAATCCGTCGATCCAGGCAGTCTAGGCAAAGCCACCAGCATAATGCATATACGAGAACTCGTCGTGGTCCTCGTCGTAGTCCGGCTCAACCTCCTAAGTCGTCACCTCATCTGTACCTAAGACAGAGTCTGGTTGGTGTGTACAACACAGTCCCGTAACGTGGGAGTGAGTAGCTAACTCAGTGGAACAATAAAGCATGGGTTAACATGTTATCAATTCAGTCAAGCAGTAATGATAAAGCAGTACAATCAAACACTCCTACCTACTCTTATTAATGCAAGTATGAATGCAGTCATGATGCATGCCCTCACTAACATACTCCCTCATGTGACACCATCTTACGTCTGCAGCATGCTTTCATTCCTCAGTGCTCCACATCTTCCAGGCACATGCAGTGCGATGATGAGCATGATTACCGAGTTGTTATTAGTCCATTTCAAATAGCAAGATTGGAAAACTAAGGTACCTCCCTTGTATCATTCCCAAACGTGATCCATTCTAGGGTCGTCAAACCTAGATAATCTCATACGATAGTGTGGTTCTAGGGAGCTGCAAAGGCTGTCAAGGCTGTTACACGCAACTGTTACACCACTCCCCCATCACCTTTTTAACGGTTCATCACTAAATTGATACAGGCCTAGTTCATACTCTATACACCGTGGCAAAACTCGTCGCCTCACCGTAAATTCAAAGTATGCTCGAGGTCACTACAAATGGCTCGTCACCAATCAGTGTAGGCCGACAGCTCGAATATAGTGTCCCATACCACTATAATCGGCTCACGAGTCTGTTGCTCAATGGACACTTTGGGGAGGCACGTGGCCCCAGTGTAGGCCGACAGCTAGACCACGATGTCCCATACCACCATGTCAGGCTCATGAGTCTTAGCGGATCGAGGTACCATGGTTAACGGGATTTCACTGGTAAGTTTGGTACCCTAGGTTCAAGCAGTAGCGTTCAAACATGGTGAATATACATTAGACATATCAGGTTACTTAACGAGCCAGACTAGCACGAGCGCACGACCAGCTGAACGACATGAAGTGCATAAGCACTTCGCCTGGCCTAACCACTGTCACCAATCGAAGTACGACTCGGGTTCGTCAGACACATCCTACGTGGCGAAATGAATCTCAAACATGAACTCAAGTCTGGTACCGATTGTCTGGACTATAATCATAGTCCCAATCGCAATCAATCCTTATTCAAAAGCATGTGGAGTAAAGCATAATAAACAAAGTAATTCAAGCATGTTATAAAGCATGTTATAAAGCACAATATAAACAGGAAATACAAACACATATATTTCATAAGTAAGCGGTTAAATTAAACAAACAACATGGAGGAAATCATATACATCTTTAAGGTAGCTGAGAATCCTATCTCAACACCACTATTAAATTTAGTTCGTCACACAATTTCTCACACAGGCATTTTATCAAACACTTAAACTACACCACTCCAACGTACATGACGTATGTTGATTTCAACATAGAATAAGACAAATCCTCATATCAAGGAGTTGTCGCATACACATCAATCATGTTCTTACATTCAGTACATATGGCAAGCATAAATCATAAATCCATATTTATTTAGTCATTTCAACAGACACTTAGACTACACACATTAGCCTACATAAGCTATGTTGGCCAAAAAGTGTATTAGGGCGAATCCTTTCCCCAAATAAGTCATACATCCATAACTGGCATATA
Organism: Magnolia officinalis; assembly: GCA_021015155.1. Classification (NCBI taxonomy): domain Eukaryota; kingdom Viridiplantae; phylum Streptophyta; class Magnoliopsida; order Magnoliales; family Magnoliaceae; genus Magnolia; species Magnolia officinalis. The sequence continues at coordinate 47,129,446 of JAJHSJ010000009.1, forward strand.
TACGCGGCAATTACTCATGGCAATCATATCAGCGAAATTTATACGGATACGGTATTTTCTACAACTACCTAGAATACACAAAATCTCATATTCTTCGTATTTAACTGAAACGGAAAACAGACAGCACTTTGTACATGTGCAATTGCATGCAGATCATGAATCTATCATTATCTGACATTGAAAGCGTTAAAAACCATAACCTATACGTCTAAAGTCTGTACCTTTTGTTGTAGAATCGTAACGAATCCGATAGGTTTGCTAAGCTTTCGTATTCGGCAGTTTGGTAACCTATAGAATGAAATAGGTTAGCTATTTCATAACCTACAACTATCAAAACCCCAAAACAGGTTAGGGTTAGGGTTTCTTACCTAGAAATGAGGTCGAAATCACCGGGAAAGCGATAAGAATGGTGCGATTGAGCTTGTAGAATGACAGGGGAGAATAGCAGGGAGGTTCTGCCACTTCTCTCACACTTTCTCTCTATCACACCTAGGGTTTTTCTCAAATTCGTATGGCTGAATGAGAGAGGGTTTAAAGGTCCTTATATAGCTTAAAACCTCACCGAAATAGACTTCAGGTCAAGGTATACTTAGGTTATAACCAAAGTGGGTCAATTTCAGCTCAACGAAGGATTCTGGCGGACCCCCTTGAGCCAAAGGTTGCACTTAAGCTCACAAACTCTGGATCTAGGTGGATTTAAGTTTTCGTTTTAGTCAGATTCCCAGATCACGCGTGGCGGACCAGTTTTAGTTCAACGGTCAGTGAAAATCGATCAGGGATTTCAAGTACACTGCCATGTATATGAAATTTTCCTGATCCGAGGGTGTATTTGGGTCAGATTCTGACGGTCTGGTTGCTTAATACTGACTCGCAAGCGTCACATGGTAGATTTCATAAATCCTTATTTATTTTGGAATTATTTTCTTGTTTCTCACACTCCTCGCTCCGGACTCAAGCGAATAGCACTAGGACACTATTTGGATTTGATTTCTGAGATGGTTTCCAAGCCCAGCAAGGCGGTCCTAATTCCTTAACTTCGTGTTAATCGGACTTCCGACGTGCGGTCCAGATCTGATGCGGAGTTTCGAGATGCTCCCGAGAGCAGCGGGGTAATGAGATTGATCCTAGATTTTAGGGTAATGTAGCGTCAATGATTCTACAAGTTTTGGGTCTTGCAGATCGTATTTAAAGTGATTGGTGCTAATTTCACAGGTACTCTAGTTTAGCACTAGCTAATTCTGGCCTAATTTCTAAAGGATTTAGTCCTGAGTAATTTCTGTCTGAGGTGGTACTTGGGCCTTTGTAGTTTGTATATAAAGTGATCCAAGTTATAATACTTAGCTAGTTTAAGATAGTGTCTAGGGTGAAAGTACTTAGAAAAATTGAAGAACAAGGTGGTGAAGGGTGGGATTTGTGAAGGAAATGGGTTCAAAAGCGATTTTAGATTATGAGATTGGGTTCTGACAAGTTAATAAGGTGTTAGGATCGACCCATTGCCTAAGGACGTCTAATTCCAGGTTGGCAAAAATCCGAGATGTTACAAAAGACTTCACCTATAGCGGGGGAAGTAGAAGACGAACCCCTAGACTAGAGGGAATATGGTTATTCGCCATGTAAGACAATCTTGCTATATATATATATATTGCTTTCAATTTTTTTCCTATCTTACATATTTTATTTCAGGTGATCATGTTTTCAATACGGAGGTAGATAGTACTTCCCCCATAGATTTACCTCCCATCGTACCAGTGACTTCACTGAGATTCTCAATACCTCCACGAGCAGTGGCACGTGAAATTGCTTTTCCGGTGAAATCAATTGATTTGCCCACTCCCACCACCATTGATTCAAGCACTAGAGAGACACAACCTCTCACTGTTCCGATACCAGTAGAAGATATATCCTTTTCTTCATTCACACTTTCCATATTATTTGCACTTACATTTTTTGTATAACTTTATATTTCTTATTTCTTAATAAGGAACTTACCTTAAAGTGGCATGGCAAGTTCTATTTCTATTGGGACTTCATCAAATGTGTTATCCCTTGAGAAGATTTTGTAACGCCCTAAAAATCAGGGGTCGAGCATAAACTCAACTCCCGAGTTCCAACGCATCACTTATGCAACAAAATGAATGATGATTGAATGTTGTCTGTATTAGTGCATTGAACATGAGTGAGATTAAGCCAAAACAGCATATCATACTCCAGAGACAGTTAAATTGCAATCGGAAGACTGTGATAGATATATAAAATATAAAAACAGTGGTGAGTCTCCAGAGTGTGATAATGTTACCAGGTTAATGAATTACAAGTACAATTTCAAATTATACCAAAGGTGTAGTGTTATCTAATCAACATTCCCGTAACTCCGTCGATCAGGACACGACTCATGTGAAGCCGTCAGCATACAACATATACGAACAAGCATCATTGTCATCATAAAGGTCCGGCTCCGCTTCAGGAGTAGCGTCGCCATCAGCAATCAGACAAAGTCTGGTGGGTGTTCGGAACACCGTCCCATAACGTGGGAGTGAGTGATCAACTCAGTGGGACAATAAAGCATAGGTTAACATGTTATCAAAACAGTCAAGCAGTAATGATAAAGCAGTACAATCAAACAATTCTAAATACTCTTATTAATGCAAATATGAATGTAGTCATGATGTATGCCCTCACCACACACTCCCTCATGCGACACCATCTTACGTTCGCGGCATGCTTGCATTCCTCAGTGCTCAACATCTTCCAGGCACATGCAATGCGATAATGAGCATGGTTACTAAGTTGTTATTAGTCCATTTCAAACAGCAGGATTGGGAAACTAAGGTACCTCTCTTGTATCATTCCCAAACAAGGATCCTGTTTAGGGTCGTCACTCCTAGTTAGTCTCATACGATATTATGGTTTGAGAGGCATCGCGAAGGCATCACAAAGGGCTCGTCACCCGTCAGCACGGATACAGATCTCACCGTATTCGGCTCAATTGCTGACCGTCAGCTCGAATACAGGTCTCCCTGTACTCGGCTCAATGGTTGGCCGTCAGCTCGAATACAGGTCTCACAGTACTCGGCTCAACTCATGCTCTCGTTGCTGCGAAGGGCTCATCGCCAATCACAGATTTTAGAGTATACTCGAAGACACTACGAAGAGCTTGTCGCCCGTCAGCACGAATACAGGTCTCACCGTATTCGGCTCTAGCCGTAGGTGTCGACAGCTCGAATACAGTGTCTCATACCACCGTATTCGGTTCACGAGTCTGGTTGCTCAATGGTCTCTATGGGGAGGCACGTGGCCCCAGCGTAGGCCGACAGCTTGACCACGATGTCCCATACCACCATGCCCAGCTCATGAGTCTTAGCAGATCAAGGTACCATGGTTAACGGGATTTCACTGGTAAGTTTGGTACCCTAGGTTCAAGCAGTAGCGTCCAAACATGGTGAACATACATAAGACAGATCGGGTTGCTTGACAAGCTCGGCTAGCTCGAGCGCACAACAAGTTGAACGATATGAAGCGCATAAGAACTTAATGTGGCCAGCCACTATCGTCAACTAAAGTACGACTCGGGTTAGTCAAACACATCCCTCGTGGCGACTAAATCTCAACCACGAATTCAGGGCATGTTACCGATTGCCTGGACTATAATCATAGCCCCAAACACAATCAATCCATGACCAGAAGCATGTAGAGTAAAGCAGAATAAACAAAGTAATTCAAGCATGTTATAAAACATGTAATAAAGCACAATAAAAACAGGAAATACAAACACCTATATTTCATAAGTAAGCGGTTAAATTAAACAAGCAACATGGAGGAAATCATATACATCTCTAAGGTAGCTGAGAATCCTATCTCAACACCCTATTAAACTTAGTTCGTCACATAATTTCTCACACAGGCATTTTAGCAAACACTTAAACTACACCACTCCAACATACATGACGTATGTTGATTTCAACATACAATAGGACAAATCCTTATAGTAAGGAGTTGTCGCATACACATCAATCATGTTCTTACATTCAATACATTTGGCAGGCATCAATCATAAATCCATGTTTATTTAGTCATTTCAATAAACACTTTAAACTACATACATCAACATACATAACGTATGTTGATCACATAGGTATAAGGTCAAATCCTTTCACTAGGGAGTTGCCCCAATAATAACACGCGTGCACCCATGACGGATAATCATGGCAAGCATGAATCCAAGTTCCATATTCATTGGAATATTTTTACAAACACTTGGGCTACACAATTTATCATATATATTGTATATTGGCCGTGGCATGATTTAGGGCAAATCCTTTCGTCAAAGGGGTATCGCCTATACAACAATCATAAATCCATGACAATTTTCCATGGCGAGCACGAATGCGAATTCTTTACTCATTCGGTCATTTTCACAAACACTTAGAATACACTATTTTAACATACATAGTGTATATTAGCAAAAACATGTATTAGGGCGAATCCTTTCGCCAAACAAGTATTTTATCCATATATAATATATCAATACAGAAAATAATCATGGCAAACACATTTCCAAAATTTATACGTATACGGTACTTTCTACAAATACCTAGAGTATGTAAAATTCCATATTCTTCATCTTTAATCGAAACGGAAAACAGACAGCACTTTGTACATGTGCAATTGCATACAAATCATAAATCCATCATTATCTGACATTGAAAGCGTTGAAAACTGTAACCTATACATCTAAAGTCCGCACCTTTTGTCGTAGAATCGTAACGAATTCGATAGGTTTGCTAAACCTTCGTATGCGATAGTTTGGCCACCTATAAAACGAAATAGGTTAGCTATTTCATAACCTACAACTATCAAAACCCCAAAACAGGTTAGGTTTAGGGTTTCTTACCTAGGAATGGAGCCGAAATCGCCAGGAAAACGATTAGAATGGAGTGGTTAAGCACGTATAGCAGTAGGGAAGCAAGGCAGGGTGATGCTCCCACATCTCCTACACTTTCTCTCTCTTTTCTCTCTTCTCTCTCCTAAGTTTTCTCCCAAATTTGTATAGGCTGAATGACAGAGGTTTTAAGGTCCTTATATAGGTTAGAACATTACCAGAATAGACTTCAGGTCAAGGTATACTTGGGTTATAGCCAAAGTGGCCCTGTTCTGTCTCAACGGAGCACTTCTGGCGGCCCCTTTTCAGTGTACGGTCGGACTTAAGCTCACCAACATCAGATCTAGGTACCATTATGTTTTCGTTCCAGTCGGATACCCAGATCACAAATGGCGGACTAGTTTCAGTTCAACGGTCAGCGGATCTCGATCGGAGATTCTGAGTACATGGATATGTTTGGGGAAATATCCCTGATCCGAGGGTGTAATTTGGTCTGATTCTGACGGTTTGGTTGCTTAATACTGATCTGCAAGTGAGAGGTGCCAGATTTCATAAATTTCTATTTTATTTTGAATTAATTTCACATTTCTCACACTCTTCACTCCGGGCTCAAGCGAATTACACTGGGACACTATCTCGATTTGATTTTCGAGATGGTTGTCAAGCCTAGCAAGGTGGTTCTAATTCCTTAACTTCGTGTTAATCGGACTTCCGACGTGTGGTCCAGATCTGATACGGAGTTTCGTGATGCTCCCGAGAGCAGCCGAGTAATGAGATTGATCCTAGATTTTAGGGTACCCTAGTGTCAATGATTCTACAAGTTTTGGGTCTTACAGATCGTATTTAAAGTGATTGGTGCTAATTTCACAGGTACTCTAGTTTGAAACTAGCTAATTCTCACCTAATTTCTAAAGGATTTAGTCTTTGTGATTTCTGCCTTAGGTGGTACCTGGGCCTTTGTAGTTTATACATAAAGTGATCCAAGTTATAATACTTAGCTAGTTTAAGATAGTGTCTAGGGTGAAAGTACTTAGAAAAATTGAAAGAACAAGGTGGTGAAGGGTGGGATTTGTGAAGGAAATGGGTTCAAAAGAAGTTTTTGACTTTGGAATTGAGTTCTGACGAGTTAATAAGGTATTAGGAGCGACCCATTGCCTAAGGACGTCTAATTCCAGGTTGGCAAAAATCCGAGATGTTACAGATTTCTTCATATAAATTGGCGTTGATTAGGAATTCCATATTAGCTATTGTCAAGATGTTCAAAGATCCTGATCAATGTTCAAATCTGACTATTGCTTTAGATGTTTTGGACAGTGTTGTACGAATGGCTAAAGTTAATGTTTCTTTTGTACGCAATGCTCTCCTAAGATTCCATAATTCAATAATTGTTCTGTCATCAGCTGAAACTGCGATTGTCCCGCCCAAAATTTTGGAGTATAGGAAGTAGCTTGCATACTCTAAGGAGAAGGTTTCTTAGATTGCTCCCCTTGTTTCTCGTCATGACCAACAACAATTATCTTTGCGAGAGCAACTGAAGACTTTTGCTGATAACGAGATGACTATTCAGAATCGTATTACTCTTTTGAAGCAAGAAATCGCTCAGTTAGAGAAGCAAGGTATGAAGGAAGATCTGAACATTGAAAGAGTACAGGAAAAGATGCAATGTAACCTTCATTCCGTGGACGCTGAAAGATCTGAATTGGCTAAGAATGAAGAACTAATTGTCTCCTTGGAAGAAAAGCTAGTTGGTATCCCAGATCCTACCAAAATTATTTCAAATGCCACACTAGAACATACGGCTACTCAAGTTAATCTTTAAGAAAATTTGCAACAATACTTAACAGCATTAGGTATTACAAGAGAACTATGAGATGTAAAACTTTGATGTTTTCTCTTTTGTCACTACAAGTACCCTTAGAATTGTAAGTTATACAAGTATTTCATGATATTCTTGATAATGGTGCTCTTATCTTGTTTTATGCGATGTTCTGATCGATGTGTTATACCTCTTCTTTCCCCCCCTTTTTTTTTAAATTCTTTTATGACTTGTTAGTAAGGAATTTCCTATGTGTTCCTATCTTAATTGGTGGTACTAAGTTTTAGTTTAGTCAGATAATCACACACAGTTTATCCTCTTGAGTAGTGGAGCCACACAGTTTTTTAGACTCTTGAGTAGTGGAGTCGGGTCTCACGTGATAGTCTTTGTAACTCTTAGGAGTTCAGTGGACTTCTCACAGCCTAGTGAGTTTACAAACCGTGATCCATCAGAGGGGCCCAGTGAAGCTATCGGGGCCATAAACTCGATTGGATTTACGTAAAGGGTTAGCCGCAGTAACTCTCTAGAGTTCACAGGGCGCATAAGGCGACCTTTTGGGTACCAAATTTACGGCCGTCAGTCCATCAATGAGTAGGTTTAAGCCCTTCCTCATGAGTTAATACTGAAATCAAGATAGAGATCTGGGGCGTCTTATGCATGGTTGGCCTATCTATGAACATGGCCAAAGAGTCACACTGCAGCCTGTGTTTTCTTCTCCTGCAAGGTCAGACCCATTTACGGGAGGGCATTTTCATCCGTTCCCCACGACGCTGTCGAAAAGCTATACAGACGGCATTGGTCTCACACGTGACTGGTCGTTGAGGACATTTTGGGCTTTTGGGGCTTTTAGTCGCTGGCTCTGTCCGCTACCCGCATGGATATGCATATGATGGCCTTCACGAGCCTTTTAGGGCCACTGGCTTCTCACTGCTGCCCGAATGGCGAAAATGATAGGTCTGATGCGTAGCTGGCTATTTTTCAGTTCTTGGCTAGGTTGCCTTAAAAGATTATAGTAGGTGGCCATCGTCGTCGCGAGAATGATAAACATCTTTGATTGAGATTAATACGTCACCACTTTTCTAATCTCTTCAACAATATTCATATGTGTTGTTCACAATATATCAGCTTAGTGATGTTACCAATTTCAACAAAATTTTGTAGAGCTCGGTTAATGATGATAACGATGGTCACTTTCCTTTTGTAACACTTATTGGTATATAGCCTTGATGTGCTCGTAAATTTCTTCTTTATTCATTCATCTGACTGTACATAGCTATGGCCTTGCTTATTCTTGCCCCCTTTTGATACAAAATCATTATTTTGATAATATTCTGGATCAAAATCAGTAGCATCTTAAGGACGATATTTTTTGATGAAGCGAGCATTAACCGGTATACTGATACCTTGTCCATCTTGATCTACGACTCTGTACACTCCATTGGAGTATACTTCTTTTATTATGTACGGCCCGTCCCATTTGAGCTCAAATTTGCCCATTGTTCTGTGAGTCACCACTATCGGTCTTTTCGACATTAGTACCATATCCCCTTTTTTGAAAGAGCGATGCTTGACTCGTTTATCAAAGGCGGCCAATATCCTTACCTGATATGATTGCAATCGCTGTTGGGGAACCAGGCGTTTCTCATCAAGCAAATCTAGCTCCTTCAGCCTTATTTTTGCATTTTCATCATTTGTAATTGACTGATGTACTGCTACTCTGAGTGACACTACTTGTATTTTAATTGGGATTATCGCTTCTACACCATAAACCAGTGAAAACGGTGTTGCTCTTGTTGTTGTCCGGTGGGTAGTTCTGTATGCCCACAATGCTTCTTGCAACCTTTCATCCCAATCACGCTTGTTTCCTGTCACTATTTTCTTCAGTATCTTGACTATCATTTTATTGAACACCTTTGCTAATCCATTAGCCGATGGATAGTAAGGTGTTGAAAACGAATGATGAATGCTGAATTTCTGACATAGCTTTTCCATGCCTCTATTTTTGAAAGGAGTACCATTGTCTGTGACAAATTTCTTCGAAATACTATGGCGGTATATTATTGCGTGTCGGATGAAATTGGCCACATCTTTCTCTTTGACACTACGCAATGCAATTGCTTCTGTCCATTTGGAGAAGTAATCTGTCGCTGTCAAAATATATTGTTTTCCTTTGGACGAAGGCGGATTTATAGGACCAATAACGTCAAGTCCCCAAGCAGAGAAAGGCCAAGAGGTGATCGACTGATGAAGGTCTTCTGGAGGAATGTGTATAACATCTCCGTGAATATGACAGTCATGACACCGCTTCACATAATCTATCGCATCTTTAAACATGGTAGGCCAATAATACCCCATTCTATGTATCCGATGGAATAAATTTCGACTAGCTTGATGTGCCCCACATTCTCTAGAGTGCGCCTCTCGCAAACATTTGGCCTGCTTCCTGTTCATCTAGGCAACGTAGTAGCATCCCATTGTAAGATTTTCTATACAGTACTTCACTACATATGATGAATCCACTCAATCTTTGCTTGATTTGTTGTCTCTGCGCTGAGTCTTCTGGCAAGATATCATATTTAAGATAATCTATGAAAGGCTGACACCAATTATCTGTCGTTACCTCCAGACACGATATAGGAAGTGCCTCAACAATTTCATCAATGACCTCTGAAGATGGTAAAAATCTCCTTTCTTCTATAGTCACCTAGAGAAGACTTCAATTTAGGTAGGACAGAGCCGCTGCCAGGCTGGTCAAAGCATCTGCTTTTGCATTTTCAAACCGCGGTATATGCTTGATTTCGACATGACAAAACTACTCCAATAACTGTTGTGCTTTTCGGTAGTATGGCAAGAGCTCTTGCTTTCTTATTTCGAATTCAGTCGTCAATTGATTTATGATCAATTTAGAATCCCCGAAAATATGCAGCATTTTTATCTTCATTTCTTGAGCAATTTCCATTCCGATTATGAGAGCTTTATATTCGGCTTCATTGTTTGTACATGCAGTTCCCAATGTGAAGGAGTAATGTAATAAGTCACCTTGAGGAGTAATGAATATCACCCCAGCCCCTGCCCCTGACACTCGAGAAGCGCCGTCAAAATGCATCTGCCATGGGCTTTGCGGTTCGGCCAACATAACCTATTCATCGAGAAAATCATCACTAATTGTAACGCCCTGAATTTTTAGGACCCGAGCACACGACTCGTTTTCCAAAAATCAGAGTGTTAACTTTAAAAGATGGTCAAAGTTGAGTATATATTTTTCTTTTATTAGAGTCAGAGTAAGCAGATGAGCGTAAAATGGACAAGTAAGCATAAAGGGAAATTTCAAATTTCATTTAGAATATACAAGTGGTTGCCCATAATGACTTATACAAACCAATGTCTCCAAAATTAACAAATACAAGAATTACATGATCCAATACATGAGAAATAGTAGAATGCAAGTAGAATTGAGACTTAAGACCCCTCAGCTTCTCAAGGTAGATACAGTCATGCAACCTCGGGCACCTGAACCCGGCTCCTTATCAGCCCGAACCTGAAAATCACTTAAGCCACCTATGCTACCTGTACAGTTATATATTTGATGGATGAGTAGCCAACTCAGTGTAAATTCCCCTCAAGATTACACACCGCCGCATTAGGTAAGCATAATTATAAAACAAAGCATACAAAACAATACATGATGCAGGTCTTAATAGGTGCATGTATGCATGAAATATATAATCATGCCCCGGGGATGCTCATCCGTTCGGACAGTGGGCCGTTACCCATGCAATCATCTAACTTGGAAAACATCATCCAGTCAGAATCATCGAACCCGGGACACATCATCCAGACAGAACGATACAACATCACGTACGAAGTAATAAATGCTGGTCTGTGCTATGTATGCATGATTAGCCAATCCCTTATTAATCCAATTACAACCAGCCATTTTAAATAAGATCAAACGTCATTACGTGGAGCACATGGCCCAGCATAGGCCGACGGCTGGGGCATAGTATCCCATGACTACCATCCCCGGCTCATGAGGCTACCATCTTAGGATGTTTAACGGCAACTTATCGACTAGTGGCCAATCACATTACAGTATATGGGGCTTACCATCGCATGGTTGCATAGTATAAAACATCTAACCCATATAGGGGAAATACCAGAACAAAGCCACATAGGGCGATATCAAAGTAGGTTACATAGGGCGAGTATCAGAACCATGCGATAACAGACCATCCTTGAAAACCATTGGGCACAGCAACCCTAGATGGTAGGCCCACATAAATGATCCATCTAGACCACCACTCAACAACCATTAGATTGAAGGTTCATTGCAATCACAACCAGTCGGGTTACATCCCAAGTATGGGTGTACATATATAGGTGGGGGTTTCCCAATGATGTACCAGTTTAAGTTCCATAAGCAATCCACAATTAATCCACAAGCATGAATAAATATGCAGGATAAACATTAAGCATGTAATGCAGCAATTCAATTTCCACCAGCTAACACATGTGATTATAAAATGGAGATATCAATTATAAATTAAAATGAGAACTATAACAATTGATGCTAACTATCGTAGCAACGATAGTCATCATGATGGCATTAAATTGCACAATCTACTATCAATGATAATATTCAAGTATGATAAATAAAATGCTAATATTTAATAACCGTAAAAATTCCTCATTTATTTATAATAACTAATATGGGCATGGATAATCTTCTAATAGTTAATCATGCTAAAATATCATAGTAATACTAATGATAATAAATAAATATCAACACCTATTATCTATGGCGACAAAATACAAATCGTCCATTAATGCTAACAATACTAGTGTTATAACTAATGACGAAATAAGAGTAGCATTAATAATGAAAATAGTTAATATCAAGTTTCTGTAATAACTATTACTTAGCAAAATTATCCTACTAATAATTAACCATATTGTAATAATTATAGTAACACCAATGATGATGGTTAATCATGAAACTTATTTAGGGAGAGGAAGTTTACTCACATCAAGTAGGTTGACTCGGTAGTTCAATCCGACTCACCGCCACTCGCCTCACCCTACTTTCTCTCACTCACCTTCTTCACTCAGCCCATACACCAGCAAGCTTGCTGGACCAAATCAGGCCTAAACACGACTCGACTCAACTGAGTCAAACTCGGTTTCAGCCGAGTCAACCCAACAATCATCAACATTTCCCTTTCTCTTCTTTGCTCTCCTTCTATCTTGTTCTTTCTTCTTCTTTCTTCTTTTCTTTCTTCCTCCCTTTCTGCTAGAGAATTTCAGCAAGAATCTGGACTGCACCAGATCTGCGCAACTCCATGGCAAGCCCTAACGAGTCCCAGCCGAATCGAGTTGACTCGAGATGGGTCCCACTCTCCCTGGCCTTCTTTCTCTTTTCTTCCTTTTCCCATCATCCATGTCCTTTCTCCTTTCTGCAACTCGTGTTGCTGGAATGTCCAACAAAACAGGAACCAACCCATCAACTGAGTGGTGAATGACTCAGTCGAGTCGGGTTGATGCGTCAGCTACAACATCAGCAGCGGCGTCCCTCTACTCGGTTTGGTGCGGCATCACCGTCGCACCTGACTGACCTTCCACTTCTCCCTCTTTCTCTCTTTCCTAGAGTCCAGCATGCCATGGGCCATACAAGGCCCAACAGAAACTGTCCAGACGCACCAGCCCTCAACCGTGACTCAGTGAGTTGACTAGGCTGGCCTAGGACAGCCGCACACCCCTCTCTCTCTCTCTCTTCTTTTCTTTCTCAGTTCCTTTCTCTCTCTTTTCTTTCTTACAACACCCAACAGAAATCGGACTGAGCCAGGGCAGATATTCATCACCCGACCTAGCTGACTCGGCTCAGCCCGAGTAGCTGCCACAATGGCGGACGCTCCCTCTCTCTCTCTCCCTCATCCTTCTTCTTCCTCGTTTCTTTCTTCTTTCTTCTCTTCCATTCTCCAGCTTTCTGTCTTCCTTTTTGTCGTGTCTTGCAAGCTCAAGACTCAGTTTAATAGAGTCTGAACGAATCAGCAGTTCGGAGAAGACGACGAGGCTATTAATGGAGAAATCTCACCCGCATGGATTTCTTCCAATCAAGAGGTTAGGGACGGCTAGGATGGATGCAAGGGTGCTTGCCGAATAAAGATTTTGAAGGTTGAAGGAGGTTTGGACGGTGGGTTTCTAAATGGAGGAGAAACGGCCGATTTTGGGGTCTTATGCTTTCCTTCTGCAAAGCCCTAAAGGTAATGACTGGGATTGCTTTGAGAACGGAGGGTTGAGATGGCGCAGGAGCAGTTCACTCGGATCGCCAAGCGGGCGAGAGGATGGTTTCTACTTTTGGAAATAGTGTGTTTGTAGGCTCTCCTTGCAATTGGTGTTGTGTACACATTCGTGGGTTTCCAACGTGCGAAGATATTGGGTTTTTACTGCACGTGTATCCCCTGTCAGCTGGACAGTCTGGATCATCAAGATGGCCCCTCATGGTGGGCCACAACACGTCCCAAACGGACGGCCGACCGTTGCTATTTAAACGCAGCGAGAGAGAGAGAGAGAGAAATCTCTCTTTTAAACAAAAGGCAGGTCAGCCCGCTTTGACCGGACTGCCCAAACCCGTGCACAGCAAGTGCACGTCTCCCCTGTGTACGCACACCTTGAGGTGGGGTCCACCATGATGTTTGTGATAAATCGACGTCATCCACCCCTCTTGGAGGCTCATATTAGGTCTCCTGACCAAAAACCAGGCAGATCCAAAGTTCAGGTGGGCCTCACGGCTTGCTTCAAATCGTATTTGTGGGTTTTCCCTTGATTCCATGGCCAGATTACCTCTAAACTTGTCATCAACAATACAAGGCTCTACCAGACCAGTTAACTAGGGTTTAAAGGCTGGATTATGGGTCAGATGTCTAATATACACGGTTATGATATTAAATATCATTTTTTTAAAATTATTTTTAACATCCTTTATTATTATTATTATTACTATATTTATTTCCTTTATATATATTTTGTTCATATATATTTATATCATCACCAATTGTTTATATATATATATATATATATATATATATATATATATATATATTATATGAATATCGGTAAGAAAGATTAATATAACATTATTTGTATATTATTTGTATGGTCATATAAGTGTTAGGCTTTAAATTTTATATCAGTCATTAAATCTTTCCAGTATATTTCATCTTTATGTATTACAGATTCTATAGTTCGTAATTTATATTAATGTTGTTGTAAGTATATGCATATAATATGGATTATAATTACATATCATTTTAATACGAAACTTTAACATCTATAAAATATAAAAATAACATTCCATAGTATATATATTTAGGTTGTATTATTTTATTGTATTTATATTAAATTAAATTAAATGGTAACACTCGAGTACCGAAAAGTACGAGGTGTTACACTAATGGTCTCGCACTCTACTATGGGGTATGTTGTAAGGAAGTCCACCACTGCTTGCCCTTTTATTGCTTTTACTGGCTCATATGTAATAGTATATTCCAAAAGTAATAACATCCATTTGGCCAATCTCCCAGATAACATCAGTCTTGTCATAAAAAACTTTATCGGATTTGCTCTTGAGATCAAAGTTATGTCATGGGAAAGATAATAATGTCTCAATTTCTGCACCGCGAATATCATCGCCAGACATTCTTTCTCGATTGGAAAGTAATTGCATTCCGCGCCCATTAGAGTTTCACTTAAATAGTAAAGAACGGTTTCTTTCCCAGATTCATTCACTTGTGCCAACAAAGCTCCTAAAGAATTCCTGGCTACAAATATGTACAAAATAAGTGGCTTCCCTTTTATTGGAGTTGTCAATACCGGCGACTGTTTCACCAATTCCTTTATCGAGTCAAACGCATTCTAACAGGCTTGGTCCCATGCAAACTCTGTGTCTTTCTTCATCAAATGAGAAAATGGCTGACATCTCCCTGTCAGATTTGAAATGAAACGGCGAATGTACGCCAGCTTTCCTTGCAAACTTTTCAATTCTTTTAATCTCTTCGGCGGTGGCATATTTTGAATGGCCCACTAGGATGGACTCCACTTTGATGTATGTATTACCCATGTCATCCAACCATTTCTTTTGGGGGCCCACGTCCATAGGTGGGGCCCACCTCAAATGTATGTATCATGCCCAAACCGTCTAGCGTCCAGGGACACTGGACGTGAACTGGGAAAACAAAAATATTAGCTTGATTCATAAGCTTTGGGATGGGCCACTTGTGTAGGCCTCACATTGACATATGGATTCAATCCAAGCCGTTCATCCTTTTCCCCAACTCATTTTAGGCATTGAGTCAAAAAATGAAGCTGATCCAACCTTCTAGTGGGCCACAGCATAGGAAAATGGGATTTTTACCGTTTAAAAGCCACCTGATATTTCTATGCACCAAAACACCTCGAATATTGGGCTTATTTGGCTTGTCTTGAGCTATGAGAAGTAGTGGACGGGGTGGATGCTTCCGATGTGGGCCCCACATACGAAAAACTGAGGAATAACGCGTTTTCAATATATATATATATATATATATATATATATATATATATATATATATATATATATATATATATAAGCAGGAAACGCCTTCTGCTGCTAATGCAGCAGCAGAACACTGCTGCGTTTTGGCAGACGGACAGCAGGGACCCACGATCCCAGCCATGCGCCCCATCATGATGGGTGTATAAAAACATCTACACCGTGTATTTTGTAGGCCCCTTCCTGAAGGGGCCCCCGTCCAAAAATTAGCCACATATGGGACTCAGGTGGCCCACATCACAGGAAACAGTGGGATTGAACGTTTGCCATTGCAACCTTTTCGGGTGTCCCAGAAGTTTTGGATCATCATGAAATTTGTTTTCCCTCTTCATCAGGGTTTTTGTAACCTTATCAATGGTTTGGATAAAGAATAAACCGTTATGGTGGGCCCCATGTGGGACCCAAGGATGTATGTGTTATATACCACATCGTCCACGGACGGTGGAACCCACCATGGTGTATGTGTTGTATACATGCCATCCACCCATTCTCTATAGGGATGGTGGGTCCCACTGCTGTTAACTTCAGCAAGGTCTGTGGGAGCCACGTAAGATGTATGTATACCACACCATCCATATCACTAGACGGTGGGACCTACCATGATGCATGTGTTACATTCAAACCGTCCAACCATTTTACCAAATAAATTTAAATTTTGAGTTATAAAAAAAAATGAGACAGATCCTGTATCAAGTGGACCACACAGCAAAAGCAATGGGGATTGAGTGTCTGCCATTGAAACCTTTGTTATCACCAAAAGTGGTGAATCATTAGGAGGTGTATTTTCCTCTTAATCATCCAGGGCGGGGTGACCTTATAATCAGATTGGATAGAAAATGAAGGTTATAGTGGGCCTTGAGGATTTAATGGTGGAAATCATTCTCACCACTGTTATTTGGAGGGCAGTCCAGTTAATCTTTTAATATGATTCATTTATATGTATATGTATGTATGTATGTATGTGTGTGTGTGTGTGTGTGTGTGTGTGTGTGTATATATATATATATATATATATATATTATACATATGGATGTACTTGTGGCTGTTGTTGAGGCCCACTTTGATATGAATGTAAGGCCCATGTTATGAGGCCCATTGTGATGTATTCGAGGCACATGAGTTATGGCCCATTGCGATGTACATAAGGCCCATTGGTGCGGCCCATTGATGTGGCCCGCTTGATCAATATAAGGCCCATGTAATGCGGCCCATTTGATGTATCTAAGGCCCATGGGTCGAGGAACAACGGGATGTTCTTAGGGTCCATTACAATGTGTGATTCTTCCATGGTTTGTGTAATGATGTTTTATGGCGGGCCATGCCTTGGGAGCAATGTTGGTTTGATGTTCACATTGTAAGAATAATGTTGGTTAAATGTCCACATTATAACTCTCCTTAGGGCCCATTGATAGGCCCATACTTGTTGATAATTCATCACTTTATAACATGTTTAGTATAACTCCATGATTCATGCCCATACGCATCATATGTATACTTGATATGAGGAATGTTTGATCATAGCATAAGCCATTGGGCTAAGACATTTACGGAACTCCTTATAAGATGGAGTGCCCCACATGATCGCGCGGTATGCGCAGGATTGCTGCATGACTGACGGTGTGAGTCATCCATTTCGCATTGTGTGTCGTGATCACTGCACGCCCTAGCGATATCAGGGTCGTGGCCTCCACAGGCACATCGTGGATGGTCGTATCGGATACCGAAAATATTGGCTCTAGCATTGTGGGCACTTAGGATGTCCTTGGGTGAAAATCTCAGAACCTTTTTGGTACCAGGAGATACTCCAACGTCTAGACTGAGTGGATACATGAGCACCCGAGTGCCGAATACCAGTAGGTCGCGTCTCTCACTATGTCGTGGTCGGTTGGAAGGGGGTGTGGCCTTATCCGCCCGAGGGAGGGGGCTATAAGCTAGGATGAGTTTGACCAGCTAGCAAATGAGTCCGCTTTCAACGAGCCGGGTAAGTATTGACAGACTATTGGTTAGGCGGATTGTGTGGTCTCTTCCACTTGCTTGGCTGTGCAGCTAGGTAGGAGGCAGTCATGTGAAGTGTATTAGATCCCGGTGATATCCAGAGAGTAACTGTACTGATATGTGTACTTGATGAGGACTGACATGCTTGCTTTGCATATCGCATACGACATTTGGCTATATAGGCCTCGCATTGCATGGCCTTGGTATGTCCGATAGCATTTATGCCTTGCATCACATAGCTTTGGTACAGTTGATAGCATTCATAGACTTACCGCATATTTTCACATTACTCTGATATTGTATACTTGGGGTTTGCCTTGCGCACACACTTACACCACCCTCTAAGCTTTTGTAAGCTTATGCACGACCGTTGCGTGCAGGTGGCCTTGGATCGTAACAGCGCTGAGGCAGGAGCACACATCAAATCATTTTGGAGTTTTTTATCACCTTGTATTTCCCTTTCTGCATTGAACTTAAAGTTTTTGATATAGTGGATATGTGGTGATGTTGTTTTGTGACTTGGTTATGCTTGTCATTATGATCCATTATAAAAAAAATCATACTGAAAATCCTCCTTGTAGGATCCCAGGATCAGAATTGGGCATGTGAGTGTCGGGATCCGAGAATGGGGCACTATGGAGTCTGTCGGTGCCAGATTCGACTATCGGGAATTTTGTGAGCCTGTTTTCCGAGTTTGGGGAGTGACAGAAGTTGGTATCAGAGCATAACTTGGGAATACCCAAGGATCACATCACATATCTACTATGAATTTAGAATGAATAGGTTCTGAATCCGAATGACTTAGTAATTTTTCGACGTAGACCCTTAACGTTTATGCCTTCGAGAATTCTCAAGGCTGATAGGCCCTTGTTCCTTCCTGTAGGACATGATGCCTAAAAGAGCGACCAGAACGAATCCCGCTCCACCACCTGTAACTCTCGCTCTACCACCTGCGATTCCCGCTCCACCACCGGATATTCCTACTTTTCAGCCTGAGGATGCGACTCCTCTACCTGAGACTGGTACAGATCTGACCGTACCTGTGAGTGTCGCCCAACTTCAGCATGACCACTATTCTTCAGGGCAGAGCAAGCATCCCACTATTACACCAGCCGAGGAAAGCAGGAGCATGCGAGCGCCCTTCTCAAGGACTTCCGACAGCACGATCTCTTTCATTTTATGGGCGAGTCAGACCCTATTGCAGCAGAGATATGGTGTCCAAGGTGGAGAAGATATTCGACACCATGAGATGTACGACCTAGCAGCGAGTTCCCTTAGCTATATTCCTTCTCCAGGGTGAGTCTTAGCAATGGTTGGCATCTGTCACCCGATCGGTGGTGGCCGATTTCTTGTGGACCTGGGAGGACTTTGTAGACCAATTTGATTGGAAGTTCTTTCCCAAGCATGTACGATAGTAGCGCGCATTAGAGTTCGAGAC
This sequence comes from Magnolia officinalis, assembly GCA_021015155.1. Lineage (NCBI taxonomy): Eukaryota > Viridiplantae > Streptophyta > Magnoliopsida > Magnoliales > Magnoliaceae > Magnolia > Magnolia officinalis. The sequence goes on from JAJHSJ010000009.1 coordinate 47,148,161, forward strand.
TCTGGTCCAGGGGGACATGACTGTGTCCCAGTTTGAGGCACGTTTCATTGCACTATCGAGATTCGTGATGTATCTTGTTGATGATGAGGGGCGGAAGGCCCACAGTTTTGAGAACGACTTGCGTCCTGCCCTCAGGAGTCGTGTGATCGGACACATGCTTCTGACATTTGAGCAGATCGTGGAGAGGGCCCAGATCTACGAGTCAGATTGTGCCGGTTTGCAGAGAGCCCGTGACCTGAGGGGAGATTAGAAGAGGAAGGAGCCCTCCAGTAGCTCCCAGCCACAGTAGCATCGTCCACAATAGTGACGCATGACTTACCCAGCATTCCAAGCACCAGTGGCAGCCCCAGCACTACCTTCGGGACCGTTCACAGGTACCTGCTTTGGATGCAATAGGACAGGACATCGTGTGCATGAGTGTCCCCATCTGCAGCAGCAGCAGCTGAGAGCACCGTATCAGCCTCCACGACAGCCCCCACATCAGCAGCAACAACCGCAGCACCAGCCTCAGGGACCTCTCCCGCAACAACAGAGACCTCAGAGGAGACCTGCACCTCCCCACAGGCCCAGGGTAGATTTTATGATGCCCAGAAGGACCCTCAGTCATCAGGAACAGTCGTCGAAGATTCTTGTGACTTGGCCCCTACACCGTCTTACTAGATTGCTCATGAATGATGCATCCTAGGAGTTAGAGCTTGAGATTCGTGGGCGTTATCCCCATCTCTTAGGTGTTTGATTATGATGATATGTTGTGTTTTGATTATATATGATGTTATGTTCCCTATTCCCTTATGGGTTATGCTTAGTGCGATAGTAATATAAATTTCGAGGATGAAATTTTTATTAGGTGGGGAGAGCTGTAAGGCCCGTATCCTAGTCTGTACTGTTCTGTCAACTCTCGCGATCCTTTTCGATGAATTCCAGCAACCTGCGACGTATAATCGACGTTTGCTCTCAATCCTAAGTCATATCCTGTAGATTTGAGTTGGCCTAATCCGAGACTTGTATCATTGTGAGCGCACCGTCGCCGTGGTTCCAACGCCGTGTCTTGCATACCGATCTGATACCCTGGCTAAGAGATGTGAGTTGGCGTTCCGTTTGAAGAAAACACCGCGTGTTGGCAATCCCAAGAGAATCTCTACAACATGTCCCATGAATCAATCAATCAATCAATCAATCACCTCATGTCAAGTACAAGAGCAGCTCATGCTTTCTTTCTCCACAAGTCAAGCAACCTACCCCAAAAGTCAACAAGTCACTCACCTCACCCATCACTCACCTCCCATCCATCACTCACATCTCTCTTACAACCACCACACCTCTCTCTCTCTCTTTTCTCAACACAAAAAAAAATCTAAGCAAGCAAGAGAGGTGCACGTCCATGCATTCCAAGAGAGAAAAGTGACTTTGTAAGGCCCTCCTTTCCCATCCCAAAATCCTTCATCCTAACCATTCACCTTTCATCACCCTCCATCAAAGTGAAGCACAAGGAGACCGGCATTCCAACGGATCGAGAAGATCAAATGGTGGGTGCTCTATTAAGCATAGATTTCTTTTTATTATTATTATTATTATTTATTTTTATGAAGGGCCAAGTGAGGCCTACTAATTGATGGTATGGATCTCACTTTGGACCCTACGTGTGGCCGATGGCCCACCTTGATCCTCATGATCATTCCATGATGGGGCCATTCTCCATGGACCCCATCATGATGTTTATTTTCTTTACATGGCTAGAGGTCATTTAGACCTTCCATTTTGGTGGAGAAGGAATCTCCACCGTTGATCTTTGATTTGATGAGCCCACATGTTATGGGACCCAATTGATGTATGATTGATTGCAAAGGAGGGCCCATAGTGTCGGGGTCCCTCCATCACACATGTGTCCCTCTCTCTCTCCCCCTCTCTCTCTCTCTCTCTCTCTCTCTCTCTCTCTCTCTCTCTCTCTCTCTTTTTCCCTTTTCTTTGGGATGATGTAGTTGTGTGGCCCACTGGGATGGACCCTAATTTAATGTATGTATTACCCATGCCATCCAACCCTTTCTTTTGGTGGCCCACGTCCATAGGTGGGGCCCACCTAAATGTATGTATTATGCCTAAACCGTCCAGCGTCCAGGGATGCTGGACGTGAACTAGGAAAACACAAATATTAGCTTGATTCATAAGCTTTTGGATGGGCCACTTGTGTAGGCCCCACATTGACGTATAGATTCAATCCAAGCCGTCCATCCTTTTCCCCAACTCATTTTAGGCATTGAGCCGAAAAATGAAGCTGATCCGACCTTCCGGTGGGCCACAACACAGGAAAATGAGATTTTTACTGTTAAAAAACCACCTGATATTTCTATGCTCCAAAACACCTTGAATATTGGGCTCGTTTGGCTTGTCTTGAGCTTTGGGAAGCAGTGGACGGGGTGGATGCTTCCGATGTAGGCCCCACATACGAAAAACCGAGGAAAATCGTATGTGGGGCCTACTGCTGCTGATGCAGTAGTAGAACGCTGCTGCGTTTTGGCGGATGGACAGCAGGGACCCACAATCCTAGTCGTGGGCCCCACCATGATGGGTGTAGAACATCTACACCGTGCATTTTGTAGGCCCCTTCCTGAAGGGAGCCCCCTCCAAAAATCAGCCACATATGGGACTCAGGTGGCCGACATCACATGAAACAGTGGGATTGAACGTCTGCCAATGCAACCCTTTTGAGTGTCCCAGAAGTTTTAGATCATCATGAAATTTGTTTTCCCTCTTCATCAGGGTATGTGTAACCTTATCAACGGTTTTGATGAAGAATAAACTGTTATGGTGGGACCCAAGGATGTATGTGTTATATACCACACCATCCACAGACGGTGGAACCCACCATGGTGTATGTGTTGTATACATGCTGTCCACCCATTCTCTGTAGGGACGGTGGGTCCCACTGTTATTGACTTCAGCAAGGTCTGTGGGACCCACGTAAGATGTATGTATACCACACCGTCTAATTCACTGACGGTGGGACCCACCATGATGCATGTGCTGCATTCAAACCGTCCAACCATTTTGCCAAATAAATTTAAAGCTTGATTTTTTATTTTTTTTTAAATGAGACAGATCCTGTATCAAGCAGACCACACAACAAAAGCAGTGGGGATTGAGTGTCTGCCATTGAAACCTTTATTGTCACCAAAAGTTGTGAATCATTAGGAGATTTATTTTCCTCTTAATCCAAGGCGGTGTAACCTTATAATCAGATTGGATAGAAAATGAAGGTTATAGTGGGCCTTGAAGATTTAATGGTGGAAATCATTCTCACCACTGTTATTTGGAGTGCATTCCAGTTGATCTTTTAATATGATTCATTTATATGTGTATACACACACACACACATATGGATGTACTTGTGGCCATTGTTGAGGCCCACTTTGATACGAATGTAAGGCCCATGTTTTGAGGCCCATTGTGTTGTATTCAAGGCCCATGGGTTATGGCCCATTGCAATGTACATAAGGCCCATTGGTGCGGCCCATTGATGTGGCTCACTTGATCAATATAAGACCCATGTAATGCGGCCCATTTGATGTATCTAAGGCCCATGGGTCGAGGAGCAACGTGATGTCCTTAGGGTCCATTGCAATGTGTGATTCTTCCATGGTTTGTGTAATGATGTTTTATGGCGGGCCATGCCTTAGGAACAATGTTGGTTTGATGTTCACATTGTAAGAATAATGTTGGTTAAATGTCCGCATTATAACTCTCCTTAGGGCCCATTGATAGGCCCATACTTGTTGATAATTCATCACTTTATAACATGCTTAGTATAAATCCATGATTCATGCCCATACGCATCATATGTATACTTGATATGAGGAATGTTTGATTATAGCATAAGCCATTGGGCTGAGACATTTACGGAACTCCTTATAAGATGGAGTGCCCCACATGATCGCGCGGTATGCGCAGGATTGCTGCATGACTGACGGTGTGAGTCATGTATTTCGCATTGTGTGTCGTGATCACTGCACGCCCTAGTGATATTAGGGTTGTGGCCTCCACAGGCACATCGTGGATGGTCGTATCGGATACCGAAAATATTGGCTCTAGCATTGTGGGCACTTAGGATGTCATTGGGTGAAAATCACAGAACCTTTTTGGTACCAGGAGATACTCCAACGTCTAGACCGAGTAGATACATGAGCACCCGAGTGCCGAATACAAGTAGGTCGCGTCTCCCACTGTGCCGTGGTCGGTTGGAAGGGGGTGTGGCCTTATCCGCCCGAGTGAGGGGGCTATAAGCTAGGCTGAGTTTGACCAGCTCGCAAATGAGTCCGCTATCAATGAGCCGGGTAGGTATTGGCAGACTACTGGTCAGGCGGATGTGTGGTCTCTTCCATTTGCTTGGCTGTGCAGCTAGGGAGGAGGCAGTCAGTGTGAAGTGTATTTGTCACGCCCCGAACTCGGAGACCAGGCTCACCAAATTCCCGATCGCCGAATCCGGCGCCGACAGCCTCCGTACTACCCCATTCTCGGCTCCCGGCACCCATATACCAGGTTCCGATCCTGGGATACTACAAGGAGGATTTCTTATATCAATTTGATTCATAATGAGCATAACCACAAGCATAACCCACGAACAATAACCACAAGAACACCATCATAAAATCCACTATGAACAAAAACTTTGAATACAGTGCGTATAAAGGGAAATACAAGATAGTGGTAATATCAAAACTCCAAAAGCTCGGCGGCACGCTCCAACTGCGGCGAGACTACAGCTGCGTCCTGACGTCACCTGCACGCATCAATCATGCATAAACTTATAGAAAGCTTAGAGGGCGGTGTAAGTGTGTGCGTAATATGAGCGTGCTCAGAATGCAATGCCGAAGTAATGCGGAATCATGCTGATGAGTACGAAAATGCAACCAGCCGTACCAAGGCTATGCAGTACAAGATGTGAATGCTATCGGCCATACCAAGGCCATGCGATGTAATATGTAAGTCAAGCATGCCAATCCTCATACCAATGCAACTCCTCACAAGAGCATCAAATCAGTACGGTTCTCGGTATGGATAATCACCGGGGTTCAGTACACTCCAAATGGCACTGTCTCTCTCCAAGAAGCACAGTCCAAGTAAGCGTAAGAAACCTTACTATCCGCCTAGCCAATAGTCAGCCAATACCTATCCGGCACGTCGATAGCGAACCCATTTCTGAGCTGGTCAAACTCAGCCTAGTAATGTCCCCTGCTCTCGGGCGAGTAAGGCCACACCCCTTTCCAACCGACCACGACACAGTGGGAGATGCGGCCTCATGGTATTCGGCCCTCGTGTGCTCATATATCCACTCGGTCTCGACGTTGGAGTCATCCTCTGGTACCATCGGGTTCAGGGATTCTCACCCAGGGACATCTATGGCGCCCCAATTGCTTAGAACAAGATTTTTCGGTATCCAACCAGCCACCCACGGTGTGTCTGTAGAGGCTATGGCCCTGATGTCGCTAGGGCATATCACAATCACACAAATGCAAGTACATGTATCACATTATCAGTCATGCAACCATCCTGCGTGAAGCACGCGCTCATGAAGGGCAACTCCGCCTATCAGGGGGCTCGCAAACAGTCTGCCCGAAGGCATATGCAATGATCAGTCCTTTCTCACATCAAGCATACATATGATGCGTATGTGTATGGTCATGAGTCATGGATCCGTACTAAACATGTTATGTAATTATGGGCTCTGCATAAAGGAAATGGGTGTAGACGGTCAATGTACTACAAGTACGGGCCATCAGTGGGCCTCAGGGAGAGTGGTGGTGCGGACCTTTAACCGACACCGACCATGCAATATGGACGTCAAACCATCATTGCTCCCAAGGCATAGCCTGCTATAAACATCATTATATACACCACGGGGAATCACACATTGCAATGGATATAGTTGCACTACATTGGGCCTTAGGTAAATCAAAGGGGCCATATCATATGGGCCTTATATATATCCAAGTGGGCTTCAATATTGGGCCTTGTACATACCAAAGTGGGCCTCGATGGATGGCCCACTAATACGCTAAGATGGACCTCATCACATGGCCTAAAAAGATCTCAAAAATGATTGGTCGGTTTGAATGAAACTCATGCATCATACTAGGTCCCATCGGGATGGAAGGTATAGATAAATCACATACATTTTGTGTCCCAAGCAGGACCCACCAAAATGTTTATTTTCCATTTAACCTAGGGCCCATCCAAATGCTTATTTTCCATCCAGCCTAGGGCCCATCAAAATCTTTATTTTTTATCCAAAGTGGGGCCTAAATAATGTTATTTTTCATCCAAACTAGACCAATATAATGTTGTTTTTCGTACAAAGTGGGGCCCACATATTGTTTATTTTCTAGCCAAAGTTGGGGCCCAATATAATGTTTATTTTACATACAACCTATTGATAGGGTCATATGACCATGGGGCTCACCATGATATTATTTTCCATACAACCAGTTCATAAGGTCACACAGACGTGGAGGGGCCCACAATAATGTTTATTTACCATTCAACCTATTCATAAGGTCATGTGGACCTAGGGCCCACTGTAATGTTTACTTGAGTCCAACCTGTTTATAAGGCCACAGGCCCATCATCCACCCTGTTCAAAAGCAGGTGGACCAGGGCCCACGTGATGTTTATTTGCCATTTCAATGGTAAAAGGATGGGCCCTCACCCAACACTGTTTCCTGAAACGTGGTCCACTTGAGATTGGGATTTACCTCATTTTTGGGCTCATGCCTTAAAATGATTTGACAAAATAGATGGACGGTGTGGATTACACGCATACATCATGGTGGGGCCCACGACAGGAGCCGTGGGTCCTGTACGCTCGTCCGCCAGCGGACGTAGGCAGCACGCCTGCGGCGTGAGCTGCAGCGTGCTGCTGCCTCCCCTCTTTTCTTTTCTTTTTTTTTGTTTGGGGCCCACCGAGATGTGATTCACAATCCAGTCCACCCATTATGTGTGTCCCACTTGTTTGGCCGTCCAAACTGAGTTTCAGCTGCATCCAAACTTCAGGTACGCCCCACCAACTACTTTTATATGTTCTTACATGTCTTCACATGGTTTTAGAGGTTATGGCCCACCCGGTGATCAGATCTCCCTAAGACTTTGGCTCAACGCCTAAAAGGATGTGGAGAAGAGGAGGGACAGAGTGGATTCAACATATACATCAAGGTGGAGCCCACATGAACAATACTCAAAATTTTTTATTTTTTTTATAAAAGGAGTCTCTGTGTCACGTACAACGTACAGAGACGCTGGATGTTAAGATTTATTTATTTATTTATTTATTTGGGGCCCACCGAGATGTGATTCACAATCCAGTCCACCCATTATGTGTGTCCCACTTGTTTAGCCGACCAGACCGAGTTTCAGCTGCATCCAAGCTTCAGGTAGGCCCCACCAAGTACTTTTATATGTTCTGGCATGTCTTCACATGGTTTTAGACGTGATGGCCCACCCAGTGATCAAATCGCCCTAAGATTTTGGCTCAACGCCTAAAATAGGATGGGGAAGAGGATGGACGGTATAGATTTGGGAAATACAATAAGGTGGGGCCCACATGAGCAACATCCCAACCCTTTAAGAAATTTTATTTTTCTTTAAAAAAACAAAGCAGCCTGACGTCCAGCGTCCAGAGACGCTGAACGTTAGCCGTACATGCACCTATGGTGGATCCCACATGTAGGAGCCTCCACGTTAATTAGGGTGGGTCCCACATCAAGGTGAGGCTCATATTCATCAAGGTGGGTCCCACTCAATCATGGCCCACCTTATTACATATGAAATATATATATATATATATATATACACATATGTATGTCTATATACCATATAAAATGCATAAAAATGAATAAGAAAAAGAATGAGATCATTGAAATGGATGGATCATCACCTACCATGAGGTGGGCCTCACCGCCGGATGTGGATGGACGGGTTAGATCTACACAAATCGGTGCGATCCACACCATTTCAAGGGAAGAAATGAAAGAAAGAGAGAGAATGGAAGAGTTTAACGGTTGGTCACCCACCTTGTTGCGATCCTCCTTGCTCCCTTGGCTTGGAAACTCCTCACCTACGGTTCTTATGGACGTTGATCGGGTTTTAACGGTGCGGATGATGATCGGACGGTTGAGATGGAAGATGAGGAGGTGGGCCACACTTAGGATTTTGGGAAATTTTTTTTTTGGGAAGCTTGGAGATTGCTTGGACGTATGAGAGGGAGAGAATGGGAGAATGAGAGAGAAAAAAGAAAGAAATAAAATAAAAGGAGAGGGAGGGATGGAGGGATGATGTCATGGGCATGGGTAAAGTTGAAAAAGAGAGATAGAGAGTTGACTTTGAGAAAGGAGGCATGGTTGCTTGTACTTGGGTATGGAGGGGCATTTATGGTTTATTGATGGGACATCTCGTAGAGATTCCCTCGAGATTCGCAACGTGCGGCGTTTCTTCGAACCGAAGCTAACCCGTATCTCCTGAACTGGGTATCGGTTGGTGCGCGAGTCGCGCCGTTAGAACCGCAGCGACGGTGCGGTTGCAATGATACAGGTCTCGGATTAAACAGACTCGAATCTAAAGGATACGACTTACGATCGATCGCAACGTCGATTATCAGTCGCGGATTGCCGAACTTCGACGAAAATGATCGCAGGATTCATCGGAACAGTACGAACTAGGATACGGGTCTTACAGTATTAGACCCCGGTTATATCCAGAGAGGAACTATACTGATATGTGTACCTGATGAGGACTAGCATGCTTGCTTTGCATCTCGCATACAAAATTTGGCTACATAGGCCTCGCGTCGCATGACCTTGGTATGGCCGATATCATTCATGCCTTGCATCACATAGCTTTGGTACAACTGATATCATTTATGGACTTACCGCATATTTTTGCCTTACTCTGATATTATACACTTGGCACTTGCCTTGCGCACACACTTACACCAACATTTAAGCTTTTGTGAGCTTATGCAAGACTGTTGCGTGCAGGTGGCCTTGGATCGTAGCAGCGCTGAGGTAGGAGCGAACATTTGATCATTTTGAAGTTTTTGATCACCCTGTATTTCCCTTTTCGCATTGTACTTAAGTTTTTGATATAGTGGATATGTGGTGATGTTGTTTTGTGACTTGGTTATGCTTGTCGTTATACTCCATTACAAAAAAAAAAAAATCATATTGAAAATCTTCCTTGTAGGATCCTAGGATCGGAATCGGGCATGTGAGTGCCGGGATCCGAGAATGGGGCACTACGGAGGCTGTCGGCACCAGATTCGGCAATCGGGAATTTTGTGAGCCTGTTTTCCGAGTTTGGGGCGTGACAAACCCCAATAGGAATCTGAATTCCTTTCCCATGATTTAGACCGTTGGGTTCGTCATAATCGAAACCCATGTTTTTCATGATTTTCTTGCTTGACGGGCTATTTTTTTTAAAGATCTTGCGGTGTTAGCTTACCATAATACACATTATTCTTGTCCTCTTCCCCTTTTTTTGCTTCTGCTGGGACATAAAATTCTATTGGTTCCAGGTACTTGGCACTAGCCCTGACTTGAAACGTTCCCGGAATAGCCGAAAATGTCTTATTCTTTTAGCATATGGCAATGGCACCGTATAATTGGACTGCAAAATTTTCAACTGTTCAAGCGATGACAGAGTTAACGGTGGCTGCCCTAGTTGTCTCAGATGTTTCGGCGCAAAATAGAATTTCTTCTTTATTTCTACAGCTCTGGATGATTCTGCCTTTTCTGTTTCTTCTTTCATCACCTTTACTTGAATGTCCTTCAGGACTTTGTTTTCATCATTCTTTCTTTCTTCTTCAGCAGACCCCTTATAGTAACTGGCATCTGCAAAGAAGGCCTCAGCTTCTGTATAGGGCTTCGCGTTAGCCATTACTTTATATTGTATCCCATCTTTACAGTATTTGAAGCATCGATGCAGAGTAGAGGGTACAATGCCGTACTAATGCATCCATGGCCTTCTTAGGAGAAGATTGTATGTCATCAATGCGTTATAATGTGGCACATGACATCAGTAGGTAGCTCTCCTATCTCCAATGTCACTGTAATTTTACAGAGTGCATGTTGCCCATCTTGATTGAAGCCCTGTATCATCATTCCACTAGGGCGTAGATCGGAATGGTGATAACCCAGTTTACTCAACATCGAGAGTGGTAAAAGGTTCACTTTAGACCCTTTATCTATCATAATCTGTTTAACCTTCTTTCCACGGATATGGGCTTCTATCATTAGCGGCCTGTTATGCCCTACATTGCGGATCAAATCACCATCAGAGAAGGAAACGACTGGTAGGCAGTCTTCTTGCTCCTTATAGTCTTCGTCTTCCATCTCTGCTAGCAAGGTCTTCCTGACATCCTGATTGGATAACGCTTGAACCAAACTCTGTCAAAATTCCTCTGACAACTTAAGCGCATTGTAGACGCTTAATCGAGATGGTATGCCCATTAAATGACTTACCACATCGTAGGTCACTTTCATCATCTCGTTCTTTTCTTCTTTCTTTTCACTACCGTTCTGTCCTCCGACATTTCCCTTCTTGTAATCCCTATTTTCTGCTTTGTAGGGCTTATTATCTTATTTCCTGATCATAATGTAATTACTGCTACCTTTCTCGTCGTCTTACAATCTTCTTTTTCTTTCTTTTCTTGGGCCTTTTCCTGGATTGTCAGCATATTCACTGTTGCCATTGCATATTTATTTTTCTTTTCCGATCACTATTTCACCTTTGTCTATCATCAGTTGTATTATACATTTCAACGTTTAACAATTTTGCATCGGATGCCCCACCAGGCGATGATAGTGGCAAAATCTCTCTCTCTCTCTCTCTCTCTCTTGTTCTTGTCACATCTTTAGGGTGCTTGAGTGCTGGTAATTCTATCATACCGGCTTTTAGCAATTGGTTCATCATAAGGACACCATCTTCCCTATCGAACGCAAACTCTTCATGAGAATTAAGCGCTTTAGGCCTTTTTACACTGTATCTGTTTCTTGGCTAGTTTGATTCTTCTTTCCGTTCCGGCCTTTTATCTCTCGAGTCTTTTGCATCTTTACTTCTCTTTTCATGATCGACAGTATTTGTGGCCATCCTGCTGGGTCCCCACCTAGTTGTCTCATAGTTAAATGCTGGCATCTTCCTAGGTCACGGAAAGTCCAGATATCAGCACTGGTGAGTCTGAACGTGATGCCCATTTCAATGGAGTTCAGACACATCTTGACTTATTTCTTTTCTTCCAGCAGCTGCTGTTAGTGCTATTATATGATACCTCTTTGGTTGTCAAATTTTGTGTGTCAAAACCTTGTCTTGGGTGTGTTCTATGTTTAAGACACCATATCAACTTATGGACTCTTCAAGCGGCTTCAAGGTACATTTTGAAGATATAAAGAAGACACAGTATTCTTGATTCAAGCAAAGGTTATTCAAGTTCAAGATACAAGCAGTGTTTGAAGGTGTGAAGCTCAAAAGCAAACTCAAGATAAATGTTGGTGTCAAGTCTTTGGACGACTCGTACTTCAGGCTTCAAGTACTAAAAGATTTATCATTCGTTGAATGAAGTAGAGTTCAATGTCCATACTTCATTATTCAGGTTTGATAGACCATAGTCATTGACCTTAGGGTAGGTCATTTTGGATACATTATACAACTGTGTTTAAACATGTTTTTGATCTGCTCTTAGACTAGTCCTGGTTCTGGTTCGACCAGTCCTAGCACTGGCTCGACCTGTCTAAGAATTTCCTAGGCCAGTCTTGGACTTGTTCAATTTTATCAGATTTTCTGGTTCGCTCACGACCAGTCTTGGAGTCTGCTCGACCGGTCGTGGGATGTCCTCGACTCGAACCTCGACCAGTCGTGGAGCCTCGATTCAAACTCCAGCGACTAAATTCACTGTCGCTCGACCAGTCGAGAAGGGGTCTCGACCGGTCGTGGACGACCTTCGACCAGTCGTGGACTGCCTACGACCGGTCGAACATCGGTTTTCCTGATTGCGCGCAGAAATTCAAAAATCTGTTTCTTCTAAGACCAGTCGTGGGAACTCCTAGACCAGTCGAAGACGAATTTCTGTAGCTATAAATAGCACACGAATTTCAGAGTTTAATCATCGAAAAATCTATCAAAGCAAGTATATTCTAGGCTCCACTCTGAGATAAGTCGTGTTTATTTTAAGCTAATTTGCGCTTCATTCTAATTCCTTTTGTTAGCTTTTTGCATTTGATTTTATTCTAAATTCCAATCGTATTTGAAAAGGGGAAATCGTGTATTCCTTCTTCTTGGAATTAAAATCAAATAGAGCTAGCCCTTTGTGATTTCATTTAAAATCAATTAGAACTTAGAACCTCGATAAGTGAGTATTGGACATTGAACTATCATTATTGAATCTCTACTCTGATCGGTTCTTCCGGGCTACTGCAAAAGGATAAGATCCAGGTATTCTACAATTCCTGTAATTTCTATTTTGGTTTTGTATGAGATTTGCCAGAAAAATCTCTATGTGTATGGTTATCTGAGGAGAGCCAGAAAACTCAGATTGTGAGGTTTTTTGAATTGTGTAAGCCCAAGTGATAAAGACACAATTGTGAAGGTTTTTGGTGAACCTGTGAAAACCAGTTTTATTAGAGAACGCTAATATCCCCTGTGTGAGGACATTAGGAGTGGAGTAGCATTCTGTGTGGCTATTTTAGAACAGTTGGTGAACACACAGGCGAACCACTATAACTTCTTGCCTTGTGGATTGAATGGTTATTTAATTCCTTATCTTTTATCATTCAGTTCTATTTTCTTGTGGATGTGAATGTTGTAACAGTTTGAAATTTCAAGCAAGTGTGGGAATGTTGTAATAATTTAGTGATTTATTTCTGCAATTTATTTCCAGCAATTCCCTTTATTGATTCAAGCTTTAAATTCCAAAATTGTTCCAGCAAAGTTGCCCTGCCATTTTTATGGTGTATGGCTGTCCCTAGAACAAGACATTTGTAAATTCAATTTATTCAGTGCAGTTTGTATTTATTTCTTTATTCCTCTTTGATTTGAGAAATTGATACAAAGACATTTCTAGATAAAAAGTTGTCCTACCATAAACATTTGGTTTTTGGTGAAAGGTTGTCCTTAGAACAACGTTTGTATCAACCTCTCAAATTCAGTAGTTTGAGGTTGCATTTCATTTCTGCATTGCAATTTATTTAATTTATCCTAATAGCTCACTTTTATTTCTTTATATTTGGATTTATTTCCTGAGCTAACGATCTAAGCTATATATAATAATGTCAAATTTTGATAGCCTCTCAGTCACTAGGCCTCCACCATTTGATGGCTCCAACTATGCTTATTGGAAAGCCAGAATGAGGATCTTCCTCAAATCAATGGATGAGAGTGTGTGGCAAGCCACAGTGACTGAATGGAATCCTCCTGTCATGGAAGTAACTGGAGTTGATGGTTCTAAATCTATGAGAATTTCACCATACTTTCAATGGACCACACTTCAGAAAAGTGAGAGTAGTGCTAATGCTAAAGCACTAAATGCAATTACTTGCGCACTATCACCGGATGAGTTCAAAAGAATCATATCCTGTGATACTGCAAAGCAAGCTTGGGATATTTTAGAAATGACACATGAGGGTACATCGATTGTCAAAAAATCTAAAGTCCAACTCCTCACAACTAAATTTGAAGAAATTCATATGGAGGAGAATGAATGAATGTTTATGGACTTCTATACTAGATTAAATGACATTGTAAACTCAATGTGGGGTCTTGGTGATAAAATCCCAGAAAGTAAAGTGTGTGCAAAAATACTACGCTCTCTTCCTGAACGGTTCAATTCTAAAGTAACCGCGATCCAGGAACTTCGTGACACGGACAATATGAAGGTGGAAGAACTTGTTGGGTCTCTACAAACTTATGAATTAAATTTTAAAGCTCCTAAAGGAAAATCAATTGCTTTGAAATCTTCCAAAAATACGGTAGAAGATAAATCCGATTCTGAAGATGACTTAGCTCTTATTGCAAAAAGATTTTACAAAATTTTTAAAAGTAAGAAAAGAGTTGATTTTCAAAAATCAAATGATAAAAAGAAGTTTAGATCTAAAACTCGAAAATCTTTGAAAGACAGTCAGTGTTACAACTGTCATGAGTATGGGCATCTAGCAAACAAATGTCCTAATAAGGACAAACCCAAAAAGAAGGGTATGTTGGCTACATGGGATGAATCATCTGACTCTGAAGCTTCTTCTGAATCAGAAGATTCTGAAACCGAGTCGGGCAATGAGGTAAAAGCCCTTATGACTCTAGCCAAGTTTACCTTCTCTGATCACGATGATTCTACTAGTGAAGAAAATTTGGATAATGATCATGAGAATGAAGAAGATCTTCAAGATGCTTACAATGCCTTATACAAGAGAGTTGTAAAATTGCTGTGAAGCTTAAACTTCAGAGAGAAAAATTTTCTAAACTTAGAGATTGTTTTGACTTGCTTGTTTTAGAAAAATCTCAAATATCAGATTATTTTGAAAAATCAAAAAGTGATTTAGAATTCAAAAACTCTCTGATTGTTGATTTAAAATCTGAAATTGAGAGACTAAAGAATGAAGTGTCTTCTCTTCTGAATTCAAAGGAAACTTGGAGGTATGCCCAAGGTGATTCTAAATTAGAAAAACTCCTATCCGGTTCAAAAAAATGTGGCGATAGATCCGGGTTGGGCTATGATAAAACAATACCTCATAAACAGAAGAATTCTCCACCTAAATTTGTGAAAGGAGAATCCTCTAATTCAAAAGAGAAAAACACTTCACAAGGTTTTGTCAAAACAACAAAAAATTTTCAAAAACCTAGAAGCAGCTATGTCAACTTCAAAAATCAGATGAAAAATCCTTTAGCTGAAAAAATAGTTGATTTACTCAAGGAGCTTTTAAAATCTAACTCTGTAAGTCACTCTTACAAATATAAACAAAAGAAGACCAACTATGTTCCTAAACCTAAAACTGTTATGAAATGGGTTCCTAAAGTTGACTGCTTGGTTGCTCACACTGCTTTCAAAGCAACTAGCCTTTCAAAGTGGTACCTAGACAGTGGTTGCTCCAGGCATATGACTGGTGACAAAGCTCTTTTCACCGATCTACAAGATATGACTGATGGGTCAGTCACATTTGGTGATGGTAGCAATTGCAAAATTATTGGCCAAGGTACGGTTCAACTCTATAATCTTCCTTATTTAAGAATGTTTTATATGTTGAGGGTTTAAAACACAACTTGTTAAGCATATCTCAAATATGCGATAACAATCATAGTGTGAAGTTTTCCAATCAAGGTTGTGAGATTATAGACAAAAAGGGGTCTGTGATATTAACTGGTCTCAGAACTTCTGAAAACTGCTATATAGTGAGAAATGACAGCTCATCTAATCAATTGTGTTACATGGTCCATACCGATGAAACAGAATTATGGCATAAACGCCTTGGACATGTACACTACCGGAATTTATATAGATTAAGCAAAGAAGAACTAATAAGAGGTCTACCAAAGATTCAAAAAGTAGATAAAATATGTGGTGAATGCCAGTATGGTAACAAACTAGGAGATCTCACAAAAAGGTGAACTCCAATACCACATCAAGACCACTCGAACTTCTCCATGTGGATCTAATAGGACCAACTAGAACGGAAAGTCGAGGTGGTAAAAAATATATTCTGGTTATTGTAGATGATTATACCAGATTCACTTGGGTTTCATTTTTAAAGAACAAATCAGAAACCCTTGATGAAGTGAAAAAGATAATCAAACGGATCCAAACTGAAAAATGTTCTCAAGTGAGTAAGATCCGAAGTGATCATGGATCCGAATTTGAAAATAGCGGTTTTGAGAAATTCTGTAATGATCATGGAATATCACATGAATTCTCTGCACCCAACACTCCACAGCAAAATGGCATTGTGGAAAGAAAAAATAGAGTTCTTCAAGAAATGGGAACTGTTATGCTAAATAGCATGAAGGTTTCTAAGAATTTATGGGCTGAGGCGATTAATACTGCTTGCTATATTATTAATCGTGTTTATACTTGCAAATCAAATAATAAAACGCCCTACGAAATGTGGTTTGACAAAAAACCTACAGTCAAATATTTTCGCGTTTTTGGCAGTAAGTGTTATATTTTACGTGACCGGGAAAATTGGGAAAATTTGATACTAAAAGTGATGAAGGATTATTCTTAGGATATTCTTTAAACAGTCGTGCATATCGTGTACTGAACAAAAGGACCGGAGTTATTCAAGAGTCAATTAATGTGGTCATAGATGATCACTTAAATACTTCGGCCCCTAGTTCAGATAATGATGAAGTTCTCATAATTGAAAAACCAGAAACTTCATCAAGTGAATCTAATCATGATGTGAGGACTGTCAAAGATCATCCAACTACACAAATCCTTGGAAATCCTCTCACTGGTGTACGCACTCGTAGACAATTAGAAGATTTTTGTAATTACGTGTGTTTCACATCTCAGATAGAACCGGTTAATGTAAAAGAAGCTCTTTCTGATGAAAACTGGATAGTTGCGATGCAGGAAGAACTTAATCAATTTGTTCGTAACGATGTCTGGTATCTTGTTCCAAGACCGAAAGATAAACATATTATTGGAACAAAATGGATTTTCAAAAATAAGTCTGATGAATTGGGAAATATTATTCGAAACAAGGCAAGACTGGTTGTGCAAGGGTACACTCAAATTGAAGGTATCGATTTTGAGGAAACTTTCGCTCCAGTTGCACGCCTTGAATCAATCAGATTATTTATATCCATTGCATGTTTTAGAAAGTTTAAGATTTATCAAATGGATGTAAAGAGTGCTTTTCTTAATGGTGATTTACATGAAGAGGTTTATGTTGAACAACCTACAGGTTTGAAGATCCTAAGTTTTCTAATCATGTTTATCGCCTTAAGAAAGCTCTCTATGGGTTGAAACAAGCTCCCAGAGCATGGTATGAAAAATTGACTAAGTTTTTACTGGGTCACAATTTTCAAATGGGTAGTGTTGATAAAACACTTTTGTTAAAAAGCAGAACAATGATATTTTAATGGTTCAAATCTATGTTGATGATATAATTTATGGATCAACTTGTACTGACATGACTGTTGAGTTTGCAGATCTAATGAAATCTGAATTTGAGATGAGTATGGTCGGAGAATTAAACTATTTTCTAGGATTGCAAGTTAAACAGCAATCTGATGGAATTTTTATTTCTCAAACTAAATATGCTCTAAATTTAGTTAAGAAGTTCGGGTTTGAAAATGGTAAGAATTTTGATACTCCTATGAGTACTTCTCTAAAACTCTCAAAAGACTCTACAGGTAAAGATATAGATCCTAAACTATATCGAAGCATGATTGGTAGTTTACTGTATTTAACAGCAAGTAGACCTGATATTGCTTTTAGTGTTGGAATTTGTGCTAGATATCAGTCTAATCCTAAAGAATCTCATTTGACTGCTGTTAAACGCATTATTCGTTATGTTGCAAGTTCAGTTAATCTGGGTCTTTGGTATCCCTATGATACTAGTGTTCAATTGGCTGGGTTCTCGGATGCTGATTGGGCTGGTAATATGGATGACAGAAAGTCAACCAGTGGTGGTTGCTTTTACATTGGAAATTGCATAGTTTCTTGGTTCAGCAAGAAACAGAGTTCCATTTCACTCTCAACTGCTGAGGCTGAATACATTGCTGCAGGAAATGCATGTACTCAGTTAGTCTGGATGAAACGCATGTTAAGTGATTATGGTATTGCACAAGACTCGATAGTTTTATATTGTGATAATTCAAGTGCAATTAATATTTCCAAAAATCCAATCCAGCATTCACGAACTAAGCATATTGACATTAGATTTCACTATATTCGTGAACTTGTTGAAGAAAAAGTAATTTGTTTAGAATATATTCCAACCGAGAAACAACTTGCTGACATTTTCACCAAACCACTCGATAAATGCAGGTTCAATAAATTGAAATTTGATCTCGGTATGTGTAATATAAGATGATTGATTATGCATTTTGTATATTATATTGTAAATATCTTCATAGTTTTTTTTGAAATTTTTTTAAAAAATGCATGTTTTGGTCTTACACGACCAGTCGAGGATAGTCTCGACCAGTCGTGGTTCGACCGGTCGAGGACTAATCACGACCGGTCGTGTATCGCGCTGGTTCCTTTATTTGGGGGAAAAATCACTTTTTCCTCATTTCCCTCTTCTTCTCCAACGGGCTTAGCTTCGACCGGTCGTACCCATCTATGGGATTTCTCCAGGTTTGAGTATTTCTCTTGATTTTGTTGAAGAATCTTGAACATTGCTTCTTGTCTTCCTTGTTGTGTTGATTATTTCATATTTCCTTCAAGGGTTTGGGGTTTTCTTCCTCATTTTCTGATTGGTTGGTTGAAACCCATCTTGTTTTTCTTGAAATTTCTTCAATCTTTTCAAGAATATGGATGTTAGAGGTAAAAAGCGAACTAGTAGAGGTGCTTCTTCATCTAGGTCTAATGTTATTTCTCGCCGTCATCTTAGAGATCCTAATGATGACCCTCCACAAGTTCGTGATTTTCGTACTAAGAAGGTTATTGTTGAGAAAGCAGTTAGTATTAATCATATTGCTCAATTTAATCTTGTTCCTCTCCTTCAATCTGTTGGTTGGGTTAACATTTTGAACTGGGGAGGGCCGGCATTTCAGTCAATTGCTCAGGCCATGGTTGCATGTATTACAGACTTTTCTCTTGAGGAATTAACTTTTATTGTTACTACAAGAGAAGGGCCTTTTACTGTGGATCGTCATTTGATTTCTGGCTTAATGGATATTCCAGTAATGATGATGGAATCCACCCTACCACATTGGGTGATAAAGTTACTGAATCTGAAAAACGTCTATTTACTAGAGCCCTTTGTAATATGGATGCACCTTGGTCTGTCAATGGTACTGTTCTCAAATCCAGGTTGCTGTTGCCCAGATACAGAGTTCTTCATCGTATTTTTACGTCTAATGTGTATCCTCGGGCTGGTAACAAAACTGAGTTGACTCTTCTGATGGTTCGTATACTGTACTCAGTCATTAGTGGTGCCAATGTTTGCTTGCCTTCGTTGATCTGTTCTTCTATTATTCAGTTTCGTTCTCAGCCAGGTCATGGTGACATTCCATTTGGATATTTGTTAAATGTCTTAGCTACTCATATGTTGGTCACTATGCCTGTTGGTGAAGCTCCTATCCAACACCTTATTTTCAACAACTCCAACCTAAACAAAATGAAGTTGAGATTGGCCGCTGGTCAAGTTGATAATGTCGAAGGTGGTGGAGCTGCTGGAGTTGGAGATGAGGATGAAGGCGATGATCTTCCTGATGAGGATATCAACATGGATGATCTTTTTGATGATATTGAGTCTGCATCTGAAGATGATCCAGATTTTGTTCCTTCTGATTTCGATGCACGTCTGAGTGCATTAGAAGAAAAGGTAGAAAATATGCATGTTGGCCATGATGCGCAATTTAAGAAAATGCATAAGTATTTGAGGCGCTTACAAAAAGGCCTTCATCATATTGATGCTACCATTCCTGCTCCTTCTTCAGGGTCAGATTAAATGTTTTATAACTGAAGTTTGAACTGATTTCACTTTGGATTTCTCTTGGTACTGTTGAACTTATAACTGTGACTTTGGTTTGTAATATCTTCTCCTAACTCTTTTATGCTTATTCTCTATTTTACTTCTTGAGCTTATGGATCTTCCTTTGTCATATTTTTGACAAAAAGGGGGAGAGAAGAATGGTATATCATTCCTTAATGGGGAGTCTTATTGAGGGGGAGTGATTCATCTCTCATATTGTGTATGGTTGTCATGTGTTGACAACTGGTTCATGATTCTCTATTGTGATTTTATTGAGTATCTTATTAAAAGTTATATATATGTTTTGTCACAAATTTGACAAAGGGGGAGATTGTTAGTGCTATTATATGATACCTCTTTGGTTGTCAAATTTTGTGTGTCAAAACCTTGTCTTGGGTGTGTTCTATGTTTAAGACACCATATCAACTTATGGACTCTTCAAGCGGCTTCAAGGTACATTTTGAAGATATAAAGAAGACACAGTATTCTTGATTCAAGCAAAGGTTATTCAAGTTCAAGATACAAGCAGTGTTTGAAGGTGTGAAGCTCAAAAGCAAACTCAAGATAAATGTTGGTGTCAAGTCTTTGGACGACTCGTACTTCAGGCTTCAAGTACTAAAAGATTTATCATTCGTTGAATGAAGTAGAGTTCAATGTCCATACTTCATTATTCAGGTTTGATAGACCATAGTCATTGACCTTAGGGTAGGTCATTTTGGATACATTATACAACTGTGTTTAAACATGTTTTTGATCTGCTCTTAGACTAGTCCTGGTTCTGGTTCGACCAGTCCTAGCACTGGCTCGACCTGTCTAAGAATTTCCTAGGCCAGTCTTGGACTTGTTCAATTTTATCGGATTTTCTGGTTCGCTCACGACCAGTCTTGGAGTCTGCTCGACCGGTCGTGGGATGTCCTCGACTCGAACCTCGACCAGTCGTGGAGCCTCGATTCAAACTCCAGCGACTAAATTCACTGTCGCTCGACCAGTCGAGAAGGGGTCTCGACCGGTCGTGGACGACCTTCGACCAGTCGTGGACTGCCTACGACCGGTCGAACATCGGTTTTCCTGATTGCGCGCAGAAATTCAAAAATCTGTTTCTTCTAAGACCAGTCGTGGGAACTCCTAGACCAGTCGAAGACGAATTTCTGTAGCTATAAATAGCACACGAATTTCAGAGTTTAATCATCGAAAAATCTATCAAAGCAAGTATATTCTAGGCTCCACTCTGAGATAAGTCGTGTTTATTTTAAGCTAATTTGCGCTTCATTCTAATTCCTTTTGTTAGCTTTTTGCATTTGATTTTTTCTAAATTCCAATCGTATTTGAAAAGGGGAAATCGTGTATTCCTTCTTCTTGGAATTAAAATCAAATAGAGCTAGCCCTTTGTGATTTCATTTAAAATCAATTAGAACTTAGAACCTCGATAAAGTGAGTATTGGACATTGAACTATCATTATTGAATCTCTACTCTGATCGGTTCTTCCGGGCTACTGCAAAAGGATAAGATCCAGGTATTCTACAATTCCTGTAATTTCTATTTGGGTTTTGTATGAGATTTGCCAGAAAAATCTCTATGTGTATGGTTATCTGAGGAGAGCCAGAAAACTCAGATTGTGGGGTTTTTTGAATTGTGTAAGCCCAAGTGATAAAGACACAATTGTGAAGGTTTTTGGTGAACCTGTGAAAACCAGTTTTATTAGAGAACGCTAATATCCCCTGTGTGAGGATATTAGGAGTGGAGTAGCATTCTGTGTGGCTGTTTTAGAACAGTTGGTGAACACACAGGCGAACCACTATAACTTCTTGTCTTGTGGATTGAATGGTTATTTAATTCCTTATCTTTTATCATTCAGTTCTATTTTCCTTGTGGATGTGAATGTTGTAACAGTTTGAAATTTCAAGCAAGTGTGGGAATGTTGTAATAATTTAGTGATTTATTTCTGCAATTTATTTCCAGCAATTCCCTTTATTGATTCAAGCTTTAAATTCCAAAATTGTTCCAGCAAGGTTGCCCTGCCATTTTTATGGTGTATGGCTGTCCCTAGAACAAGACATTTGTAAATTCAATTTATTCAGTGCAGTTTGTATTTATTTCTTTATTCCTCTTTGATTTGAGAAATTGATACAAAGACATTTCTAGATAAGGTTGTCCTACCATAAACATTTGGTTTTTGGTGAAAGGTTGTCCTTAGAACAACGTTTGTATCAACCTCTCAAATTCAGTAGTTTGAGGTTGCATTTCATTTCTGCATTGCAATTTATTTAATTAGTTCATTGGCTATCATACTTTGTTTAATTCCGCTATTATAAGTTTTTATTTGGCATTGTCCTATTCACCCCCCCTCTAGGACATATAGCTTGGCCATTTCAGCTGCCTACACAAGGCTCCCAATGTCTTCCATTTATCTATAAACTTCTCTACTAGTTCCCCCTCTCTCTGCCATACAGAAGCCAATTTCATAATACTAACATCACGCTTTGAAGAGAAGAAGTATGACATGAAGGTGTCCTGCATTTGTTCCCAAGTGCATATCGACCTTGGGGCCAGGTTGGAATACCGTCGGAATGCTTTGTTTGTCAGAGATGATCCGAACAATCACAAGCAATACTGCGATATCATAGAAAAATTCCCCATACTGGTAATAAAGTGCATTAAATGCTCCTCTGGTGACCCTTCTCCATTAAACTTTTAAAAATCTGGATGTTTGAAATTGGCTGGGAATGGGATGTCTTTTACTTTTCTTGGATACAACGTTCGGTATCTGAAACGACTAGTATTCTCACGCTCCCTCTTTACTCTGACAGCTTCTTCGACGACTTGTCTCACCTTGTCTTGTGTCATGGTTCTCACTGCTGGGACAGACCCCATTGATCCTACCCCCGGTAGTTGAAAGCCTTCAGATTGGTTTTCTTGCCCATTCATTGTGCCCATCATCGGGGGAGCCGCTATTTGGGCTACATTGTGTGCAAGAGTCACTAAGGCATCTTCGAGATTTCTGCACTCTTCCATTAGTGCTCGTTGTGCTTCCGCCATTTCATTCATACGGTCCTCCGTAGTTGGCATATTTTCCTAGTTTGTTCTGGCCATATGTACCATGGCTTCTCTGCACTTCGACGAAACTGTAGTTGTAGTGGGGCGGGAATATGTCGACGTAATAGAACTTACGAAGAGAGGGGAGGATGGAGTTTCATTCGACTTCTTTGTGCTCCCATTGCCATTGATTGATTGGGGTGATACAGACATCGGTGAACTTACTAGTAATGTCGTACCTTTCTTCTCTTTTGTCCATCTGACTCTTGGGGCAACCAAAGCCGGGAAGTCACGCGGCGTTAACTGCGGAACTGTTTGCCCGCGATATATCGCAGCAGAGGCGAGTTCGGGACTCCTCCTAGCAGCATTACGTGTTATCA
Source organism: Magnolia officinalis (assembly GCA_021015155.1). Classification (NCBI taxonomy): domain Eukaryota; kingdom Viridiplantae; phylum Streptophyta; class Magnoliopsida; order Magnoliales; family Magnoliaceae; genus Magnolia; species Magnolia officinalis. The sequence goes on from JAJHSJ010000009.1 coordinate 47,171,248, forward strand.
GTCCTCTAACTCTTGGCGAAGGCGGATTCATTCTGGAGCTTCTTGTATTCCATGCTCTCATCCTGCGAGACATCACAACAGTCCAGCCCTTGTCACCTTCTAGTGCTTGAGGCGAAGCATATACAACTCCAGCTATTGCTTGGGTTGAGTTGTTTTTGCTTATAGGAAGTTGAGCCCTATGTTTTGCAGGTTGGTTCGACACATACTCCACCACGAATCCAGTTGCAGTGAAATAGAAGTTCACCTTCCTTGCAGAAATTGTCATTGGTCATAATTTGTAGTTTGATCCCTTACGATATAAAACATAAAAATTAAATTATAGTTAGTACTTGAAGAATCAAATAATCTATCTTAGAGATGAAGGGGAGGATGTTCCCACTAAGAGTCGCCATTTTGGCGTCGAAAGACGCCAAACTACAATGAAAGTTTTATAATATTCTCAATGTTAATATCAAATAAGATAAGTAAAAAATCCCCAGCAGAGTTGCCATTTTGTTTCGAACAAGAAACAAATGCATTTGGATTTGGGGAATTATCTTATTAGAACATAACAAAGAAAAGATATACAGAACAATCATTGCATTAATAGTGTTGAGTTCATTTACATCCTCTAATATCCCTTGATTCTAAGATAGATTATTTAAATACATGAATTGACAAAGTTCGAATGTCGAATCTCAAATTCGGCAGCATTTCGGTATCTGCTTCGGTCATCTCCTTAGGAGGAATGTTATGTTGATTTGATCATTCGATCTTTGCCCCTTTTTGAGCTTGTCCCTTGTGCAAAAGGAAAGCTTGGAGCAACGAAGATCGAACTGGACGATTTCGGTAGCACTTTGGCCCTTTTTTGTAACTATCCGTATAATGGCTTGGTTGTACGAACCGCGCAACCGATAACTGCTTCCCTTTCTCACCTTCCGTCTTCCTTCAGAGCTCTGCTCCTCTTCCGAAATTCTTCTCCTTCCTCAAATGAGAGAAAAAGTGGGGTATTTATAGGCCTTCACAAGTGCAAACCCTCGATCTTTGTGCCATGAGGCCCACCTTGCTGCAGATCTGACCGTCCATAACAATCTACCTCTGATTTTGGTTGCGCGATCCGCATAATGAATGAAGTTGTTTGCGCGGTCCGCGGAACCAATTACTGGTTGCGCGACCCACACAACTACCATACATGATACTTGATTTGCTTCATTCTTCCTCATTCCTTCAACTCCCTTTTGATCTTCTCCTTTTCAATCTTTCTTCAATATTTTCATGCCTCAACATGTATGAGTAGATGCAGATATCAAGTAGTTGGTTTACTATGATCGGGTGGTCCAAACTCAAAGTGGACAGTCAGATATCTTTACCTATCAATGGATAGTTGACTGAACGGTTGGTTATGATGGACAAGTGGGAATACTTGGGTATATGATGATCCTATCTCAAAATCAATGGTTAGATGGCTTGATATATAGATGGAGATTATTCTCAATGGTTAGATTCGTGTTGGAGAATAGATGTAAGGTTAACGGTAAAATGGCTTGATCTATGGATGGAGATTATTCCCAACGGTCAAATTCATGTTGGAGAATAGATGTAAGGTTAGGATAGGTAGATTGGTATCGTACACATGTACATAATAAGTTAAATTTGATGGTAACACTCGAGAACTTTCAATACGCGGGTATTGAAAAGTTTTGGGGGTTACACAGCGCCAAACTGTTGATGCAGTAATCTGGTTAGCCTTCCCTCGGCCTTCGCGTACTTGTACATATAACGGACAAAGGAGATCCTAGCTAGTGCAGGGGACCCTCCAATGCCTGAGCCAGGTAAGGGATCTGGGCCTAGTCGAGTTAAGGGATTTTGGGCTAAAGATTGTGTGTACCATTCACCATAGGAGACGCTCCTATTTATAGGTGGGGAGAGGCGGTGGCATAAATGAGATTTCCCTATTTAGTAGGAGTGAGTTGTAACAGGACTTACCCCGTATGTGGCGGGAGAATCTCCTTGGATTTTCGACCGGAATCCTAGATGGATCTTTATGTTAAATACTTCCCTAGATTTTTCGCTAGGATCTTACGTGGATATTGTTGAGGCCAAGTTGGATTTGGTGGAAGGAGAATCGTGCCGACCTAGGGTCATACAGACATGGGATTATGCCGATCTGGGATGCGGGAGTTGTGCCCTTCTCAGTGACGGGTGAGTCATCATATCTTTCGACCTGATGGGCCGAGCTCCACCTTGTATCATACTCGGTCAAGGGTCAAAGGACTAGCATTTAGTCGTACCCGTCATTGTCCAATCTGGCGAAGTGTATAAAGTTCTGACCTGACCTCTTTTCCTTGGTCGGTCCATTTCCCTACAACATGATGTATGGTCTTATCTATGCCATCCATCACTTGAATCATTTCATTTTAGTGCATGAGCCTAAAATTGAAGTATATCCAGCACTCAATTGGACCACGCCATAAGAAAAAAGTGAAAATTTAATGCCCACTACTAAAAAATTTATTGGGAGTCATAGAACTTTTGGATCAACTTTTAGATCAGGCTGATATTTGTGTTTTCCCTTCATCTAGGTCCGTGTGACATCAAGGAATGGGTTAGATGATAAATAAGCATGACGGTGGGCCGCTTTAACTTTGGATAGGCTTCAATTCTGAGCTTCCCGAAAGATGGATGTATAACATAGATAAGACATGCATACATTCTGGTGGGCCAATAGAGTTTACTTTTTGTACGCTACAGGGAAGTGGATTGCATACTGGGTAAAATCTATGGGGCCCACCATGATAGCCATTTACTCATGTGTTTTTAGAGCTCATTTTAGATAATGGGCATAAAATTGTAGCATACCAAAGCTTAGATAGATCACATCACATGAAACAGTGGGAGTAATACTGTCTAGAGTTGAAACCTTCCTAAATCACGTCACATGAAACGAAACAGGGGAGTAATACTGTCTACAGTTGAAACCTTCCTAATGCCCACTGGATGTTTCCATATGTCCGCCTACCTTCTTGGGTATAGACCAAAAACCTCTTGATTTTAAGCTATTTCTCACAATCCAGCCATTGTTTTCACCATTAGACATTAAACCGCCCACTATTAGTTAGCCATACTAATGGGATCATGTTTTTTATTGATATTGACAAAACCATCCTCACTCTACTCCACCAGCAATCTCCCCTGTCCAAGGCGGATTCACCGGCACGCCACCTAATTCCCGACCGTACGTGGGTCCTACCTTTTTGTTTCTGAGAAATCCACGCTCCTTCATATAGTTTTTACAGCTCACTTCAGGTACGGACTGAAAAGAGAACAGATTCAAATCACAAAGTGGGCCCATGATGGCCCTAGGTATTTTCAACGGTGGCGTTTATTCACCCATGTTTCCTTTCACTTCAGGTACGGACTGAAAAGAGAACAGATTCAATTCAAAAAGTGGGCCCATGATGGCCCTAGGAATTTTCAACGGTGGCGTTTATTCACCAATGTTTCCTGTCAATTGGCTCACTGGAGCTTGGTATTGGCTTCGTTTTTGGGCCCAGTCATGAAATGATATGGAAAAACAGATGGAGAGGGTAATTTCTCACAAACATCTTATGCCCCTATGAATATTTCAATTGGATGCATTCAATTCTAGATGTTTCGTGTTCGTTTTGCCTGCCTGTGCTCTTGCTTAGCACTGTTTTTTTTCCCATGTCCTAAAATGAAGAATAGATGGATGGAGTGGATTTGTCACATACATCATTGTAGCCCACCAATGATCGAACAACTCTCACCACATGGACCTAATGTCCGTCAAACCTTTAGCTCTCACACTTATTACCGTTGATTGCTGTGCAAACCTAACCTTGACCGTATGTGGGCCCACTTTTATGTTGTTGGAAATCCACCATGTCCATCTGTTTTCTCAACTCATTTTAGGGCATGTGTCTAAGAATAAGGTAGATCAAAAGCTAAAAGTGGTGCCGAGATGGCTAGAAGATGTTTTGACGGTGGGCATTCCATCTCATTCTTTTCTGATATATAGCCACTGGAACATGGTATTGATTTCGTTTTTGGGTTCATGACATAAAATGATACGAAGAAAATAGCTCGACGGGTTAGGTTTGTAAAAAGCATCCCGTGGCTTCATGAATGATTCAAGTGGGCATTTAATTCCTACCTTTCCATTTTTGTTGGGCTTGATGGGTTTTTTTGACCCGTCGTCGACCGGTTGTGAGCCCTACTCGACCAGTCGAAGGTTGTGGTCGACCAGTCGTGGAGTCAAGTCGTGGCACGACTCAAAGTCCAGCGACTGTGGACTATTTTTCTCTGGGGTGCTCGACCAGTCGAAGGAAGTGCTCGACCAGTCGTAGGTGGCTCTCGACCGTCATGGACTCGGTTTGACCAGTCGAAGTTACGCAAATTCATTCCGCGATTTTGTGCGGATTTTGTGCCGCAAGTCCTTTCGCAACTGGAATATGGAAAGAAGTTTCCTAAAACTTTAAATAAGAGTTCCTAGGGCTTTCTAGGTATGACAAGAGGATTTTCTAAAGCTTTACAAGGGATTTGCTAAAGGGTTTAGGGCTATCAAAGTTGTGAAAGAGAAGAAAAGAGAGAGATGAAGCTTATAGAAGGGAGATTATGCTCGTGGAGGTTATCCCCTGCGTAATCTATATCTCAGTGCTTCTATGTCCTCGTAATCAGTGAGATCTCTCCGTTTTCTTTGTTTCTCTTATTGTTTATCCACTTATGCGTGAGTGAAGAAGGTTGTAACGTTCTACTTCATAGTGGATTGTTGATCTGGACGAGGTCCGGTGGTTTTTACCTCTTTGAGGGTTTTCCACGTAAAAATCTCTTATGTGGTGTGTGATTGATGCATTGATTGTTTTCATTGCTTTATTATCCATAATTCTGGTTTGTTTTGAAGGGCTAGATCCTAAGGTTTTTTGCAAGGCCCCCAACAAAGTGGTATCAAAGCTAAGTTCATTGAACGGGTAGGATTGGTTTTGAATTATGAAAGGTGGCTCATCAAGGATGATCATCCTCAGTGGTTCTAATTGGACCATATGAAAGGCTAAGATGGAGGACTTGCTTTATTGCAAGGACCTATATTCTCCAATTTTAAGCATATCAGCAAAATCCAAGGATATGTCTGATGATGATTTGAAGAAGATGGACCGGAAGGCGGTGGGGTTTGTTAGACAATGGTTGGATGATTCAGTGTTTCACCATGTGTCTATGGAAACTTCAGCCGCTAGCCTATGGCTGTTATTACAAGGGCTGTTGGAGAGGAAGACAACCGGTAATAAGATTTTTCTGATAAGACGACTTGTGGATCTCAAGTTCAAAGATGGTGATTCCGTGGCCGAGCACATGAATGAGGTCAGCAATATAGTGAACCAACTCTCCTCTATGAAGATGGTCTTGGATGATGAATTGCAGGCTTTACTTTTGCTTAGTTCATTGCCTGACAGTTGGGAGACATTGGTGGTGTCCCTAAGTAACTCTGCGCCAGACAGAAAGATATTCATGGAACAGGTAACTAGCTATCTCTTCAATGAAGAGACAAGGAGGAAGTCTCAGGGGTCAACTCAGCAAGAGGCTCTTGTGACACAGGAATGGGGAAGAGGAAAGAACAGGAAGGGCGGGAAGGCCCGAGATAAATCAAGAGGCAAGTCGAGTAATAGAAAAGATGTTGATTACTGGAATTGTGGCGAGAAGGGCCACTACAAGCATGAATGTCGTGGTAAGAAGAACGACAAGAAAGGAAAATGGAAGGAAGATGAATCAGATTCCACTGCAGTCGCTTCAGATGGCGACGTTGTAGTTATTCTTTCAGCAGATCATGATATATGTCTCACAGTTATGAGTCAGGACACCGACTGGGTGATAGACTTGGGAGCTTCTTTTCATACGACTCCACGTAGGGACTTCTTCACAAGCTACAAGTTAGGTGACCATGTGACTGTGAAGATGGAAAATTCTGGCATATCAAAAATCGTAGGAGTCAATGATATTTGTGTGAAGACCAATGTGAGATGAACATTGGTTCTCAGGGATGTAAGGCATATCCAGACCTTCGTCTCAACTCGATGTCGACTGGAAGATTGAATGATGATGGATATGAAAGCCGATTTGCTGGTGGGCGATGGAAGCTCATCAAGGGTTCTTTGATTGTAGGCAGAGGAAAGAATTGTTGCACCCTTTACAAGGCAAGTGTCAGTATGTGCAAGGGTGGGTTGAACGTAGCGGAAGATTCAACTATTGACATGTGGTACAGGCGTCTAGGCCACATGAGTGGAAAAGGGCTTCAGGTACTAGCAAAGAAGCAGTTCCTTCCAGACATGACAGGTACACCTCTTAAAACTTGTCTTAATTGTTTATCAGGGAAACAACATAGAGTTTCATTTATTAAAACTGTTTCTCATGTTAATAAAGTGCATGCATTAGATTTTGGTTATTCTGATGTTTGTGGTCCTATGAGGACAAAAACCTAGGGTGGGGTATTGTATTTTGTTACTTTTATAGATGATGCATCTAGGAGGGTTTGGGTTTATGCTTTGAAATCCAAGGATGAGGTCTTTGGTGTGTTTAAATTGTTTCATGCTATGGTCGAGAGAGAGACAGGTAGATCATCGAAGTGCGTCCGCACTGACAATGGTGGTGAATACATTGGCGACTTTCATGAGTACTACAAGTCCCTGGGTATACGGCATGAACAGAAGGTTCCAAAGACCCCCCATCATAATGGTGTAGCTGAGCGAAGGAATCACACCATTGTAGAGAGAATCAGATGCATGTTATCCCATGCGAAATTGCCCAAGACGTTCTGGGGAGAAACAATGCACACGACAGTGTATTTGATAAACAGGTCTCCATCAGCCCCATTGAATGGAGAAGTGCTTGAGAAGGTGTGGACTGGGCATGATCCATGGTACAGTCATCTCAGGGTGTTTGGATGCAGGGTATCCGTTCACGTACCAAAGGACGAGAGGTCCAAGCTCGATATGAAGATCAGACAGTGTGTGTTCTTAGGGTACGGTGATGAAAATTTTGGTTACAGATTGTTGGATTTGACCGAGAAGAAGCTCGTCAGGAGTAGAGATGTGGTTTTCTTTGAAGATCAGTGTATAGAAGACATTGGTAAGCCAGAGAAGAACCAACATAGTTCAAGTGAGCTAGAGGATATGGATCCTATTATTCCTCCTGTGGTGCCTGATGATGGGGGAGTACAGCAAGGTGCAGAGGACGAGAGAGTTCCTTTAGAAGATGGACCATGGGAGCAGCCCCCACTTGATCCACCTATTGAGCCACAAGTGAGGAGGTCATCTAGGGACAGACAATCGTCCAAGAGGTACTCGTCACATGAGTACATTATGCTGACTGATGGGGGAGAGCCAAAAGATTATTCTGAGGCCCTAGCCGACGAGCATAAGGGGGAGTGGTTGAAAGTTATGCAAGAGGAGATGAAATCCTTGCATAAGAACCACACCTATGATATAGTGAAACTGCCTAAGGGCAAGAAAGCACTGAGCAACAAGTGGGTGTTCAGAAAAAAGGTTGAGCAGACAGACAAGGTTCAAGGCTAGACTTGTGGTGAAAGGGTTTGGTCAGAAGAAAGGCATAGACTTCGACGAGATATTCTCACCAGCGGTGAAGATGACATCTATACGGGTGTTGCTTGGGTTGGTGGCTAGCATGGATATGGAGATAGAGCAGTTAGATGTTAAAACTACCTTTCTCCATTGTGACCTGGAAGAAGAGATCTACATGCACCAACCAGAGGGGTTCGAAGTCAAAGGCAAAGAGCATATGGTGTGTAAGCTGAGGAAGAGCTTATATGGGCTGAAACAAGCTCCACGATAATGGTACAAGAAGTTCGACTCATTTATATTGAAACAAGAGTATGACAGAACAGAGTCGGACCACTATGTGTTCACGCGCAAGTTCTCAGATGGTGATTTCTTAGTTCTATTATTATACGTTGATGACATGCTCATCATGGGAAAAGACATCAAGAAGATCGATAAGCTGAAACAGGAGTTGGACAAGTCTTTTGCGATGAAAGACTTGAGCCCGGCTAGACAGATCCTAGGAATGGAGATAACCCATGACAGAAGCAGCAGGAAGCTTTAGCTGTCACAAGAGCGGTATATTGAGAAAGTCCTAGAGCGTTTCAATATGAATGCAGTGAAGTCGGTCAGTACTCCACTAGATGGTCACTTCAGATTGAGCGACAGGCAGTGTCCCAAGACCAAGGTAGAGGTGGAAGAGATGTAGAAGATACCCTATGCATTAGCGGTAGGAAGTTTGATGTATGTTATGATGTGTACACGCCCAAACATAGCATATGTGGTTGGTATTGTCAGTCGGTATCTTGCCAATCCTGACAAAGAACATTGGGCAGCGGTTAAGTGCATACTGCGGTATCTAAGAGGCTCATCGAGGTTGAGCCTATGCTATGATGACGGTAAACCTGTGTTAGAGGGCTACACAGATGCAGATATGGCAGGTGGCATAGACTCTAGGAAGTCTACATCGGGGTTCATGTTCATGTTTGCAGGGGGAGCGGTCTCCTAGCAGAGTAAGCTACAGAAGGTCGTAGTATTGTCGACGACAAAGGCCGAGTACATTACAGTCACAGAGGCATGTAAAGAGATGCTTTGGATGAAGATGTTCTTACAGGAACTTAGCCTAAAGCAGGAAGAGCACGTGGTCTATTGCGATAGTTACAGTGCCAGACACTTGAGCAAGAATCCAAGTCAGCATTCCAAGTCAAAGCACATAAAGATTCGGTATCACTGGATCAGGGATACTTTGGAACAGAAGGTGTTACAGCTTGAGAAGGTCCACACGGACGATAATGGGTCAGACATGATGACCAAGGCTTTGCTCAAGGGCAAGTTTGAGGTTTGTAGAAACCTGGCTGGCTTGAAGAAGGTGGATCCCTCCTGGGTCAAAAAGGGAGAGATTTGATGGGTTTTTTTGACCCGTCGTCGATCGGTCGTTAGCCTTGCTCGACCGGTCGAAGGCTGTGGTCGACCAGTCGTGGAGTCGAGTCGTGGTACAACTCAAAGTCCAGCAACTGTGGACTATTTTTCTCCTGGGTGCTTGACCAGTCGAAGGAGGTGCTCGACTGGTCATAGGTGTCTCTCGACCGATCGTGGACTCGGTTCGACCAATCAAGGTTACACAAATTCGTTCTGCGATTTTACACGGATTTCTTGTCGTAATTCCTTTCGCAACTGGGATACGGAAAGAAGTTTCCTAAAACTTTAAATAGGAGTTCCTAGGGCTTTCTAGGTATGACAAGAGGGTTTCTTAAAGCTTTACAAGGGATTTGCTAAAGGGTTTAGGGCTATCAAAGGTGAGAGAGAGAAGAAAAGAGAGAGAGGAAGCTTATAGAAGGGAGATTATGTTCGTGGAGGTTATCTACTGCGCGATCTATATCTCAGTGCTTCTATGTCCTCGTAATCGGTGAGATCTCTCCGTTTTCTTTATTCTCTTATTGTTTATCCACTCCTGCATGATGAGAAGGTAGAAGGTGTTAACGTTCTACTTCATAGTGGATTGTTGATCTGGACGAGGTCCCATGGTTTTTACCTCTTTGAGGGTTTCCACGTAAAAATCTTTTGTGTGGTGTGTGATTGATGCATTGATTATTTTCATTGCTTTATTATCCATAATTCTGGTTTGTTCTGGAGGGCTAGATCCTAAGGTTTCGTGCAAGTCCCCCAATAGGGCTCACTTGAGATTTAAAAGTGAGTGGTTTACTGTCCATAGCTAAAAAGACAGGCCGCCCAATGGAAAAATCCCTTTATATTTCACCAGACCTATTCGTATGGTCACACAGACTTGAATGAAGGATGCTAAACATAGATATAACCTTGGTCCAAAACTTTTGTTGCGCTTGGAAAGTTTTCGAAGGTAGAAATTCAATTCCCACATTTTCCTATGGTCTGGCCCACTCGAGCTTTAGATGTGCTTCAATTTTATGCTCATGCCTTGAAAAGGAGCTCATAAAATAGATGGACGATGTGGATAAGACACATACATCACGATCAGCCTCACAAAGTGGCTTCACTCTCTGTTACAGGGTACTAAGTTAGCGGATACCCATCCACGTCTAATCAATCAACTTGGTGGTAATCACCTTGTGAATGGGATGGATGGCATATCAACCAAGCTCTAGAGAAGATTTCAATGGTGAGCCATTTTATCCCAATTTTTTACTCTATTGTGGCCTACTTAAGTCCATATCTGCTTTATTTTTAAATTGTCACCATAACATAAGCTGGGAAAACTGATGACCATAGTGAATTTTAGGAAGTGGATTACATGGTGTGCCACATAGTCCATTCATTTTGTTAGATCATTTTAGTGCATGAGGGTAAAAATGATGTAGATCCAAAACTTAAGTGGACATGTGTAAATACGCCCTACTTAGGCTAGCAATCTGATGAAGCATGGATAATCCTTAAGAGCTAAATCTAAACCCTAAACCCTACATAAAACCTCAGTCATTCTCAAGCCTAAGTCAAACCCTAGCTAAGCCCAAGCCATTATCTAAACCAAGTCATTACTCAAACCGAGACATACCAAAGCCATTACCAAAAGTGAGTCATACTTAAGTCATTTCCAAGCAAAGCCTTAAAACCAAGCGTTAAGCCACTCTCCATGCTCGAATGAACCATCTTGCTAAATTACGAAGATGAACAGTAAATGGAGGTAATCTAATTAATGCCTCCTCTCAGAATATGCGCCCTGAGTTACAGTTGTTGATCCCCTGGAAAGTCAACAATGCTGGGACATGCTTTACCCCTTGACTTCCACCCATTTACCATTTTGCCAAGCCTCATCAACTTATGTGAGTTTGCCATGTGGCACCTCCTAACCTTCAACCATTCATAAGCCCTCACTCAACTTTTACGCTTTATAGTCCCAACAATTACCTAAAAACCAACAAGGAGAGAGAGAGAGAGAGAGAGAGAGAGAGAGAGAGAGAGAGAGAGAGTTTGAGTCTTCAAGTTCCCATCTTCTTTAGCCCTCATTCAGCCTCCTCTAACCCTCTCTTAGCCTCCTTCACCCATTTAGGCCAACCATTCCAAACCACAATGCACATACCATATGTAAGCCACATCTAAGTGCAAGTCAAAGATCGAGCCACTATTAGTTGCATGCATACTCCATCATTCGTATCATTACATCCATTCCTAACCCCCTTGCTTTTCTAGGTTTCCATTAAATGTATGCTCTGTGACTTGCCTGAACTTTGGATCCTGTCACATCAGAAACTCATGGTAATCTAGTCGTCTTACACATCATTCTAGCATCATCACATCTCCTCTTAACCTACTTTCTCCTTTAAACATTCTCTAGACATATGCTCTGTTGCTTGCCATAATTCTGGACCCTGTTACCTCATAAATCTAAGCTTGCCTAGACCTATTTTAATACTTTACATCCTATCATTTTATCCCCTATAATCAGATTACCACATGAAGTAGAGACAATACACCCTTATGGGTAAAGAGGGTTCCTAACACCTTCCCTCTTTGTAATTGAGGTCCCTTACTCAGAATCTTAGGTTACATATCAGGAGTCAACTTAAAGTACGAGAGTTTTCAAATCCTTTGACTTTTATAGATTCTGCAGGTTCTAGCCGACTATGGGATTTTGAGATAATTGGCTAGTGGCGACTCCAAGTCTACTACGCCATCCATCCAAACCAGCCCATATACCTCAAAAACAAACATAAAAGTATGGGCGTCAATTTCCAGCGTTCACAGAATGACGACTCCGCTAAGGACTTTATTAACCTGCACTAGCTGAGACCTAACTCGAACGGTCACCTTGATGACATCAAAGACCACATAATGACATTGAACAAGTACGTCAGATATGTCCAGTAAGAATTAATCATTTTATCTAAATTTCTCGATGGCATCGAAGCCCTGTTCGATGTCATCAGCAAAATCGTTATTTGTCCATTTTCTGACCGTTGTTACACAAACTTCTTATAAAGGGCATTTAGTTCTTGGGCATTTTATAAGTTTTTGGTACACTAAAAGCTTTAGGTGATTCCATAATCATATCCCTCATCTCAAGCCTCTAAACTAATTAGTTCTAACTCATCTTCCTTAAGATTAACACTCTAATAAGGATTCTAACCTCTAACTTGAAGATGTGCTTGAACTTCTCTATTTTATAGAGTTTATACTCAACATCTATAGGCATACCCTTGTCTAAATCTTCTAGAAGACCCATCTAGGCGAATCCTCTACGAATTACAACTCCCCATTTATTGTAGGAGATTTAACCAACCTCCCATCACATTGGTCTACTCAAAGGAGCACTATATGCAAGGTGTTTGATATTTGAGTTTAAGCATTGAAAAAGCATCGACATCATGACCAGGGGAGCAAAGTGGAGCTGATTAAAGTACGTGAAAGCATCGATCAAGCTACCGAAGAAGGCCCTATAAAAGGGGCTCAATCCAATAAGTAAATTTTCAAGTATAAGAGTCCATATACTTCTTTCCTTGTGTAGGATTGAGAGTAAGAGTTTGTTACCCAAACTCGACTAGGTTCTTTTATAGAAACTTGGCTCTTATGTAGGGTCTAAACCTAAGTTCTTATGTAGGATCTTATCTCTTGTGTAGGGCCTAAACTGAGGTTCTTATGTAGGACCTTAGCTCTTTTGTAGGGCCTAAATTCAAGTTCTTAAGTAGGACCTTGGCTCTTATGTAAATTAAGTCCTTATGTAGGCCACCGGACACGGGTGCGTTTGTGTTACTCTCCATGGGAGTCTCTAGTGGGAGTAAACGTAGGTCCTTAGATTAGGACTGAGGTTGTTGGATAGCCTAAGAAAAACCAACTAAAGTCTCTTACGAGAGCCTCCAACGGGAGTGTATGTCAGCAGTTCTTTTGTAGGACCGAGGTTCGTGGGGAGCCTATAGAAAACTATGAAAAGTCTCTTGTATAAGTTAGTCCTTATGTAGGATTGTAAAGGTTAAAGGTTAACCTGATTTAAAACCTCCGAGAGTGAAATTCGATACATTCATGGGTTAAGTGCATCCGTTAAGAGTGGAGTAGGGAAACCTAACCACTATACATGCTTGTGTTTGGGATTGTTATTTGAGCACTTATTTAATTATGTTTATTGTTCGTCGTTGTTTTTTGCACTAGTGTATGGGTGTGCCAGAATTGGATTTGTAGCTCCAATTCGAACCAAACAACAATAACCCCGAGAGCTGAGGTAGGTAAATATGTAGTGTATGATCGAGATATGAAAAGATCAATCGCCTATTTAGCCACTCGCTCGATGTGTAAATTAGATCAGGCGAATTTCAAAGGGTGGAGTTTGTCCTCTGATGAAGGGTTACTCCTCTGCCTTCCGTACGAAAGGACTTTCAAACTAGATAAATAAAAATAAAGGGATTCTTACAGTCAGTCGTGAAGAACAACTGCAAAACACCTTTCTAATTGATGAAGTAAATCCAATGCATTAGCATGAACTCAAACTACAGCTAAAAGTTACTAGTTACTTGATTACCACTAAAGATTACACCATGGAATATAAACAGCGGGCTAAAAAGTAAATGATTACACTAAGAAATGTATTTTCTTGACAGGAAAAATAAAGGATTACACTATGGAGTGTAAATTGATTGATAATTGAAAGATAATTAAAAGATAGATTTTGGTCTGTTTGCATTGGTATAAGACGATTTTTCCTATTGTAATTCTCTTCTATTTATAGCTTTGATCCAGTTGTTCGAGATCCTTCCCACGTTCCAACAGTTATTGTAACCGCTCTCAACTACTTGATTTCTGGATGCTTCCTACATTCTGCTTCCTTCACTTCTCCCTATGCCATCTGTCATGCGACTGCTCGAGCTACCCCCCCTTTTCTACGCTATCCGTTACATGAACATTCAAACTCGACCGCTCTGCTTTTATCCACTCCAATGCTACACAGCAACGATTGACACATCATGGCTCCACTTTCCAAGACAACTCTCCATACATATCACACGTAACTTGCAAAGGAGATCTGTATTGTAGGCCGATCTCTGAACGTATCAAGCGTGCCTATACAGATCACACGTAACTTGCTCTGATTGGGAGATCTGTATTGCGAACTAACTTTTGCTAATAAGGTGAATTTGGAATACCTCCGACACCAAGCTGCGGTGAAAGAGGACTCTTCAGAGATGAGCAACATACAAGAACTAGCTTGGTATGAGAGATTGCAATGAGTTCAAATGCACCAATTCAATCGGACATGCTGAGTATATTGCAGTCCTACTGAGTTGGACTAATAGAGGAGCCGGACGAGAGAGATAATGCCTACTACACCAATGGGATGATCTTTCCAGAAGACCTCACATTTCTGGACGAATAGATTGCTCTATATCAGGTGCGGTTGAAAGCAAGTTCCAGTGCTAAGAAAGCGACAAAGATGCAATTTCTTCGAGCACCATTCACGTCGATCAGTTGCTCCATCTCTTACCACTTGTCATTGAAGAAGGAGTGATCTGGGCGTCATCTAAGGAGAAGAATTAAGCAGAGATGCAGGCTCTTCTCAAGGAGTTTAAGAAGATGAAAATCTAGGCTAGCCAACCGCTTTTAGGCCTTCTGTTTCTGTTTTTGGTTACGATGTGGTCGGTAATTTGCAAAACTTGTGAATAAATTCTCATGCCAATAAAGTCATTTTATTTTGCTTAGGGCATAAGACGTACATCTACTTTAGTGATGCAATTTAAACGTTTAGTTAAAGAATTCTTAACAACAACTTAACTATCGATCATGCTTCCGTGATGCTATTTCGCCACACATTACTTAGCCATTTTTTCGGTTCATGCATGAGGTAGCTCGATCCCAGTAACGGTGCCACATTCTCCAAGGGGATCCCATTTATTTCGCGACAGTCCCCATGATCTCGGAAGCAAACTAACGTGACGGCCAACAGTCACACCATATCCAATGTGCATTAATTACTAACGTGACGGCCATTGCTATCGGGTTCCCAACAATCTTTCCTTAGGATTCAAATTGCATCATGAAAAAACTCAAACTAGGAATTCTACTACCACTAATTCAGCCCTCATGGATGTATCATATCTGTCAATCAAAATCATGGAGAAAATCTTCGCAGAAGGGTTAGAATCCTTCTCACTATCTTCCTTTTTATGCGACCCATATCCTTTTCTCAGGGATGCTGCTGAACTTCCTGAAGATCACAGGCCACCATAGGAGGTTCTGAGAATTCTTTTGGAACTCCAGTAACTTGGAGAAGAATACTCAGGATTAACCGAGAGTTTAAACACTTCACTACTTCATTATCGCATCTGTCAACCCTTAGTACTGAATCCAAAGCTCTCTCGGCCCGCTATGAATTAGATTGGAAGAACTGACTGCACTAGACTCGTGAACATCACATTAATGAGGAGATGTTGCGATTAATGGAGGTCATGTACAACAATCTTTCTACCGAATTGGTCGAGACCCATCGGCTTTACCCAGACTGCGATCATCCCAAAAACAAGGAGTTGGTCAGGTTCATCAAGTCCCAGATAACACTCTACTGGAACCATGTGGAATTCATTCAAGCCGAAAAGAAAGAGGCCAATCTGGAGTATGCGGCCCTTGACTGACGTCTCGCATTGATCGATCGTTCCTTTATAGGGCTCGGGAGCCAATGTGTCTCATGGACCAAGAGGTGAAAGATTGCAATGAAGACAAAAGTATCAGCCGTAAAAAGGTTCGAAGAGCTCAAGTTGGCCCATTTGTAACTCGGTCGTCTAATCTGCCCAACCTTTTTTCTCTTTTCTTTTTGTATTTATTTTCTTATAGTCAACTAGCCTTTATTCCAAGCTTTCATTCAAAATAAACTACTTATTTCGCTAACCCTCTACTCTACGATATGACCCTTGATGACTTCCCATATTGAAGGGAAGGGGTTTTTTAAGAATCGGTCGTTTATAGGAGCCTTAACAACCTCCCCGTCCATATCCCTAAGGACATAGGCTTCTCCCTTATGGACTTTTTCAATGACATATGGTCCTTCCCATGTGGGCGACCATTTCTTGCCTAAGGATCGGTCCTTCTGACCGATTGGCAATACCATTTTCCAAACTGTACCGCCTACATCGAAAGATTTTCCCTTCGCCTTTTTATTATACATGTGCGTCAAGGCCACTTTGTTGACTACAATCGAATCTAAAGCCCTCATACAGACTTCATCCAATTCCCCAAGTTTGGCCAACATTGCCTCTGTGAACTCCGGAGGCATTAATTTGGCCCGATATGCGATCGTAGTGATGGTATCGTGACTTCTAGAGGCACGACTGTATCATGTCCACAAGTTAACGCAAATGGGCTCACCCCAGTACTGGTACGAGGTGACATTCTGTAGGCCCAGAGAGCTTTGAACAACTTGATGTGCCACTCTCAAGAATTTGTATAGCTGCACATCAAAGGTGGGTCCGCAATGGACGGACGGTGTGGTATACTACATACCTCATGGAGACCACCGAACTTGGTGACGGCAAAAGCAGCTCAAGATGCTTGGACCCACCATCCGTCGGACGGTCTAGATACAACATTACATCATGGTGGGTCCCATCTAGATGGACAGACGGTGTGGATAAAATCCACACATCAGGTGGGTCCCACAGAATTTGTTGACGTCGAAACATTAGCTATATAGCTGGTGTAGTCGTACACCAGCTAATCAGCTCCCTGCATAGGTGGGTCCCATGTAGGACCCACCACATATATATATATATATATATATATATATATATATTATTATTATTATTTTTAACAAACAAGACCAACGTCCAGACCCTGGACACTAGACGATGTGGATTTTAATACATACATCATGGTGGGTCCCACACACGTGGCCCACCAGAATTTTGGATCTACCTCATGTCCAGATGGATGGTGAGGTGCCACTGATGGACAACGTGGAATATACATCACGATGGGTCCACACACGTGGCCCACTGAAGTTTTGGATGAAGCTGATACTTGTGTTTTCCTTCATCTCGGCCTGTCCAGATGGACGGGCAGCAATCCCGTCCGTTGGACAGTCCAGCAAGGTGGGTCACGGGATAAGATGGCATGGATATGAAGCATCATGGAGGGTCATACACACACACACACACCAGGTGGGCCACACACCTCATCATCAACATAAAAATGAAAGAAAGAGAGAGGAGGAAGGAAGAAATGTGTGAAGGGGAGGGACCCCGCCACTATGGGCCCTCCCTATACAATGCATACATCAAGATGGGTCCCACCATATGTGGGTCCTCAAATCATCAAAATCGAGATGATGAACACCCACCTTTGATCACGGACTTATCCTTTCATCAATGTGTTTTAGAGCTCCAAGGGATGCATTTCAACGGTTGTGATGATCTTTGGAGGGTGGGATTGGAAGGTAGGAAGGTGGGCCATGCTAGTTCTCTCCTGTAACATCCCAAATTTTTGCCAACATGGAATTAGACGTCCATAGGAAATGGGTCGCTCCTAACACCTTATTAACCTGTCAGAACCCAATCCCATAATCTAAAACCGCTTTTGAACCCATTTCCTTCACAAATCCTACCCTTCACCACCTTGTTCTTTCAATTTTTCTAAGTACTTTCACCCTAGACACTATCTTAAACTAGCTAAGTATTATAACTTGGATCACTTTATATACAAACTACAAAGGCCCAGGTACCACCTCAGACAGAAATCATACAGGACTAAATCCTTTAGAAATGAGGTGAGAATTAGCCAGTGTTAAACTAGAGTACCTGTGAAATTAGCACCAATCACTTTAAATACGATCTGTAAGATCCAAAACTTGTAGAATCATTGATGCTACATTACCCTAAAATCTAGGATCAATCTCATTACCCGGCTGCTCTCGGGAGCATCTCAAAACTCCGTATTGATCAGGGTCGAATATTACATATCAGACCCCAGTAATTGCCTAAATTTACATACCTGATAAGGCTTAATGGAGTGTTTTAATCGTGTTTTCATTGCAGGACATAATAATGAGCATTGGACTGAAAAGAGGATTAAAAGCATGGATTTGATGATCCAAAGCCACCTGAGCACAGGATGGACTCCAAAGAACCAATAATGAAGAATTTACATGCCAGGGATCCGATGCAATCAAACCGTTCACGTTGAAGAGGCCCGAAATTGGTCTAGAATCTCTTGGATCACTATGGAAGTGCCCCAACGGTCAGATCAGCCCCTAAAATCATCATTTCAGGCCCACCTGATATCTGGAAGTACTTCAACTTTGGTGTCACCCTTTAAACTAGAAGTTACAGCAAATGGATGGATTTGATTTTACAAAGACATTACAGTGGGCCTTGTACGTGTGGCATGTGCACGGAGCGCTGGTGTAACCGCGTCACGCCGGACTAAGAGACCGAGTCAAAGTCGGTTTGACCGACTATCTCCTGCCAAAAAAAGACGCCCGTTTTCCTCCAGCGCTAACGCTGTCCGACCGCAGGCATCAGTTGTGGGCCCCACACATCGCCCAAATACGAGATCTGAACCGTTCATTGTCCTTCTGGGATAGGGAAGACCCTCACCTAGGTGGAATTTTGGCTCAATACAGGCGATCACTCGATTCCCACCGCCAAACGTAAGACGGACGGTGGAGCAGAAATTCAGGTGGACCTCATCAACGGAAAGTGCAAACATACATTCCTGATCTAAATTTTCACCTCCATCCAATGGACGGAGGGGATTTTCAATTCAAGAGGAGTGGGCCCCACCATTTTCGCAGCGGAAGAGTCCGCGTCCCTATTTCTGCACAGTGAAAGGACGCCGCTGACTGTTTTTGCTGACGTCAGTGGGCCCCACACGAGGTCTTTCCGGACGATCCAATCCATCCATCTTGTAGACGGCTGCGAGCACTACAAACCCATGCTGATATTCCACTCCCATGCGTACACACGTGCATGATACTGAGGCCACAAAAGGGCTACCCTGCAAAGTTCAAATCTGATCTTTTAGTGTTTTCTTCTCTGGGCCGCGTTAATGGACGTTCAAAACCCCCATTCTTGACTGAAATTTCGTCCTGAATCCAATGGACGGGGTGGATTCTCCAGAAAATACCCTTGTGAGGCCCACCGATCATGGCTGCGAAAATGTGCACTCCATGTCCTGCTACAACTCTGCCACTGACTCCAGCCCTCCAGCAGCTATAAAAGAGGAGCTTTTGGACGTGTGAAGGTATTCAGAAGCAGGGAAGTACAGATCTAGAGCAAGGGAGAGAAGAAAGAGAAGAAAGAGAAGAAAGAGAAGAAAGAAGAGAGAGAAATTGGTTTGATATTTCTTTTATGAATTTTTATTTTCCATCTGTTTAATGGATTTTATGGGTAACTAATCTCTCAGCTAGGGCTGAGATGAAACCCCTAATTTGAACACCCTTTGTTCTATGTTGATTTTACTTTAATTAGATTGATTTGTTTCTTTCCCTAGTGTGCTTGATTGTTTTAAATTCTATACTTCTCCATCTATGAACTTTGTTCAGAGTCTATGGATGGATGTGGTTTGGATGCTTACTCTAGGTGCTTGTATCTGATCATGAACAGGTTCCTGTAGAGGAAGAAACAGGGTGCTTTAATGAACTATACATTCCATGTGCCCGACTAAGGACATGGAATATGTTATTCATGGCATTGCTTTAAGGAATTAGACATTCTATATGCCCGAGTAAGGACACAGATTGTGCTTTCTCTATACAAGTGGTATCAATCTAGATTAAGGTGAATCAACAGACAAAACAAAGGTTAGGATAATTAGGGGTGGATTCGAAAGTCCTAGTGCTTCCTCTGATTGAATTTTCTTCCTTATTCTCAATAGTTATTTTCCATAAATTTGTGTTAGTAATTCGCTACATTAATTGTTGGATTAGTTAAGGAGAATCACGGATTTGAGTTGTGACGACCAGTCTTCGTGGGATTCACCTCGATCTTAGCGAGTTTATTACTACATCACAACCCTATACTTGGGGAGTGAACAAGTTTTTGGCGCCGTTGCCGGGGACTGTTTCGGTCCAAATTGAATTTAGGATTCTCTCTTATCATAATTCATAGCTTAGGATTTTACTAACTTAGAGTTCTTTTCTTTATTTTAGAAATTAACCTATTTCCTGTTTTGTAGGGTCCTGAGATAAACTTCTAATTTGGTAATCCCTTTCTAAATTCTTTACCTTTTCTAATTTTTATTTTTAGAATTAGGTTTTTACTTTTTAGAAATTTTCTAATTCTAGAATTTCTTTTTTTGAATTTTTGAATTTTCTATTTTTAGATTTGGATTATTCTTTTAAGTAACTTTATATTTTCTAGTTTTAGAAATTTCTTTTTCCTTTTTAGAAACTTACTTAGCTTTTTATTTTTAGAAACTTTCTTTTTTAGAAATTAACCGTTGCTTAGGATTTTTCTATCATTATTTTAGGAAACTTGATTTGTTTTGTTTCTATTTTCAGGAATTGAGGAAGAAAGCTACTAAGTGAAGGAGGAGCTTCTTAAATCTTCTGACATCAATCATCTTTTTTTTCCGGGTTCTTTCTTCCCATTCTTATTTACATACTTTTAACTTGTTTTAGAATATCATAGTTTCTAGTTCTAGTTTTCTTTCTCTTAGGTTGTTACTTAGTTTATGCTAGGACGTAGATCTCTAGATATAGAACTAGCGTCTTGTGATCCTGAAATAGAAAGAACATTCCATAGAAGATTGAGAGACATCCCAGTTGAAATGGCAAATGAGAATGAAGTTAAAGCGCTTAGGTATTATTCAGCCCCTGTCCAGTTTAATGCACCTTCATGCATAGTGTTGCCAGCCACAACGGCAGCACACTTTGAACTTAAACCTGGGGTTATACAATTGTTGCCCTCTTTCTACGGTTTAGACAAGGAGGACCCATATCATCATGTGAAAGAGTTCCTAGACATTTGCTCTACCTTTCGGTTCCAAAACTTCTCAGATGAATCAATCCGTTTATGCCTTTTTCTTTTTTCTTTGAAGGATAAGGCAAAAGCATGGTTGAATTCTCTAGAAGTTGGGTCTATCACTACATGGGACCAACTCTCTAGGAAGTTCTTAAACAAGTTCTTCCCTGTTCACAAAACTAATGCCCTCCGTAGAGAAATCACTAACTTCACACAAAAAGAGGGCAAGCACTTTCATGAATGTTGGGAAAGATGGAAGGACTTGCTTCTTAAATGTCCACACCACGGTTTTGAGAAGTGGCAACAAGTGCAATACTTTTATGACGGTTTGACACCCCAAAATCGTCGCATGGTTGACGCCACTAGTGGAGGGTCCTTCATGACCAAAAGCGATACCGAAGCGTGGAAATTCTTTGAAACCTTGTGTGAAAACTCCCAGCAATGGGACTATTCAGATAGAGGTGAAAGAAGTCCTCAACCACAAAAGAAAGGTGGTATATATGAGATAGGAATCACGCCTGATCTCTATGCCAAGATTGATGGCCTAACAAAGAAGGTTGACGCTCTGATGTTGCATAATGGACCTCCACAAACAACTCAAGCCGAGGCTTGTGCCATATGTTCTAGTCCTGCCCATCCTACGCAATCTTGCCCATCTGGTGCAGCATTTCCAGAATTCCTCTCTGAACAAGTTCATGCTTTGAACACCTTTCAGAAACCTGGGACTGATTCTTACTCGAACACATACAACTCAGGGTGGGCTAGACATCCAAATTTTTCTTGGGCAAAGGGACCACAACAAGGAGGACCATCTGGAAATCTTCCTATGTAACCTCAGCAGTTTCCGCAATATCAACAACTGCCTGCACAATCAAGGAAACCATCTCTGGAGGATACACTCCATCTTTTTATGCAGAGTTCTCTCCAATTCCAAAAAGACACCCAACAAACCTTACTAGTCAACCAGCAAAGCTTACATGCAAATGCGCAATCCATTGCCAAGCTGGAAGTACAAATGGGTCAACTAGCTGACACATTGAGTGAGAAAGAGAAGGGTAAGTTCCCTGGCCAACCTGTGGCTAATCCAAAGGGACAGTATGAGATTGGCTCTAATTCCAACCAAGGGCAATACCATGAGCAAGCCAAATCGATCATTACCCTTAAGTCAGGCAAACAGATTGACAACAGAATAGAGATGCATAGGGATGAATCAAATTCTAAAACAGAAGATCAAGATGAAGCAGAGAGTCACACCAATGCATCCAAAGTCCAAAAGATCTCTGACTCTCCAAGAACCACGGATGTGCCACCTTACGTGCCCAAAGCACCCTTTCCTCAATGTCTGGCACCAATGAAGAAAAGAAACAACTTTGATGAAATCCTGGACGTGTTTAAAAAAGTGCAAGTCAACATCCCATTGCTTGACGCTATCAAGCAAGTCCCTGCTTATGCTAAGTTTCTTAAAGATTTTTGCACTCAAAAGCGTAAGCAGAATGTTCATAAGAAAGTCTTCCTTGCAGAGCAGCTCAGCTCCATGATTCAACATAACACCCCTCCTAAATTTAGGGATCCAGGAGCTCCCACCATCTCTTGCGGCATAGGAGATCATAAAATCGGGAAGGCATTACTTGATTTAGGGGCGAGCGTCAATTTGTTACCATATTCGGTTATGAGCAGCTAGGACTTGGTGAGTTGAAATCTTTTGAAGATCCACTTGAGACCTGCTTAGCACAACATGGCACGGATTTTGACATAGATAGTCCCATCCACGAAGTCAATGCACTGCTCGACTCTACTCCGATATTGGAGACTGAAAAATGGAGAGCGAAAGTGGAACCTCTTCATCCCTCTGAGACTCTTCCTGACAGCACAGTTTCTAACTCTGAGAAGGCAAAAGAGAACAGGTTGCTTAATATTCTTCGAACATATAAGGCAGCAATTGAACGGAAGATAGCAGAAATACAAGGAGTGTGCCCCACTGTATGTAAGGATCATGCTGTGGAAATGTCACATAAAATACAAAGGAAGCATGATCTTAACATGGAAGAAGTTGTTCGAGCAGAAGTCCTTAAATTATTTGATGATAGTGTCAATTACCTCATTTCAGATAGCACAACTTATGGGAACTCGCATCACTTGTCTGGGATTGGTTAACCACAGTGTTGAGGTAAGTTCTTTGGCGGACCCTGGTCTTAAAGATTAATGAATTCATGGTCCATTTTTGTCTGGCTGAAGATGTTAAACTTAGCGCTCTTGGGAGGCAACCCAGCGTTTCATTTGATTTCTTTTTCCTTGTTAGTTAGTTCAATGTTTGTGGGTAACATTATTGCAAACCCTCACGAGACTACAACTCGTCCACTAGGGGTAACCTAGGGTTTAAAGGCTTGTTGCATACGCTAAATGCAATCGAGAGCACCTGCGAAAGTGGTATAGGTAGGGTTTTTCTTTTTGTGATTTTATTTTATTTTACTGATTTCTCTCTTGTGCTGACCTACTTTTACATTGATATTCTTGGGAAAGCCTCTTGATTCTTCATCCAGGTACTATCTTTCCCTCACTCCTCTTTTCTTCTCGTTGTCTCATCTACATCGCATGCTTATTTCTTTTACATTGAGGACAATGTAGATTTTAGGTTGGGGGTGGGAGATTAGGTTACCTAATCAGTATTTTCTTGGTCTTGAGCAAAATTGTGAAAATTTGTAAAATTTTTCTGAAATTTCTATTGAATTCAAAGTGATTTTGAAGGATAGTTGTGATTTTGAAATTACAAGATACAGAATGCGAGTAATTTATGACTCTTGGATTCAGTTGTCTGGTAGATTTCACACTTAAGTTTGAATTGTTAATTCATGATTAGAAGTTGTAAACATTGATTGAGCCAGGATTGCACATGCCAGATCTCACTTACACATTAAGTTTTCAGTTCGATATTAAATGGTAACTTGGTAATCACTAAGCATGAAAGGAACCAGCTTGAAAAACAAAATTTTTAGCATCAGTCTATAAAGAAGAATTGAAAGAATAAGTCGCATAATCGTCATCATAGGTTTGCTCCATATAGATGAAGATTCGATTCCCCATAGTTGACATGAGAAAAGATTTAGGTGACAAGTTTTCACCATAGGTTTGCTCCCTATAGGTGCAGATTTGATTCTCCTCCTTGGCGTACTGTTCATAAAGAAAATAAAAAAAATGGTAGAATGAAAGGTTAATCTGTAAGGCAAGTGTTGGTTTCAGTTTTGGGTGACATGAGCTCCGTTGTTAATTACCAATGATATCATGAAATTGACAATTGAATCTCTTAATGGTTGAAAGCTGAGATGACACTATACACTCATGAAACTCAATGTTTTAGAATTATTCTAATTCATGGTTTAATAGTTTGAACTTGTTCATGAAATTTACAGTGAACTTGATTCCAGGAGAAAATTCCACTCACCATGCATGAATCGTAGAATGATCACATCTCGACTATCTGTTCACAAGTCACTTGAATTTACAGGAATTGTCTTTTATTTCTGAAATTATTTTTCGCATGTTTTGCTCGGGACTAGCAAAATGCTGGTTGGGGGTTGTGATCAGGGTCGAATATTACATATCAGACCCCAATAATTGCCTAAATTTACATACCTGATAAGGCTTAATGGAGTGTTTTAATCGTGTTTTCATTGCAGGACGTAATAATGAGCGTTGGACTGAAAAGAGGATTAAAAGCATGGATTTGATGATCCAAAGCCACCTGAGCACAGGATGGACTCCAAAGAACCAATAATGAAGAATTTACATGCCAGGGATCCGATGCAATCAAACCGTTCACGTTGAAGAGGCCCGAAATTGGTCCAGAATCTCTTGGATCACTATGGAAGTGCTCCAACGGTCAGATCAGCCCCTAAAATCATCATTTCAGGCCCACCTGATATCTGGAAGTACTTCAACTTTGGTGTCAACCCTTTAAACTAGAAGCTACAGCAAATGGATGGATTTGATTTTACAAAGACATTACAGTGGCCTTGTACGTGTGGCATGTGCACGGAGCGCTGGTGTAACCGCGTCACGCCGGACCAAGAAACCGAGTCAAAGTCGGTTTGACCGACTATCTCCTGCCAAAAAAACGGAGATGCCCGTTTTCCTCCAGCGCTAACGCTGTCCGACCGCAGGCATCAGTTGTGGGCCCCACACATCGCCCAAATACGAGATCTGAACCGTTCATTGTCCTTCTGGGATAGGGAAGACCCTCACCTAGGTAGAATTTTGGCTCAATACAGGCGATCACTCGATTCCCACCGCCAAACGTAAGACGGACGGTGGAGCAAAAATTCAGGTGGACCTCATCAACGGAAAGTGCAAACATACATTCCTGATCAAAAATTTCACCTCCATCCAATGGACGGAGGGGATTTTCAATTCAAGAGAAGGAGTGGGCCCCACCATTTTCGCAGCGGAAGAGTCCGCGTCCCTGTTTCCGCGCGCGCGAAAGGACGCCGCTGACCGTTTTTGCGGACGTCAGTGGGCCCCACACGAGGTCTTTCCGGACGATCCAATCCATCCATCTTGTAGACGGCCGCGAGCACTACAAACCCATGCTGATATTCCACTCCCATGCGTACACACGTGCATGATACAGAGGCCACAAAAGGGCTGCCCTGCAACGTTCAAATCTGATCTTTCTGTGTTTTCTTCTCTGGGCCGCGTTAATGGACGTTCAAAACCCCCCATTCTTGACTGAAATTTCGTCCTGAATCCAATGGACGGGGTGGATTCTCCAGAAAATACCCTTGTGGGGCCCACCGATCATGGCTGCGAAAATGTGCACTCCATGTCCTGCTACAACTCTGCCACGACTCCAGCCCTCCAGCAGCAATAAAAGAGGAGCTTTTGGACGTGGGAAGGTATTCAGAAGCAGGGAAGTCCAGATCTAGAGCAAGGGAGAGAAGAAAGAGAAGAAAGAGAAGAAAGAAGAGAGAGAAATTGGTTTGATATTTCTTTTATGAATTTTTATTTATCCATCTGTTTAATGGATTTTATGGGTAATTAATCTCTCAGCTAGGGCTGAGATGAAACCCCTAATTTGAACACCCTTTGTTCTATGTTGATTTTACTTTAATTAGATTGATTTGTTTCTTTCCCTAGTGTGCTTGATTGTTTTAAATTCTATACTTCTCCATCTATGAACTTTGATCAGAGTCTATGGATGGATGTGGTTTGGATGCTTATTCTAGGTGCTTGTATCTGATCATGAAGAGGTTCTTGTAGAGGAAGAAACAGGGTGCTTTAATGAACTATACATTCCATGTGCCCGACTAAGGACATGGAATATGTTATTCATGGCATTGCTTTAAGGAATTAGACATTCTGTATGCCCGAGTAATACACAGATTGTGCTTTCTCTATACAAGTGGTATCAATCTAGATTAAGGTGAATCAACAGACAAAACAAAGGTTAGGATAATTAGGGGTGGATTCGAAAGTCCTAGTGCTTCCTCTGATTAATTTTCTTCCTTATTCTCAATAGTTATTTTCCATAAATTTGTGTTAGTAATTCGCTACATTAATTGTTGGATTAGTTAAGGAGAATCACAGATTTGAATTGTGACGACCAGTCTTCGTGGGATTCGACCTCGATCTTACCGAGTTTATTACTACATCACAACCCTATACTTGGGGAGTGAACACGTATCAGATCTGGACCGCATGTCGGAAGTCCGATTAACACCAAGTTAAGGAATTAGGACCGCCTTGATGGGCTTGACAACCATCTCGGAAATCAAATCCAGATAGTATCCCAGCGCTATTCGCTTAAGCTCGGAGCGGGGAGTGTGAGAAATGTAAAATTAATTTAAAATAAAATATAATTTTATGAAATCTGGCACCTCTCGCTTGCGGATCAGTATTAAGCAACCAGACCGTCAGAATCAGGCCAAATTACACCCTCGGATTAGGGATATTTCCCCAAACATAGTCATGTACTCAGAATCTCCGATCGAGATCCGCTGACTGTTGAACTGAAACTGGTCCACCACGCGTGATCTGAGAATCCGACTGGAACGAAAACTTAGCCATACCTAGATCCAACGTTAGTGAGCTTAAGTCCGACCGCACACAGAAAAGAGGCTGCCAGAAGTCCTCCGTTGAGCTGAAACTGACCCACTTTGGCTATAACCCAAGTATACCTTGACCTGAAGTCTATTCTAGAAATGTTCTAGCCTATATAAGGACCTTAAAACCCTCTCTCATTCAACCATACGAATTTGAGAAAAACCCTAGGAGAGAAGAGAGAAAAGAGAGAGAAGGTGTGGGAGATTCTTCCTGCCGTTCTTCCCTGCCGTATCCAAGCTCCACCACTTTCTTCTAATCTCTTTCCCGACGATTCCGGCTCCGTTTCTAGGTAAGAAACCCTAACCCTAAACTGATTTGGGGTTTTGATAGTTGTAGGTTATGAAATAGCTAACCTATTTCATTCTATAGGTGGCCAAACTGCCGTATATGGAAGCTTAGCAAACCTATCGGATTCGTTACGATTCTACGACAAAAGGTGCGGACTTTAGGTGTATAGGTTATGGTTTTTAATGCTTTCAATGTCAGATAATAATAGATTCATGATCTGCATGCAATTGTACATGTACAAAGTGTTGTCTGTTTTCCGTTTCGATTAAAGATGAAGAATATGGAATTTTACATACTCTAGGTATTTGTAGAAAGTACCATATACGTATAAATTTTGGAAATGTGTTTGCCATGATTATTTGTTGTATTGATATATTATATATGGATAAAATACTTGTTTGGCGAAAGGACTCGCCTAAATACATGTTTTTGCTAATACACTATGTATGTTAAAATAGTGTATTCTAAGTGTTTGTGAAAATGATCGAATGAGTATAGAATTCGCATTCGTGCTTGTCATGACTAATTGTCATGGATACATCATTGTTGTATAGGTGATACCCCTTTGACGAAAGGATTTGTCCTAAATCACGCCACGGCCAATATATACTATATATGATAAATTGTGTAGCCCAAGTGTTTGTGAAAATGTTCTAATGAATATGGAACTTGGATTCATGCTTGCCATGATTATCCGTCGTGGGTGCACGTGTGTTATTATTGGGGCAACTCCCTAGTGAAAGGATTTGGCCTGATACCTATGTGATCAACATACGTCATGTATGTTGATGTATGTAGTTTAAAGTGTTTGTTGAAATGACTAAATAAATTTGATTTATTATTGATGCCTGCCAATGTATTGAATGTAAGAACATGATTGATGTGTATGCGACAACTCCTTGCTATAAGGATTTGTCCTATTCTATGTTGAAATCAACATACGTCATGTATGTTGGAGTGGTGTAGTTTAAGTGTTTGCTAAAATGCCTGTGTGAGAAATTGTGTGACGAACTAAGTTTAATAGGGTGTTGATAGGATTCTCAGCTACCTTAGAGAAGTATATGATTTCCTCCATGTTGTTTGTTTAATTTAACCGCTTACTCATGAAATATAGGTGTTTGTATTTCCTGTTTTTATTGTGCCTTATTACATGTTTTATGACATGCTCGTCAACATACTTGAATTACTTTGTTTATTCTGCTTTACTCTACATGCATGCTTCTGGTCTTGGATTGTTTGTGTTTGGGGCTATGATTATAGTCCAGGCAATCGGTAACGGGATTGAATTCGTGGCTGAGATTCATTTGCCACGTGAGATGTGTTCGACGAACCCGAGTCGTACTTCGGTTGGCGATAGTGGTTGGCCACACGAAGTGCTTATGCGCTTCATATCATTCAACTTGTTGTGCGCTCGAGCTAGCCGAGCTCGTCAAGTAACCCGATTTGTCTAATATATGTTCACCATGTTTGGACGTTACTGCTTGAACCTAGGGTACCAAACTTACCAGTGAAATCCCGTTAACTATGGTACCTCGATCCGCTAAGACTCATGAGCCGGGCATGGTGGTATGGGATACCGTGGTCAGCTGTTGGCCTACATTGGGGCCACGTGCCTCCCCGTAGTGACCATTGAGCAACCAGACTCGTGAGCTAAATATGGTAGTATGGGACACTGTATTCGAGCTGTCGACACCTACGGCGAGAGACGAATACGGTGAGACCTGTATTCGTGCTGACGGGCGACGAGCCCTTCGTAGTGTCTTCGAGTATACTCTAAAATCTATGATTGGCGACGAGCCCTTTGCAACAACGAGAGCATGAGTTGAGCCGAGTACGGTGAGACCTCTATTCTAGCTGACGGCCAGCGATTGAGCCGAGTATGGTGAGACCTGTATTCGAGCTGACGGTCAGCAATTGAGTCGAATACTATGAGATCGGTATCCATGCTAACGGGTGACGAGCCCTTTGTGATGCCTTCGCGATGCCTCTCAAACCATAATATCGTATGAGACTAACTAGGAGTGACGACCCTAGACAGGATCCTTGTTTGGGAATGATACAAGGGAGGTACCTTAGTTTCCCAATCCTGCTGTTTGAAATGGACTAATAACAACTCGGTAATCATGCTCATCATCGCACTGCATGTGCCTGGAAGATGTGGAGAACTGAGGAATGCAAGCATGCCGCGAACGTAAGATGGTGTCGCATGAGCGAGTATGTGGTGAGGGCATGCATCATGATTGCATTCATACTTACATTAATAAGAGTAGTTAGGAGTGTTTGATTTTACTACTTTATCATTATTGCTTGACTGAATTGATAACATGTTAACCTATGCTTTACTGTTCTACTGAGTTGATCACTCACTCCCACGTTATGGGACGATGTTGTACACACCAACTAGACTTGTTTGAGTTTCAGATGATGGTGATGCTGTGAAACGGAGCCGGACTCTTATGAGGGTGAGGAGGATTTCTCCTTTATACAGTTTCAGGCGGGTTCTTGTGAGTCGTGTCCTGATTGACGAGGCTTTCTGGGATATTGACTAGATGACCTTACATAACTTGGTATAATTTGAAATTGTACTTGTAAATAGTTAACCTGGTAACATTATCACACTCTGGAGACTCACCACAGTTTTTATATTTTATATATCTATCATAGTCTTCCGCTTGCAATCTCACTTGTCTCTAGAGTATGATATGTTGTTTTGGCTTAATATCACTTATGTTCAATGCACTAATACAGACAACATTCAATCATCATTCATTTTGTTGCATAAGTGATGCATTGGAACTCGGGAGTTGAGTTTATGCTCGACCCACAATTTTCAGGGCGTTACATCTCCCATGGAGCTTGGATGTTTCACTTGGGAGCTTATTTGAAAATGGAGAAATGAGAGAGAGAGAGAGAGAGAGAGAGAGAGAGAGGGGGGATGGGATGTAAAGAGAGAGAGGGGGATGGGTGTGAGTGATGGAGTGATGGGGAGTGAGTGATGGGTTTACTTGATAGGTAAGGGTTGTAAGAGAGAGAGTTGACTTTGGGGATGGTGTTGTACTTGACATTTGATGTGTGATATGTACTTGATTGATGGGATATATTCTCTTGGGATTTGCAACACGCAGCGTTTTTCTCGAACTAAACGTTGGCCCACATCTCTTGTCTTGGGTATCGCCTAAACGCGGGAGACGCGGCGATGGTGCAGTCGCACTGGTACAAGTCTCGGGTCGAGCCGACTCTGGAGTACGGGATACGACTCAGGGTTGCGCGCAAATGCCGATTACAGGTCTCGGGTTGCCGGAATTTGACCCGGAGGACCGCGGAAGCCTATAGAACGGTACGATCTAGGATACAGGTCACACGGTAACGATCGGTGATGGTTGAATCCGTCGCGGTGATCCTCCGTCCCCCTTTAAGAGGGCCTTCAGATCGAGATGTGATTTCCTAAGCGCATAGATCGCAGATCTGAGCAACATGGTGTCTTCTTCTGGTGGCGATTGATCGATCATCTAGAGGACGAGGAACCCATCATCCCCCTTTAGCAAACCAACCTAGTATTCTTCATTGACCATCTAAGTCGAGATCAACCTTCGGTTGTGGAAGGTCCCTTAAATTAGCAATGACCATATTCACCTCAATGTTAGCTGGGAATGAATCAGTATCGATCAACATCACATCTTCACCCTTTTCTGGGAACTTCAGTAACCCATGATCGATGTGGTCCTTAATGATGTTCCTGAAAATAACAAATTTGTTAGTTGAATGGGACTGAGTTCCATGCCATTTGTAGTACTCGATCTTTTGTAATTCAACGGCTGGAGGTATCTTATGATTGATAGGAACTTTAATAAATTTTTCGACCAACAGGATATCTAATATCTCTTTGGTCCAGGTGATATCAAAGGTATACACCTTCTGAGCCAACTATGCGGTCGAGGTGGTTTTCTCCGCTTTGACTAATGTTGAGCATACCAATGGCTTTTTAGCCACTACTTCAGTAATTGTGATTTCGTAATTAGGGTCATTTTAATACGTCCCCAATGACGAGTTCGCTCGCCTAGCCTCTTCTTGTAAGAGCTCTTCATAGCAAGAGACCTTTTTACTCGAGTTGTATAGATCAAAAAACTTTTTACCTATGAATTTCTTATAGAGCTTATATTCCAACCCATCTTGTGCGAGCTGCACAAATTTAGCATTAGTCATAACTACTTTACAATGGCTCTTCGCCCGCTTGAACTGCATAAAATAACTCTTGCATGATTCCCACAACAACTATCAGAATCATGTAAGATCGACCATGGTAATCTCCCTATTTCTATAGAAGAATTAAGTGTGGAATTTCTCATCCAACTCTTTCCAAGTATGCACCGAGTCTGGCAGTAAGTTTGAGTACCAAGTGAAAGCCGTTGCAGTCAATAAGTGACCGAATAGCTATAATTTATAATAATCATTGTTGGCGAGTTCGCCACACTGCATCGTGAATCTGTCGACATGCTCAATAGTCGAATGACCAAGCTTGCCCGTGGACATGAAAAAGTCCAGTCGATAGTTTCTTGGCAATAAATGTTGCCGATCAACCCACTTGGGTTATGGTTTGTGATGTACGGGGATGGTGTTGCAGCCGAGAACTTGACAAGCAACTTCTTGAACAATTTGTGCTATCTGATCATGGTCGACCCATTGAGGCTCCAAGACTGGTGGGTGATTTGGACCAAATCGGTTAAGATTATTAGGAAATCTAAGGCCTTGCTACGGATTGAATTCGGCAGGCGGTCCATGATTCCTGTTTTTAGGTACAAAATTCCTAACCTCTCACTCAGGTTGCCTGATCTGCATAGGAGG
This sequence comes from Magnolia officinalis, assembly GCA_021015155.1. Lineage (NCBI taxonomy): Eukaryota > Viridiplantae > Streptophyta > Magnoliopsida > Magnoliales > Magnoliaceae > Magnolia > Magnolia officinalis. The sequence continues at coordinate 47,203,427 of JAJHSJ010000009.1, forward strand.
TGGCACATTCCTGACCTCTAGAGGAGGAATCGGGGGTGAATTACGTTGTAAAGGTGGCAATGAAATTGCATTACCGACTGAGCTTCCATTAATATTATGTTGTGGTGCCAACGTTGTTCATTTTGTTATTACAGGAAGCAATCGTTGCATGACTTCAGTCTGACTAGACATGAGCTATGACGGCACTATTCCACAACATGATGAACAATGAGCTCGAAGTATATGTGGATGACATGATTATCAAGTCCCGAAGCATTGAGGAGCATTTCAGAGATCTTCAAAAGCTCTTTGACTGTTTGAAAAAATTCAAGCTCCACCTTAGCCCACAGAAGTGTCTTTGAGGCAACTGGGGGCAAGTTGCTCAAATTCATCATCAGCGAGGACAACATTCAAGTTAATGAATCAAAGGCCAAGGCAATCATCGAAATGCTAACCCTGAAGACTGAGAAAAAAATTTGTGGGTTCTTAGGTAGAATCCAATACATCAACAGCTTCATCACCCAGTTCACTCCCAGTTTTTATCCCATTTTGTAACTACTTTGCAAAAACGTGCCAAAAGAATGGAATGAGGACTTTCAGCAAGCCTTTGACAAAATAAAAAAGTACTTGCCATCCACTAATACTAGTCCCGTTTGCACTAGGAAGAACACTGCTTCTCTACATCTCAGTAGCTACAGATACTATCGATTGCGTCCTTGGCTAGCACAGTGACACGAGAAGAAAGGAGCAAGCGATCTACTACCTTAGTCGCCAATTCACAGGCTACGAATCCATATATTTTCCAATTGGAAGTACGTGCCTCGTCCTCGTCTAGGCCACTCAATGCCTACGTCAGTACATGATCACTTATCCTGTCTTCTTGCTCGCACGTATGAATCCATTGAAGTACATGTTCGAGAAACCGATGTTGGCTGGAAAAATAGCAAAATGGTAGTTACTATTTTTTAAGTTCGACATCTTTATGTCACCTGAAAGTGATCAAGAGGCAAACACTAGCCAATCACCTCACAACACACTTGTTGCCCGACTATCAGTCATTAAAGACTTTCTTCCCCAATATGGATATCCTAAATCCTCGAAGGAAAAGAAGGATTAGAAGTAGACGAATGGACTCTATACTTCGATGGTGAAACTAATGCCAAAGGTAGTGGAGTAGGGGCAATCCTCTAATCTTCAGATGACATTCCTATCCCTATCTCGAGAAAGCTAGGTTTCGAATGCAAGAATAACATGGCCGAGTACGAAACATGTATAATGGGCATAAAAGAAGTAATTATCTTGAGAGTGAAGAAGCTACGAGTTTTTGGTGATTTGCAACTCATCATCAATCAAACAAATGGTGAGTGGAGAGAAAACAATGAAAAACTGGTTCCACATCACATTTGTCTCAAAAATCTCACCGACAAATTTTAGAAAGTCACTTTTACATACATGCCACACACCAAGAATTAACTCTTAGATGCTCTAGCTACACTAACATTCATGATATAAATTCCTAAGGAGTGACCCAATGGGAACTCACAGTTGAGCTTCAGGAAGACTCAACATTCTACCTACAAATTGAAGAAGATGAAACGCCACCTAACAGACACCATGGTATACCGACATCAAGAAATATCCAAAAGATGTACCTAAAAGCACCATATCAACGGACCACATAATTCAGTGACTAGCCCCACAGTTCACCGTCAACGGTGGAATCATGTACAAACAGTCTCTCAACCAAGTCCCACTACAATGTGTGGACGAGTCAGAAGCGGTAAAAATCATGCCAAAAGTCCACAATGGATTATGTGATTCATGCATGAATTGTTACATAATGACAAAGAAGATCATGTAGAAATGGAGTGTTGCCAATCAGGGCATGTGTGTGCTCTAGCTATGTTTCTAAGGACTAGGGTCCTACAACCGAAGAGAGCGGGCTCTGTCCGAATCTACTCAAACAGTAACTGACTTTCATTACTTTAGAAATACCACATGCCTACCTATCTGTCCTCTCTGAAATATTCCTCATGCTTATTTATCCTATTAGTCAAAGTCAAAGCTGAATAAGATATCGTACTCAACGAGTAAGGTCAGAATTTGGGACATCCGATCATCCCTTTTTATATATAAAAATACAGTGTTTGATATGTAATTTTCTCTCTCACATCTCAAATCAAGTCGTATTACACTCTGCACATTCCCTACACATTTGCGACGTCTACACCCACGTACAACTTTTATTTCTTTAATATTTCACCTACTTAAACCCTAAAAAGTATGTTTAGTATTGTTTAACTATTGTGTGATTTCTTTACTTCACTACTATTTTGCTCTTTTCTTTATTTTGCCTACCCTGGTCCCATGGCCTAGCGTAACATGACTTAACTATTGTTACATTTGAAATTTATCCTAAATCCCCTTAAAAATCGTATAGTCCCGTAAAGTAGAAACTGTGTCGCACAAGCGAGAAATGGTGTCTAATCCCTTCCTTTTCCATAACCGAGGCCCTTATATAGAATTCATGAACACAAACCAACCACATGGTTAAGTTGAATTGAAAAATCTTTTGATTCCCCAATGCATAAGCGATTCTATAGTTCTAATTGGCTGTAGATTTTGAAATTTTATTTGGCCACATGATATTCTAAATTAAACACATTTTTACCCCAAGTCAACTTTATATTTTAATCAAATCAAAGACCAAGCCGACCGAAAAAAAAAAAAAACAAAACAAAAAATCGTGTGTACATCATTTCGCCTTGTGACTTTGCGTGCGGGAGGGCGTCCAATGGTAAAATACATCAGCAAGGTCGATGGTGTGAGGGTACACCAGCTAATCCGCTTCCCTTCCACGGAGCGTGATGTTGAAGGAAAGTTGCCAGAATGTCAAGCTTGGACACTGTTTATCACCCGCATGTGACATTTGTACTCGCTTGTTTCACAAAATGAGATGTCTAAGTTGACGTTTGGCAATTGGAATCTTATACAGTGCGCCAGCTTCATCAGCAACTGGGATCTTACACGTGTCTCCTGTAGTGGTGAGTATTTTAGCAAGTGCACTCACGCCTCCGCACCGGAAACAGATTGGGTACTCCCCCTGCCACCAGCCCGGTGGCCAGAGGTCGGTGCTCTGTGGGCCAACCATGATGTATGTATTTCATCCATTCCGTTCATCCATTTTATAGATCATTTTAGGGGTTGATCCTATAAATGAGAGGGATATAAGTCTTAGGTGAACCACACCCTAGGAAAACTATAGCGACTGGATATCCACCATTAAAATCCTCCTAAGGCCCACTGTACTGTTTATTTGACATCCAATCTATTAATCAGGTCGTACAAACCCAAATGAAGGGAAAAACATATATCAACCTGATTCAAAACTTTTATGGCCCCACAAAGTTTTTAACGGTCAACGTTCATTCAACATTGTTTCCTATAATGTGATCTAGTTGAAATTGGGATATACCTCATTTTTGGTCTCATACCATAAAATGATCTAGAAAAATAGATGAACGGCACGGATGAAACACATACATCTTGGTGCCCACAGGACACCGACCACTAGCCATTAGCTGGTAGAGGGGAGTAGCTAATCTGTTTCCCTTTGCGCTATCGGGGCTAATGAACCAATGGCGCGGAGTCGATGACCCTCTAATATAGGTCCATCATTTCTGAGGGAGCGAATTAGGTGAGACCCGGCCTCAAACATCCATACCGTGGGTTAAAGCTGGGCATCGGACCGAGTCAAATCGGATTGGGTCCAACTCGACTCAGTCCAAAATTTACATGGACTAACACGAACTCGATCCGATCCGAACCATTGTTGGCCTGATTTGATCCGAGTCCAACTCGGTCAGGGAAACCGAGTTGGATCGGATTGGGCACGGTTTGGATTGGTCCATTTTTTTTATATATAAAAATTTACAAAAACAAAAAAAAAAAAAAAAAATTGTAAAAAAATGGTGGTGATTATTAAATCATACAAAAGGTATAGTTTCATAGAAATATAAGCTGCCAAAGTTGCCGACCTAAGTATTGATATGGCTAACATATTTATTATTTAAGAGATATGCTTTATGGTATACTTTCCATTTGATTAGCCATTGTCCATTGATAATATGGCTAACATATTTATTATTTAAGAGATATGCTTCATACACAGTGTGGCTCATAAATCATAATAAGAAATTAAGGGTAACATGCACATACTGACATACAGATTAGGTAAAACTAACTTGCACATACTGACGTAAAATGAACAAAGCAAATAAACCATGTCCAAAATCAAAAGTAAATAAGCCTAACATGCAGATACTAACATAAAGATTAGGTAAAACTTTCATACATTTAATACCCTTTATATGATGAATGCTTTTGTGGCCTATAACTAAATGAACCTTGTCCGTAACCGTAATAGTAACCCCCTCCTCCACCTCCACCTTTGTCGCCAGAATCATTCTTCGGTTCTCTTTTTACGGATTCAACTGCAGGAGAAATCTGGACCAACTCCGAGCTAGATGTGTCCAAAAAATGGTCGTTCACCTCTGCTGAATCGGATGGTGGGAATAAATTCCCATCGTCCTCATTCATAGATGCAAGAAGTTATTTCAAACGCTTTTTATGATCCGATTTGTACAGGATTCCCAACCGCTTATAAAATGCTATAAGACTTTTAAGAAACTTTGATGGTTTACTCGTGTCTACTTCAGCATCATGTTATCTCGGAGGTGGATGTTGTTGTTTGGTATTCCTTGATCTGGATGTCATTTGTAAGCTTTCTTTAATGGTCACTTTATAATCGCGTTCTTCTTGTTCCCTTAAAATTCTCTCTTATTCTTCTTCTCTACTAATTGTGGAAGGCTTGTAACCAGAGGCAGTTCCTCTATGTAACCCTTCTTCATTTATAATAGGCCTACTTTTATATATCATTGGTTAGTTGTATTAGTTGTAGTTGTTGGGTGAGGGGTGTAGGAAGTCTTTGTATTTGAGTCGAGAATGGCTCTAAATAAATCTCGAACTTCCTAAGGAGCTTTTCTACATGGTGTGTCGTCTCCTCCCCGACAAGCCAAATGTAATTTAAGCCGATTTGTTTTGTTGACAAATTACTTTCCACATAACTTACATTTCAACTTTATCTTACCATCTTGGGAGTAGACTTGGACTCCATAATCTCAAATATCCACTGATGCATCATCTTCCGATGACATATCTACACTACAGGTGTATATCTGGTTAGGTTAAGACAACATAAAAAATAAGTTAAAGTCATGAATGAACGTAATTACCCAACAGTATAATAAGAGATTTAAACAACATTAACTAATTGAATCATACAAATGAAAAAAGAGAAATATCCATCCACCCACAACCATAATATTACAATATAACTGTTAAAAAAATTTACAAATATTATGATATAACTTTTAAGCAAATCCAACAAAGATAGAAGGTAGTGTCTCATATTACAGCTATAGGTACTGTCTCATCATGCTTGTCACTCTCCTCTTCATCGAACTCCTCATCAACGGAGTTCCCTTTCCCCATATCGGACGCAGCCAATCCTGAGTACAAATGAGCGCTTCAACCGATTCAGGTGTAAGTGAGCTTCTATACATGCTTACGACCCTACTCCCTGTACTAAAAGCAGATTCTGAAGTTACAGTTGGAATTGGAATTGATAATATGTTCCGTGCCATTAACGAGAGCATAGGGTATTATAAAGTACCAGATCTCGTCCTCCACCAGTCCAAAACATCAAATTCATCGCATTTGGATTTTACAACTAGAAGTGGCTCCTTGAGTGTAACATCTCGAATTTTTGCCAACCTAGGATTAGACGTCCTTAGGCAATGGGTCGACCCTAACACCTTATCAACTTGTCAAAACTCAGTCCCAAAGGCTAAAATCGCTTGTGAACCATTTTCTTCACAAATTCCACCCTTCACCACCTTGATTTTTCAATGTTTCAAAGTACTTTCACCCTAGACACTATCTTAAACTAGCTAAGTAGTATAACTTGGATCACTTTATATACAAACTGCAAAGGCCCAGGTACCACCTCAGACAGAAATCTTATAGGACTAAATCCTTCAGAAATGAGACAAAGTAACTAAGTACAAAACTAGATTAGCTACGAAATCCGCTAGAATCGCTTTAAATACGATCTGCAAGACCCAAAACTTGTAGAATCATTGACGCTAGGTTACCCTAAAACCTAGGATCAATCTCATTACCCGGCTTCTCTCGGGAGCATCTCGAAACTCCGTATCGGATCTGGACCGCACGTCGGAAGTCCGATTAACACGAAGTTAAGGAACTAGGACCGCCTTGCTGGGCTTGACAACCATCTGGGAAATCAAATCCAGATAGTGTCCCAGTGCTATTTGCTTGAGCTCGGAGTGAAGAGTGTGAGAAATGTGAAATTAATTCAAAATAAAATATCTTGAATAGTAATCTGGCACCTCTCGCTTGCGGATCAGTTTTAAGCAACCAGACCATCAGAATCAGACCAAATTACACCCTCGGATCAGGAAAAATTTCATACACATTTACATGTACTCGGATTCTCCGATCGAGATCCGCTGACCGTTGAACTGAAATTGGTCCACCACGTGTGATCTGGAATCCTGACCAAAACGAAAACTTAATAGAACGTAGATCCAGCGTTAGTGAACTTAAGTCCGACCTTTGGCTCAAGGAGGCCCCGCCAGAAGTTCTCCGTTGAGCTGAAACTGACCCGTTTTGGTTATAACCTAAGTATACTTTGACCTGGAGTCTGTTTCGGTGAGTTTTTAGACTATATAAGGACCGTAGAACCCTCTCTCTCACAGTCATACGAATTTGAGATTTGAGAGAGAGAAAAGAGAGAGAAAGTGTGGGAGCAGTGGGAGAATCTCCCTGCCACTCTTCCCTGCCGCTATACGTGCTTCACCACTCCATTCTCGTCGCTTTCCCGGCGAATCCGACTCCTTTTCTAGGTAAGAAACCCTAACCCTAATCTGATTTGGGGCTTGGGTGATTGTAGGTTATGAAATAGCTAACCTATTTCGTTCTATAGGTTGCCAAACTGCCGAATATGGAAGCTTAGCAAACCTATCGACTTCGTTATGATTCTACGACAAAAGGTGCGGACTTTAGGTGTATAGGTTATGGTTTTCAATGCTTTCAATGTCAGATAATGATAGATTCATGATCTGCATGCAATTGCACATGTACAAAGTGTTGTTTGTTTTCCTTTTCGATTAAAGATAAAAAATATGGAATTCTACATACTCTAGGTATTGTTAGAAAGTACGGTATACGTATAAATTTTGGAAATGTGCTTGACATGATTAATTGTTGTATGAATATATTATATATGGATAAATTACTTGTTTGGCGAAAAGACTCGTCCAAATACATGTTTTACTAATATACACTATGTATGTAGAAATACCGTATTGTAGAAAGTACCGTATACATATACATTTTAGAGATGTGATTGCCATGATTATTTGTTGTATAAATATATTATATATGCGTTAAATACTTGCTTGGTGAAAGGATAGCCCTAATACATGTTTTGCTAACATACACCATGTATGTTGCAATAGTGTATTCTAAGTGTTTGTGAAAATGGCTGAATGAGTATAGAATTCTCATTCATGCGTGCCATGACTAATTGTCATGGATATATGATTGTTGTATTGGCGATACCCCTTTGACGAAAGGATTTGCCCTAAATCACGCCACGGCCAATATACACTATATATGCTAAAATGTGTGGCCCAAGTGTTTGTGGAAATGACTGAATGAATATGGAACTTGGATTCCTGCTTGCCATGACTATCCGTCATGGGTGTACGCGTGTTATGATTGGGGCAACTCCCTAGTGAAAGGATTTGGCCTAATGCCTATGTGATCAACATATGTCATGTATGTTGATGTATGTCTTTTAAAGTGTTTCTTGAAATGTATGAATGAGTAGTAGTTAGAAAATTGTAATGTATAAGGGTGTTGAGATATGATTCTCAACCTCTTTTAACTATGTGTATGATTTCCTTGGATAGTTGTGTGATTAGGAATTGAATATGTACAAACTCATGCTTGTATTGTGCTTCATAACATGCTCAACTGCTTTTATGATTTTATCTATGTGATGCATATGTTTAAATTCATATTTACGTTGTATGATCCGTCATGGGTGATGGGGGAGTGGAGCAACGAATGCGTGCAAAAGCCCTGGAAGCCCTAAACGGATAATACCAGACCTTGATTGTATGAGTTGAATCTTGATTAACTACTGCTTTATCTATCTGCAATTGATTGTAATTGGGGCTATTGTATAGTCCAAGCAATCAGTAACGGGATTGAATTCGTGGCCGAGATTCAGTTGCCACGGGAGATGTGTTCGACGAACCCGAGTCGTACTTCGGTTAGTGATAGTGGTTGGCCACACGAAGTGCTGATGCGCTTCATATTGTTCAACTTGATGTGCGCTCGAGCTAGCCGAGCTCGTCAAGTAACCCGATCTGTCTTATGTATGTTCACCATGTTTGGATGCCTCTGCTTGAACCTAGGGTACCAAACTTACCAGTGGAATCCCTTTTAACCATGGTACCTCGATCCGCTAAGACTCATGAGCTGAGCATGGTGGTATGGGACACCGTGGTCGAGCTGTCGGCCTACGCTGGGGCCACGTGCCTCCCCGTTGTGACCAGTGAGCAACCAGACTCGTGAGCCGATTATGGTCGTATGGGACACTATATTCGTGTTGTCGGCCTACATTGATAAGGTGATGGGGGAGCGGTGCAACCTTTGTGCGTAACAGCCCTGACAGCCATTTGTAGTGACCGCGAGCATACTCTGAAATCGCAGTGAGCCTTAGGGTTTGCCGCGGTATATAAAGTATGAACTAGGCCTGTTTCTGTATTGTGATAAATCGTTTAAGAGGTGATGGGGGAGTGGTGTAACCTTTGTGCGTAACAGCCCTGACAGCCTTTGCAATGACCTAGAAAACACACCGTCGTCTGATATTAACTAGGACTGACGACCCTAGAATGGATCATGTTTGGGAATGATACAAGGGAGGTACCTTAGTTTCCCAATCCTGCTGTTTGAAATGGACTAATTAAAAACTCGGTAATCATGCTCATCATGCATTGCATGTGCCTGGAAGATGTGGAGCACTGAGGAATGAAAGCATGCCACGAGCGTGAGATGGTGTCGCATGAGGGAGTATGTCAGTGAGGGCATCCATCATACCTGCATCCATACTTGCATTAATAAGAGTAGCTAGGAGTGTTTGATTGTACTGCTTTATCATTACTGCTTGACTGAGTCGACAACATGTTAACCTATGCTTTATTGTTCCACTGAGTTAGCTACTCACTCCCACGTTACGGGACGGTGTTGTACACACCAACCAGATTTGTTGAGTTTCAGGTGATGGCGATGCTTATGAAGCAGAGCCGGACTACTATGATGTTGAGGAGGTGCTCTCCTACATGTAACTCTCTAACGGGTCTATGAAGACCTGGTATTGTATTGACGGGGCTATGGTACTTGGAATAGAAGACATTACACTTACACATTTGGTATATTTTAGAAATGTACTTGAAATTTATTAACCTGGTAATGTTATCACACTCTGGAGACTCACCACAGTTTTTATATATTTTATATATCTATCACAGTCTTCCGCTTGCTAATTCACTGTCTCTGGAGTATGATATGCTATTTGGCTTAATCTCACTCATGTTCACTACATTAATGCAGACAACATTTAATCATCATTATCTATGTTGCATTAGTGATGTTCTGGAAACTCGAGTGTTGAGTTACTACTCGACCCTCGATTTTTCAGGATGTTACATTGAGATAATCTTCAAGTTCTGATTTAGGCATTTACATTTGAGTCCCTTTCCATTGTTCCACGTAAGACATTAAATCATCTACCGTTTCTTCTTGTAGTTCATAAATAGTATAACTAGAACACACATAGAAATTGTACAATTCACTAACTGCATTAGAAATCTTTTCGACCTCAACGACACCCATCACACCATACAACTTACTACATATGAATTCAACCATAATTATCTTGTATCAGGGATCAAGAACGACCACAATAGCTATTACCAGACTACACTCAAACCAATACTTATCAACCTTTACCTGCATACCCACGGTCATTAAGTGTAAAAAGTCTAGTCCACTACTACTTTTGCGCAAGGCATCTTTTACCTTCCAAAGCTCAAGCAGAAATATATTTGTTGTTGAATACTTACTACTCGGAAATTTCTTCGTACGGTTGTAAAAAACTAAAAGGAACTTACGAATTGATTCAGTTCTTGACCAATCATCTTTAGAAGGCAACCAAACATATGCACTATCACGCTCCGCATAGTAAGAGAATGCAGGTCTCAAATTTATCGCTGAATCCAACATTTCAAAAGTTAAATTCCAACATGTTGTGACGTCCAGCTTCATCGTTCTATGAGTTGACAAATTCAATTGCTTCACGATCTCATTCCATGTATATAATCGTGAAGGTGACCCCCGTATGTACTTCACACTCTCTCTTATGAACTCGATCATGGGTTCAATTGTTTTAAGGTCATCTTGTGCAATCAAGTTTAGGATGTGGGCACAACACCTAACATGAAATATCTTTCCACCAAAATATAGGTCACCGGTGCTCCTAAACTGGTTGCACAAATTCATTATCACGCTATCATTTGCAACGGCATTGTCTAGAGTTATTGAGGAGATCTTCTTCTCAATTCGCTACTCCATAAGACATCTACATATGCAATCTGAAATTATCAAGCCACTATGAGGAGGCGTAAGATAACGAAAATTTATTATTCTCTTGCAAAGCCTTCATTCGGCATCAACATAGTGAGCAGTTAGTGACATATACCCTTTCATTGATTGGATGTCGTTCACAAATATGATGTTAGGCTAATTCGAGAAATCGTTTCCAACTCTCCTTTCAACTTGATCTTCTCACTTTCATACATCTTCATCACACCCTCTTTATTGTTGTACAGGATACTTTCTCGTATCTGGGAAGTAGGACTCTCTAACATCTGAAATGGTCTTTCATCGGTAATAATTAACTTGGTCGTCAACTCATTCACCAGCTCTTTGTTATACTTGTAGATGGACAATGTACCCTCCGACGGACCCACTGCAGATTGCATAAATGAAAGTGTTTGTTGCCCTGCTATAGTTCTCACTTTTTTATAACACTTCAAAATATATTTCTTCAATGTTGTGGTCGAACCATCTGATTGCTTAGCATACTGAGTCTTGCAGTACTTACACTGTATCTTCACGGTGCCATTCTTCAGGGTTACTTCTTTAAAATCATCCCACACTACAGATCTCCTTTTTTCTTTTCTCGCAATATGTGATTGTGTGGTACTAGTAATCAATGGGCACCTCTTCAAGTTCGGGACCTAATCTTTCATCTTCAAGGATCATCGGTGATGTAATTGACCAACTGCCCGGGGTATTGGAAAGACCCTTACTTTCCATCTGATAGTTGAAATATACTAAATCATATTAGCGTTAGCAATCTAATGCTAACAAAGTTATACTAAATCCTAAATTAGTTACCCATCCAAGGTTGGATAGATTGTAATACTTTCATATTCTCATTTAAACGTCACTACCAAAAAAATGGGCAAAGGATTCAGACCACGTTACTTTTTTGTTATGGATATAAACCTTAGCTATAATTGTTACGGTTTTAATCTGTAGCGAAAAAGTTGATACACCATTAATAATTAATAGTGTTGTAAGGGGTTCTATGAGGCCTAAAAAAGCTATATATTCAATCTTTGTCATCTATATATTTGTAAATATTACTTTAGAGGTTAAAATAAAAAATCAGCCAGATTGAATGCTCAAGTGGACCACACGGTAGGAAACATTAATATTAAATTACAGTTGCTTCTTATGGTGTTGTCCACTTGGGCCTTCAATATATCTGAAATTTGGTTTTTTAAAGTAAAATAATTTATTAAAATTATGGATCAGAATGGATTAACGAAATACATCATGGTGGGCCCCACGGAGTCCCTGATTGGACCATCCACGTCCGTCCGTCAGAGGAGCCCCAATTTTGGGCGCGCACTCAAAACAGAGCCGCGCCCAAACACTCCACTTCACTCCCTCTCTCTCCCTCTTTCTCCTTTCGCTCTCTCTCTCTTCCCTCTTTCTCTGATGGCGGATTTGATGAGCAGGATTACTACTCCGATCGAGACTCCCTCCAAGGAATTGAAAATGACAATGAAGACAATTGTGATTGGCCTTCTCCAAACGTGCCCTCTTATCAGGTCTGTAACCGCATCAGATTCTTCTCGAGAAGATTGATTTACATTTGAAATCTGGATTCTTCCTAGCTTTGAATCAAAATCGTTGGTTTTAGTTTGGTCAGTTGATTCTTTAGATCATGGATGATGATTGCTGAAAAAATGAATTTTTAGGCCTTTTCTGTTTTTACTATCAGTTGTTGCCACGGTGGATCCAATCCTATGGAAATTGAGAGAATTGACGGAGTGGGATATTGATTTCTGTTGTAATGCGTGCAAATTATTTCTATGTAGAAGATTGTTTCTTAGATTGGGTGTGAAATTTGCAATTTGGAATGCGTATGATTGAAATATGCTCCATATTTTAGGCAGAAAATTAATTACGTGATGGAATCTTATTCATTTTTGGGGATTTTGATTTTATTGATTGAAGATAGTTTGATTGAAGAGATGCCCTTTGAATTACATGGATGATCTTCGACCTGTTTGACGAATGGGATATTATGAAGTATTACACGATGCTCAACAGAATGAATTGTGTGTTTTCTCCCACAGTAACTGTATAGATAGGCCCACCTTTTGCTGATCCAGACTATTCATCTGGTGAAGCCTGTGATGGATAGGACATGGTTCAGCAATTTCCTTTGTCGGGTGATCTTAACTGCTTTTATTGGGGTCTGTGAATAGAGAGTTTAAACAACCGTCCACATTCAATGGGGAAAAAAGGAAAACTGTCAGTGGTATGATAGGTATTTTCGTCGTAACCATGCATGTGGGCCACCTTTCTGTGTTTCATCCCATTCAACTGATGTGTGGCCCATGATAAATGGTTATATATTAAAATTTCAGTTACTACTCCCAGAACCCATGCATAGCCATGCTTTTGTTCCACCTCCAGATAGCCAGATCTGTAACGCTTGGCATTGGCCTTTACAGGCAGAAAATCGGAAGCTAATCTCATCTCAACTTTTTCATTGAAGCAGTGTCTCTATGATAAACATGTATGTACCTGTGATGGTGGCCATGAATACCATATTGCAATGGACTACTTGAATCCTTCCCTTGATGGAGATGGCCTGGTGTATGTCCTCTTCACAATTTCCTTGCCTTTTCTCCTCTAGACAGTTAGTCAAGATGGATACTATTCAGGGAAGTAGTAAAGTAGGGAAGATCGGTATCCTTCCCTTCAAAGATTCCTTCCCAAACAGGTCTCCACATAGCTGTGAATATTTTCCCATATGCACCTTAGAACTTTGTAACATGAAATGATCAAACATAGAAGAGCACCAACCCATTCTCACACTCATGTGATCACTCCAAACTGGGTCCCACCCGGAAAGCTCATATCTACAAGATCAGTGGTATAATTGATCTGATTTTGACAAACTAATCACCCATTTTGGCCACAATGACTTGGATGAATGCTAATAGTATTTACTGATAAGATGATAAATTGCATCTAATTAAGTTTGCGGTCTCCGAGGAACTTTAACATGTTCTAGTTATCTTCTTGGAATTTTGCAGGTTATCACAAAAGAATCGCTTTTGGCTACGTAGGTTATAAATCCACTCCATGTTTTCCCCCTGTGAATTCATCTCCAGACACTTGGTGTAGTTTCCCATGTTTGATACTTATATAAATTCTTGCAGGGAGAAGACTTACATAGGGTAATTGACTTGCTAACACTGAGAGAACAACATGCGCGGACTCTACTCATCCATCACCGTTGGGATGTTGAGAGATTGTTAACAGTACTCGTAGAGAAGGGAAGAGATAGGTTATTTTCTGAGGCAGGCGTAATGGTTGTGGAGCGGCAAGGGATTTCCTGGTCCCAGTCATCATCTTCAATTACTTGCAATATCTGTATTGAGGATGTTTCCCCAGATGCGGTTACAACAATGGACTGCGGCCATTGCTTTTGCAACGATTGTGACAATTCACCTTCTTATCTACTGTATCTTCAACCATGATTGTAAGAAAAGAATGGTGATGGCTGCTTCCATGAGTAGGATTCTGAATCCTATTCTTGCTGCAGTTTTGTGTGACACTTGGATTCTGGGCAGTTAATCAGGTGTGCCCTACTGTGTACGTGCCACAACCAAAAATCATGTCAGTCTTGTCACCAGGTGGGCTGCATGTGAAAATGGATGGTTAAAAGGCATTGGCTAATGATCTGCATTCAATGTGCATTTTTGCCCCACCTGCTTACAGGACAGGCTACATGTGCTACATTGGTACATTTAGGGAGATCAGGATCCTACTTTAGCAAGTAGCCATAGAAGCACTCTTGTATAAAACACAAAATGAGGTTATTTCTATGTTTCTCTATGCGCAGGTTGGACGGTACATTTTATTGTAAAGATAAATGATGGGCAAATCAAGTGCATTAGATGCATGGCCCACAAGTGCAATGCGATTTGTGATGAAGCCATCATCAGAAATCTAGTCAGTGTTAAGCATCCCGATCTAACAGAGCATTTTGATCGTTATCTTCTGGAATCTTATATTGAGGACAACAACAAGCATGGCTGTTATTCGCCATCAGATGATATGTATTATTTATTTATAAATATAGGTATTATAGTTTAATATTGAATTTACTTTTGAATTATCACTCATCTAACTCCATTAATATGTAAAGTGACAAAGGCGAAGGAGAGGAATCTTACCTCTGATGCCGAGATAGGTAGATGTGATGTTTACTTAAGAGCCCATACAAGCAAGGACAAAGTTGTCCAGTATCCTGACCTTGTTGTAAGTACATCCCCTTCTACCACTGACCGGTACCTTTATGAGATGCCAATGTATAACTTTAAATTATTTTACATCCATTTGTATTTTGTCGCAGGAAAAATTAGATGAGCTTTATTCTAGCAATCCTTCTTCTAAGATTACCGACGTTGACGATGCCCTTACATAGGTAATAATAAAATTTAAAAATTACAGTGAGATTCATGGTAATTATGAATTTTCTAATAACTTGATTTGGAATGTTTTACAGTTGGTTGGTTCTGACAGTAGAGGGCGAATGCGGGGTCTAGGTTGCTCAATAACCAAGATAGGACTGAAGATGTCTGCCCCTGCCCGTTCAAAGGTAGAGAATTTGATAAAAGAAAGATATAGCCTAGAGCAGGAGATATTTGATATAAAGAAATCATTGGCCAAGATGGAGGCCTGGATGGAGATACAGCAACACGCACAATCTACTCAAAACCTCTCATCACTAACAATTTCTAAATCCGCTAAGGCATCGTCGGTATGCAAGTGTAATTTGCTACTGTATTGAACTTACAAGTATTTTATAAACGATAACAATACCCTAAACCTATACCTAAACCTAAAACCTACTGTAACGCCCTGAAAATCGGAGGTCGAACATAAACTCAACTCCCGAGTTCCAGAACATCACTTATGCAACAAAATGAATGATGATTGAATGTTGACTGTATTCGTGCATTGAACATGAGTGAGATTAAGCCAAAACAGCATATCATACTCCAGAGACAGTTAAATTTGCAAGCGGAAGACTATGATAGATAGATAAAATATATAACTTATGATGAGTCTCCAGAGTGTGATAACATTACCAGGTTAAATAAATACAAGTGCGGTTCTAAAATGTACCAAATGTGAGGAAGTGTAATGCCTCCTATCCCATGTACCATAGCCCCGTCAATACAATATCAGGTCTTCATTGACCTGCCAGAGAGATACAGATAGGAGAACTCCTCCTATCATCACAGAAGTAGTCCGGCTCTGCTTCCCAAGCATCGTCATCACCTGAAACTCAACAAATCTGGTGGGTGTTCGGAACACCGTCCCGCAACGTGGGAGTGAGTGATCAACTCAGTGGAACAGTAAAGCATAGGTTAACATGTTATCAATTCAATCAAGCAGTAATGATAAAGCAGTACAAATCAAACAATTCTAACTACTCTTATTAAATGCAAGAATAAAATGACATGATGCTGTATGCCCTTGCCAAACCACCCTCAAGCGACATCATCTTACGTTCGCGAATGCTTACTCCCTCAGTGCGCCACATCTACAAAGTACATGCGGTGCGATGATGCTCATGATTACCAAGTTTTTATTAGTGCATTTCAAACAGCAGTATTGGGAAACTAAGGTACCTCCCTTGTATCATTCCCAAACATGATCCATTCTAGGGTTGTCAATCCTAGTTAATCTCATACGATATTATGGTTTGAGAAGCGTAGTGAAGGCATCGCAAAGGGCTCGTCACCCGTCAGCGCGGATACAGACCTCACCGTATGCGGCTCAATTGCTGACCGTCAGCTCGAGTACAGGTCTCACCGTACTCGGCTCAATCACTAGCCGTCAGCTCGAGTACAGGTCTCACCGTACTCGGCTCAACTCACACTCTAGTTGCTGTGAAAGACTCGTCGCCAATCACAGACCCTTGGAGTGTACACGATGACACTACGGAGGACTCGTCGCCCGTCAGCACGAGCACAGATCTCACCGTACTCGGCTCTCGCCGAAGTATCGACAGCTCGAATACAGTGTCCCATACCACCGTATTCGGCTCACAAGTTTGGTTGCGCAATGGTCACTACGGGGAGGCACATGGCCCCAGCGTAGGCCGACATCTCGACCACGGTATCCCATACCACCATGCCCGGCTCATGCGACTTAGCGGATCTAGGTACCATGGTTAAACGGGGATCGCCACTGGTAAGTTTGGTACCCTAGGTTCAAGCAGTAGCGACCAAACAGGGTGAACATGCATAAGGCAGATCAGGTTACTTGATGAGCTCGACTAGCACGATCGCCCGTTGAGCTGCACGACATGAAGTGCATAAACAACTTCGTGTGGCCTAGCCACTGCCGACAGGCAACGCACGACTCGAGTTCGTCAAACACATCCCACGTGGCAAATGAATCTCAGCCACGAGTTCAATCTCGTTACCGATTGCCTGGACTATAATCATAGCCCCAAACACAATCAATTACAGAGATATAAAGCAGTAATAGATCAGGATTCAAATCATACAATTAGTCTGGTATTATCCGTTTAGGGCTGCCAGGGCTATTGCACGCACTCGTTGCTCCGCTCCCCCATCACCCATGACGGATCATACAACGTAAATATAAATTTAACATATGCATTACATGGTTAAAATCATAAAGCAGTTGAGCATGTTATGAATCACAACACAAGCATGAGTTTGTACATGTTCAATTCCTAATCACACAACTATCAAAGGAGATCATACACATAGTTAAAAGAGGTTGAGAATCATATCTCAACACCCTTATACTTTACAATTTGCTAACTACTACTCATTCAGACATTTCAAGAAACACTTAAACAAACATACATCAACATACACGACATATGTCGATCACATAGGCATTAGGCCAAATCCTTTCACTAGGGAGTTGCCCCAATCATAACACGCGTACACCCACGACGGATAGTCATGGCAAGCAGGAATCCAAGTTCCATATTCATTCAGTCATTTCCACAAACACTTGGGCCACACATTTTAGCACATATAGTGTATTTTGGCCGTGGCGTGACTTAGGGCAATCCTTTCGTCAAAGGGGGTATCGCCAATACATCAATCATGAATCCATGACAATTAGTCATGGCGAGCACGAATGAGAATTCTATACTCATTCAGCCATTTCCACAAACACTTAGAATACACTATTACAATATACATGGTGTATGTTAGCAAATCGCGTATTAGGGCTATTCCTTTGCCAAGCGGTATTTTATCCGCGTATACCGTATTCATACAACAAATAATCATGACAATTATATTTCCAAAATTTGCATATACGCGGTATTTCTAGAATACACAAATTCAACATACTTGACATTTACAAAGGAACATGTATTTTGGCGATTCCTTTCGCCAAACTAGTATTTTATCCATATATTATATAATCATACATTAAATAAACATGTCAAACATTTTCCCAAAAAAAATACGTATACGGTATTTCTACGTATATCTAGAGTATGTGAAATTCCATATTCTACATCGCTAATCGAAACAGGAAACGGAAAGCACTTTGTACATGTGCATTTGCATACAGATCATGAATCTATCATTATCTGACATTGAAAGCGTTGAAAACCGTAACTTATACACTTAAAGTCCTCACCTTTTGTCGTAGAATCGTAACGGAGTTGATAGGTTTGTCAAGCTTCCGTATTCGACAGTTTGGCAACCTAGAGAACGAAATAGGTTAGCTATTTCATAACCTGCAACCTATACAACCCTAAAACAGATTAGGGTTAGGGTTTCTTACCTAAAAATGGGGCTGGAATCGCCGGGAAAGCGACAAGAAAGGGATGGTGCAGCCCGTGTGGTGGCAGGGAACGACGGCAGGGAGATTCTCCCACTTCTCCCTCACTTTCTCTCTCTTTTCCCTCTCTCAAATCCAAATTCGTATGGCTGAAATGGGAGAGGGTTTAAGGTCCTTATATAGCCTCAAAACTCACCGAAATAGACTCCTGTTCAAGGTTACTGCTAATATAGGTAATTCGTCACTTTTTCAGCTCAAAAGAGAGGTTCTGGTGGCCCTCCTTGAGCCAAAGGTCGGACTTAAGCTCACCACACATGGATCTATGAGGGATTACGTTTTCGACTCGATCGGATTCCCAGATCGCACGTGGCGGGCCACTTTCAGTTCAACGGTCAGTGGGCCACGATCCGAAATTCCAAGTACATGTAAATGTTCCTGAAATTTTTCCTGATCCGAGGGTGTAATTTGGTCTGATTCTGACGGTCTGGTTGCTTAATACTGATGTGCAAGCGAAAGGTGCCAGATCACTATTCCAGATATTTTAATTTCAAAGGGAATAGTGTTTTTCACACTCCCTCGCTCCGGATCGAAATAAATGGCCGTGGGACATCGGAATTGCCTGATTTTTGAGATGATTGTCAAGCCCAGTGGGGCGGTCCTGGTTCCTTAGCTTCGTGTTAATCGGACTCCCGATGTGCGATCTAGACCTCATACGAAGTTTCGTTTCAGTCCCGAGAGCAGACGGGTAATGAGTTTGGCTCTAGACTTTAGGGTAACCTAGAGTCACTAATTCTGCAAGTTTTGGGTCTTGCAGATCGTATTTAAAGCGATCCCAACGGATTTCATGGCTAACCGAGTTTAGTACTTAGTTAACTTTGTTAAATTTCTAAAGGATTTAATCCTAATTGTTTTCTAGTTGAGATGGTACTTAGGCCTTTGCAGTTTGTATATAAAGTGATCCAAGTTTTACTACTTAGCTAGTTAAGATAGTGTCTAGGGCGAAAGTGCTTTGAAAAATTGAAAGCACAAGGTAGTAAAGGGGTGGGATTTGTGAAGGAAATGGTTCAGAAGCGATTTTAGACTGTAGGGTTCAGTTCTGACGAAATAATAAGGTGTTAGGAGCAACCCATTGCCTAAGGACATCTAATCCCAGGTTGGCAAAAATTCGGGATGTTACACCTACAATTTCAATAGTTTTCTGGCTTCTTCTACTATCATTTGAGGACCTCAAAGGCCTAACTAACTTGAGATTTTTATATGCAGGCTGATGTATTTTTAGCCTCACAGATCAATGTTGCCACTACAAGGTTCAATATTGAAATGGTAAAGTTTTTAACTATTTATTTTATCTTTGAAATGGTTATTTTTTCACTCAGATGTACTCAAATTTTAGCTCTTTATTTATATTTTCATATACACAATTTTCTGGTTGTTGCTTCTGTGTTGCAAATTGGCATTCAGCTTTTACATCCAAGTAAATTTTTGTTTTATTGGTGTTGTTTATTAATCTGTCCTGCTAGTGCAGATAAAACCTTTGGTGAAGCCAACCAAAGACATAATCAAAGTTCGTCGCATTAAATATGCTTGGCATGAGTTTTTTCTTGAGGGTACTCATCTTCCTCTTGGTCCATGATATCCTGGCTTTTTGTCATTTCATTCGTATAATTTTTTTGTTCTATCAATGCAGCTAGGTACAACATTGGTGCAGTTATCTTGCTCTAGGCACCTGTAGTCTTCGTATGTCTCATTGTCCTTCAATAATTTAATATATCGAGATTTCTTTCCCATCATCATTTACATTTTTCTTCTTAACCGATACTTGGAAGTTAATATAATCATTTACTCTGTTTTACAATCTTTAAAATCTTTATATGTAAATCTGTGCCCATATGCATTGTCGGAGAAACTAAAAAACTTACTCATTCTCAGATTGCATTGTAGAATATGCATCCATTATTCAAAGAAAGGGCGACATTCCAAGCCCTCACACTTTCTCTCCTTGTTAGCTAAATTGGTGAGTCTTCTTTCCTTCATACTATATGATTCATCGATGAAGTGGCCTGGCCATTTGGACAGGCTCATGTTTATATATTATCTCGAAATTGATGAAGTAAATCCGGATGTGCGTCGGAGATATACAGATGTTGAGCGGGGGTCCATGGAAGGTGGGAACCGCTGTTATGACTATGATGAAGCTGTCCATTTCCTATGGACAGCATTGGAGGGGCCTGACCATTTGGATAGGCCGTGTTTATGTATTTGCTCGAAATTAATGGAGCAGACCCAGATGTGTGTCGGAGCTATTCGGATGAGCGGGGGTCCCTGGAAGGTGGGAACCGCTGTTATGACCATGATAAAGCTGTTCATTTCCTATAGACAGCATTGGAGGGGCCTGACCATTTGGACAGGCCGTGTTTATGTATTTGGTCAAAATTAATAGAGTAGACCCGGATGTGCGTCGGAGCTATCCGAATGAGCGGGGGTCCCTGGAAGGTGGGAACCGCTGTTATGACCATGATGAAGCTGTCCATTTCCTATGGACAGCATTGGAGGGGCCTGGCCATTTAGACAGGCCATGTTTATATCTGTATTGGCAGGGACCACACCCTTAACCTAAACCTATACCTAAACCTAAAACCTAAACCTATACATATAACCTAAACCTACACCTTAACCTAAACGTAAACCTATATGTATAACTTATAACCTAAACCTAAACCTAAACCTTAACCTAAATCTATAACCTATAACCTATAACCTTAACCTAAACCTATTCTCAAATCCCAAAACCTATACTTATAGCCGAAACGTAAACCTAAACCTAAAACCAAAATGTATTCTCAAATCCCTAAACCTAAACCTACACCTAATCCTAATCTCAACTCCCAAACATAAACCTAAACATAAACTTGAAAACCCAAACCTAAAGTCGATCCCGAACCCGATTTCATAAACCTAAACCTTAACCTATAACCTATACTTATAACCTTAACCTAAACCTATTATCAAATCCCAAAACCTATACCTATAACCCAAACCTAAACCCGATCCCGAACCCGAACCCGATTTCCTAAACATAAACCTTAACCTATTCTCAATTCCCTAAAGCTATAAACTAAACCTATAACCTAAACCTAAAACTTAAACCTAAACCTAAACCTAAACCTATCACCTTAACCAAAACCTAAACCTAAAACCTAAACCTAAACCTAAACCAAAACCTATAACCTTAACTTTAAAAAAAACCTATAACCTAAACTTTAACCAATAACCCATAACCTAACCTAAACCTAAACCTAAACTTGAAAAACCAAACCTAAACCCGATCTCGAAGTCGAAACCAATTTCCTAAACCTAAACCTAAATGTATTGTCAAATCCCTACACCTAAACCTACACCTAAGGGCCTGTTTGGCCGAGCAGGGTGGATGGGATTAGGTTGTATTAGGATGGATGGGAAGGAACAATCCCGTGATTTGGCCCGGCATGCCAAACAGGTAGAAGTTGGATATAGCAATCCCATGGGATTGCCAACAATCCACTGACATCACCATCATTACCTTGAAATCCACCCAATCCCTCTTAATCCCATCTATTTTGCTTGGGACATGTTTGGTTAGACGGACCAATCCCGGGATTAGCTGACGTAATCCTGGGATTGGCCAGGCGAGCTAAACATACTCGGTGGTGAATTCCCTAGATATAGCTATCCCATGGGATTGCCAGCAATCAACTGACACAGCCATCATTACTTGCCATCCACTCTAATACGATCCAATCCCATGGGATGGACCCGTCCAAACACGCCCTAATCCTAATCTCAACACCCTAACCTAAACCTAAACCTAAAGTTGAAAACCCAAACCTAAACTCGATCCTGAACATGAACCCGATTTCCTAAACCTAAACCATAACCTATTCTCAATTCCCTAAAGCTATACCCTAAACCTATAACCTAAACCTATCACATTAACCTAAACCTAAACCTATCACATTAACCTAAACCTAAAACCTAAAACCTAAACCTAAACCTAAACATAAACCTATAACCTTAACCTAAACCAAAACCGATAACCTATAACCCATAACCTAACCTAAACCTAAACCTAAACTTGAAAACCCAAAACTAAACCCGATCCCGAACCCGAACCCAATTTCAAAAACCTAAACCTTGATGATACCCCTTTGACGAAAGGATTTGCCCTAAATCACGCCACGGCCAATATACACTATATATGCTAAAATGTGTGGCCCAAGTGTTTGTGGAAATGACTGAATGAATATGGAACTTGGATTCCTGCTTGCCATGACTATCCGTCATGGGTGTACGCGTGTTATGATTGGGGCAACTCCCTAGTGAAAGGATTTGGCCTAATGCCTATGTGATCAACATATGTCATGTATGTTGATGTATGTCTTTTAAAGTGTTTCTTGAAATGTCTAAATGAGTAGTAGTTAGAAAATTGTAATGTATAAGGGTGTTGAGATATGATTCTCAACCTCTTTTAACTATGTGTATGATTTCCTTGCATAGTTGTGTGATTAGGAATTGAATATGTATAAACTCATGCTTGTGTTGTGCTTCATAACATGCTCAACTGCTTTTATGATTTTATCTATGTGATGCATATGTTTAAATTCATATTTACGTTGTATGATCCGTCATGGGTGATGGGGGAGTGGAACAACGAATGCGTGCAACAGCCCTGGCAGCCCTAAACGGATAATACCAGA
Organism: Magnolia officinalis; assembly: GCA_021015155.1. Classification (NCBI taxonomy): domain Eukaryota; kingdom Viridiplantae; phylum Streptophyta; class Magnoliopsida; order Magnoliales; family Magnoliaceae; genus Magnolia; species Magnolia officinalis. The sequence continues at coordinate 47,226,736 of JAJHSJ010000009.1, forward strand.
CCTTGATTGTATGAGTTGAATCTTGATCAACTACTGCTTTATCTATCTGCAATTGATTGTGATTGGGGCTATTGTATAGTCCAAGCAATCGGTAACGGGATTGAATTCGTGGTCGAGATTCAGTTGCCACGGGAGATGTGTTCGACGAACCCGAGTCGTACTTCGGTTGGCGATAGTGGTTGGCCACACGAAGTGCTGATGCGCTTCATATCGTTCAACTTGATGTGCGCTCGAGCTAGCCGAGCTCGTCAAGTAACCCGATCTGTCTTATGTATGTTCACCATGTTTGGACGCCTCTGCTTGAACCTAGGGTACCAAACTTACCAGTGGAATCCCTTTTAACCATGGTACCTCGATCCGCTAAGACTCATGAGCCGAGCATGGTGGTATAGGACACCGTGGTAGAGCTGTCGGCCTACGCTGGGGCCACGTGCCTCCCCGTTGTGACCAGTGAGCAACCAGACTCGTGAGCCGATTATGGTAGTATGGGACACTATATTCATGCTGTCGGCCTACATTGATAAGGTGATGGGGGAGCGGTGCAACCTTTGTGCGTAACAGCCCTGATAGCCCTTTGTAGTGACCGCGAGCATACTCTGAAATCGCAGTGAGCCTTAGGGTTTGCCGTGGTATATAGAGTATGAACTAGGCCTGTTTCTGTATTGTGATGAATCATTTAAGAGGTGATGGGGGAGTGGTGTAACCTTTGGACGTAACAGCCCTGACAGCCTTTGCAATGACCTAGAAAACACACCGTCGTCTGATATTAACTAGGACTGACGACCCTAGAATGGATCATGTCTGATATTAACTTGAAAACCCAAACATAAACCCGAACTCAAATTCCTAAGCATAAACCTTAACCTATTCTCAATTCCTTAAACCAAAATCTAAATGAATTCTCAAATCCATAAACCTAAACCTACACCTAATCCTAATCTCAACTCCCTAACTTAAACCAAAACCTAAACTTGAAAACCCAAACCTAAACCCGATCCCGATCCCGAACCCGAACCCAATTTCCTAAACCTAAACCTTAACCTATTCTCAATTCCCTAAATCTATAACCTAAACCTTAACCTATTCTCAATTCCTTAAAGCTATAACCTAAACCTATAACCTAAACCTAAAACTTAAACCTAAACCTAAACCTAAACCTATCACCATAACCTAAACCTAAAACCTAAAAGCTAAACCTAAACCTAAACCAAAATCTATAACGTTAACCTCAACCAAAACCTATAACCTATAACCCATAACCTAACCTAAACCAAAACCTAAACTTGAAAACCCAAAGTTAAACCTGATCCCGAACCCGAACCCAATTTCCTAAACCTAAACGTTAACCTATTCTCAATTCCCTAAACCTAAACCTAAATGTATTCTCAAATCCTTAAACCTAAACCTACTCCTAATCCTAATCTCAACTCCCTAACCTAAACCTAAACCTAAACTTGAAAACCCAAACCTAAACCCGAACCCGATTTCCTAAACCTAAACCTTAACCTATTCTCAATTCCCTAAAGCTATAACCTAAACCTAAAACATAAACCTAAACCTAAACCTAAACCTATCTCCTTAACCTAAACCTAAAACCTGAAACCTAAACCAAAACCTAAACCTATCACATTAACCTAAACCTAAAACCTAAAACCTAAACCTAAACCTAAACATAAACCTATATCCTTAACCTAAACCAAAACCTATAACCAATAACCCATAAGCTAACCTAAACCTAAACCTAAACTTGACAACCCAAAGCTAAATCCGATCTCGAACCCGAACCCAATTTCCTAAACCTAAACCTTAACCTATTCTCAATTCCCTAAACCTAAACCTAAATGTATTCTCAAATCCCTAAACCTAAACCTACACCTAATCTTAATCTCAACTCCCTAACTAAACCTAAACCTAAACTTGAAAACCTTAACCTAAACCCGATCCCGAACCTGAACCCAATTTCCTAAACCTAAACCGTAACCAATTCTTAATTCCCTAAAGCTATAACCTAAACCTATAACCTAAACCTAAAACTTAAACCTAAACCTAAACCTAAACCTATCAACTTAACCTGAACCTAAAACCTAAAACCTAAACCTAAACCTAAACCAAAACCTATAACTTTAACCTAAACCAAAACCTATAACCTATAACCCATAACCTAGCCTAAACCTAAACCTAAACTTGAAAACCCAAAGCTAAACCCGATCCCGAACCCAAACACAATTTCCTAAACATAAACCTTAAACTATTCTCAATACCCTAAACCTAAACCTAAATGAATTCTCAAATCTCTAAACCTAAATCTACTCCTAATCCTAATCTCAACTCCCTAACCTAAACCTAAACCTAAACTTGAAAACCCAAACCTAAACCAGAGTCGATTTCCTAAACCTAAACCTTAACCTATTCTCAATTCCCTAAAGCTATAACCAAAACCTAAAACTTAAACTTAAACCTTAACCTAAACCTATCACCTTAACCTAAACCTAAAACCTAAAACATAAACCTAAACCTAAACCAAAAAATATAACCTTAACCTAAACCAAAACCTATAACCTATAACCCTAACCTAACCTAAACCTAAACCTAAACTTGAAAACCCAAACCCAAACCCGATCCTGAACCCGAACCCAATTTCCTAAACCTAAACCTTAACCTATTCTCAATTCCCTAAACCTAAACCTAAATGTATTCTCAAATCCCTAAACCTAAACCTACACCTAATCCTAATCTCAACTCCCTAACCTAAACCTAAACCTAAACTTCAAAACTTAACCTAAACCCGATCCCGAACCTGAACTCGATTTCCTAAGCCAAAACCTTAACCTATTCTCAATTTCCTAGAGCTATAACCTAAACCTATAACCTTAACCTAAAACTTAAACCTAAACCTATCACCATAACCTAAACCTAAAACCTAAAACCTAAACGTAAATCTAAACCAAAATCTATGACTTTAACCTAAACCAAAACTTATAACCTATAACCCATAACCTAACCTAAACCTAAACCTAAACTTGAAAACCCAAAGCTAAACCTAATCCCGAACCCGAACCCAATTTCCTAAACCTAAACCTTAACCTATTCTCAATTCCCTAAACCTAAACCTAAATGTATTCTCAAATCCCTAAACCTATACCTACTCCTAATCCTAATCTCAACTCCCTAACCTAAACCTAAAACTAAACTTGAAAACCCAAACCTAAACCTGATCCCGAACCCGAACCCGATTTCCTAAACCTAAACCTTAACCTATTCTCAATTCCCTAAAGCTATAACCTAAACCTAAAACTTAAACCTAAAACTTAAACCTATCACCTTAACCTAAACCTAAAACTTAAAACCTAAACTTAAACCTAAACCAAAACCTATAACCTATAACCCATAACCTAACCTAAACCTAAACCTAAACTTGAAAACCGAAACACAAACCCGATCTCGAACCCGAACCCGAACCCAATTTCCTAAACCTAAACCTTCACCTTTTCTCAATTCCCTAAACCTAAACCTAAATGTATTCTCAAATCCTTAAACCTAAACCAACACCTAATCCTAATCTCAACTCCCTAACCTAAACCTAAACCTAAACTTGAAAACCTTAACCTAAACCCGATCCCGAACCTGAACCCGATTTCCTAAACCTAAACCTTAACCTATTCTCAATTCCTTAAAGCTATAACCTAAACCTAAAACTTGAACCTAAACCTAAACCTATCACCTTAACTTAAACCTAAAACCTAGAACCTAAACCTAAACCTAAACCAAAACCTATAACCTTAACCTAAACCAAAACCTATAACCTATAACCCATAACCTAACCTAAACCTAAACCTAAACTTGAAAACCCAAACCTAAACCCAATCCCGAACCCGAACCCAATTTCCTAAACATAAACCTTAACCTATTCTCAATTCCCTAAACCTAAACCTAAATGTATTCTCAAATCCCTAAACCTAAACCTACACCTAATCCTAATCTCAACTCCTAACCTAAACCTAAACTATCACCTTAACCTAAACCTAAAACTAAACTTGAAAACCCAAACCTAAACCCGATCCCGAACCCGAACCCGATTTCCTAAACCTAAACCTTAAACTATTCTTAATTCCCTAAAGCTATAACCTAAACCTAAAACTTAAACCTAAACCTAAACATATCACCTTAACCTAAACCTAAAACTTAAAACCTAAACCTAAACCTAAACCAAAACCTATAACCTTAACCTACACCAAAACCTATAACCTATAACCCATAACCTAACCTAAACCTAAACCTAAACTTGAAAACCGAAACCCAAACCCGATCTCGAACCCGAACCCGAACCCAATTTCCTAAACCTAAACCTTAACCTATTCTCAATTCCTTAAACCTAAACCTAAATGTATTCTCAAATCCTTAAACTTAAACCAACACCTAATCCTAATCTCAACTCCCTAACCTAAACCTAAACCTAAACTTGAAAACCTTAACCTAAACCCGATCCCGAACCCGAACCCGATTTCCTAAACCTAAACCTTAACCTATTCTCAATTCCTTAAAGCTATAACCTAAACCTAAAACTTAAACCTAAATCTAAACCTATCACCTTAACTTAAACCTAAAACCTAAAACCTAAACCTAAACCTAAACCAAAACCTATAACCTTAACCTAAACCAAAACCTATAATCTATAACCCATAACCTAACCTAAACCTAAACCTAAACTTGAAAACCCAAACCTAAACCCAATCCCGAACCCGAACCCAATTTCCTAAACATAAACCTTAACCTATTCTCAATTCCCTAAACCTAAACCTAAACGTATTCTAAAATCCCTAAACCTAAACCTACACCTAATCCTAATGTGAACTCCCTAACCTAAACTTGAAAACCCAAACCTAAACCTTAACCTATTTCCAATTCCCGAAAGCTATAAACTAAACCTTTCACCTAAACCTAAAACTTAAACCTAAACCTAAACCTAAACCTATCACCTTAACCTAAACCTAAAACTTAAAACCTAAACCTAAACCTAAACCGAAACCTATAACCTTAACCTAAACCAAAACCTATAACCTATAACCCATAACCTAACCTAAACCTAAACCTAAACTTGAAAACCCAAACCTAAACCCGATCCCGAACCCGAACCCAATTTCTTAAACCTAAACCTTAACCTATTCTCAATTCCCTAAACCTAAACCTAAATGTATTCTCAATTCCCTAAACCTAAACCTACACCTAATCCTAATCTCAACTCCCTAACCTAAACCTAAACCTAAACTTGAAAACCCAAACTGAAACCCGATCCCGAACCCGATTTCTTAAACCTAAACCTTAACCTTTTCTCAATTCCCTAAAGCTATAACCTAAACCTAAAACCTAAACCTAAAACTTAAACCTAAACCTAAACATAAACCAATCACATTAACCTAAACCTAAAACCTAAAACCGAAACCTAAACATAAATCAAAACCTACAACCGTAACCTAAACCAAAACCTATAACCTATAACCCATAACCTAACCTAAACCTAAACCTAAACTTGAAAACCCAAACATGAACCCAAACTCAATTTCCTAAGCATAAACCTTAACCTATTCTCAATTCCTTAAACCTAAACCTAAATGTATTCTCAAATCCATAAACCTAAACCTACGCCTAATCCTAATCTCAACTCCCTAACCTAAACCAAAACCTAAACTTGAAAACCCAAACCTAAACCCAATCCCGAACACGAACCCGATTTCCTAAACCTAAACCTAAACCTATTCTCAATTCCCTAAAGCTATAACCTAAATCTATAACCTAAACCTTAACCTATTCTCAATTCCCTAAACCTATAACCTAAACCTATAACCTAAGCCTAAAACTTAAACCTAAACCTAAACCTAAACCTATCACCTTAACCTAAACCTAAAACCTAAAACTTAAACCTAAACCTAAACCAAAATCTATAACGTTAACCTAAACTAAAACCTATAACCTATAACCCATAACCTAACCTAAACCTAAACCTAAACTTGAAAACCCAAAGTTAAACCCGATCCCGAACCCGAACCCAATTTCCTAAACCTAAACCTTAACCTATTCTCAATTCCCTAAACCTAAACCTAATTGTATTCTCAAATCCCTAAACCTAAACCTACTCTTAATCCTAATCTCAACTCCCTAACCTAAACCTAAACCTAAACTTGAAAACTGTAACAGCCTGGATTTTTCCCAACCTGGAATTAGACGTCCTTAGGCGATGGGTCAATCCTAACACAGGTTTAACTTCTCAAACACTCAATTAAAGCCTCAAATCCCTTTTCAAACCATTTTCTTCACAAATTTCACCCTTCACCACCTTGATCTTTCAATTTTTCAAAGTACTTTCACCCTAGACACTATCTTAAACTAGCTAAGTAGTATAACTTGGATCACTTTATATATAAACTGCAAAGGACTAAGTACCACCTTAGACAAAAATCTTGCAGGACTAAATCCTTTAGAAATTAGGCGAGATTTAGCTAGTGTTAAACTAGAGTGCCTGTGAAATTAGCACCAATCACTTTAAATACGATCTGCAAGACCCAAAACTTGTGGAATCATTGACGCTAAGTTACCCTAAAATCTAGGATCAATCTCATTACCCAGCTGCTCTCGGGAGCATCTCGAAACTCCGTATCAGATCTGGACCGCGCGTCGAAAGTCCGATTAACACGAAGTTAAGGAATTAGGACCGCCTTGCTGGGCTTGACAACCATCTCGAAAATCAAATCCAGATAGTGTCCTAGTGCTATTCGCATGAGCTCGGAGTGAAGAGTGTGAGAAATGTGAAATTATTTCAAAATAAAATATCTTGAATAGTAATCTGGCACCTCTCACTTGCGGATCAGTTTTAAGCAACCAGACCGTCAGAATAAGACCAAATTACACCATCGGATCAGGAGAAATTTCATACGCATTTACATGTACTAAAAATCTTCGATCGAGATCCGCTGACCGTTGAACGGAAACTGGTCCGCCACGCGTGATCTGGAATCCCGACCGAAACGAAAAATTAATAGAACTTAGATCCATAGTTTGTGAGCTTAAGTCCGACCTTTGGCTCAAGGAGGCTGTAAGTGCTATATTTTATATCCCTGTTTGTTGTCAAATTTGTGGTGCCAAAATCATTGTTATATATCTTACATAAGTGAAGCTCTCTCAAAGATCAACATTCATGAACAAGCAAAGCTCACGAGTACAAAGATCAAACTTGAATGCAAGAACTACTCACAAGACATGACTCAAGCTGCAAGACTTCAAGAAGAGTACAAGGTAGTTCATAAAGAACTCAAGACACTTTCAAGGTTGAGCTACATCAAGATTTCAAGATTGAACTGCATCAAGACTTCAAGGCTCATACTTAAAGGTCACTAGTTCCTAATGTTTCAATGTCCTTACTTCATGGTTGAGGTTTGACTGACCTTAGGTTGACCTTAGAAGTAGGTCACTTTGGATACATAAATCGAATGTTTATTTTACATAAGTTTGGTTTGTTCTTCGACTAGTCCTAGGCCTTCTTCGACTAGTCCTACAGTTGCTTCGACCAGTCTAAGAAATTCCTCGATCAGTCGTAAGTTTGTTACAAAAATTGGATAATTTCTGTTAGGCTTCGACTAGTCCAGGAATCTGTTCGACCAGTCGAAGGAACAGTGTCGACTACATCTTCGACCAGTCGAAAGTCTTCGACTCAAAGTCCAGCGATGAATTTTAAGTTCTTCGACCAGTTGAAGGAGATCTTCGACCAGTAGAAGGTGACCTACGACCAGTCGAAAGAGTCCTTCGACCAGTCGTAAAGCGGTCAAAGCTTATCGCGCCTGATTTTTCAAATATCTATTATTGCTTCGACTAGTCGAAGAGTTCTCTAGACCAGTCGAACACGCGATCTGCTCACCTATAAATAGAGCACGAATCTCAGAAGAAATGATCGAATTAATTAATCCATTCAAGCCAATCTTCGTCAAACTTCTGAGAGATAATTCTACACTCCATCTAAGCTAAGTGTGATTATTTAATATTCTCTTTCCTTAGCTTTATTTAATTGATTTTGTTTCTGCTATTCCAATCTATTTTGATAAGAGGAATTGTTATTCCCTTTCTTTGGAATCAAAATCAATTAAGGCAAGCCCTACTTGGTTTAAATTTAAAATCTATTAGAATTAGAACCATTGTAATTGAGTACTGGACATTGAACTTGGACATTCAATCATCTACTCTGATTTGGTTCTACCGGGCTAATTAGGTATTTTACGTTTAATTGTAAATTCCTTTCTGTTTTGGTTTCTTTCAAGATTTGCCAGAAAAATCTTGTTGTATTGGTTATCTGAGGAGAGCCAAGAAAACTCAGAAGTGGGGTTTTTTATTGTGTAAGCCGACAGACAAAGACACAATTGTAAAGATTTTTGGTGAACCTGGGAAAACCTATTTGTTAGTGAACGCTATATCCCCTGTGTGAGGATATTAGGAGTGGAGTAGCATTTTGTGTGGCTGTTGTTTAACAGTTGGTGAACACACAGGCGAACCACTATAATCCCTTGTGTTGTGGTTGAATGATTTATACTTCTAATCTTTAATTATTCTTTTGTGGGATGTATGTATGGTGGTGAATGTTGTAATCATTTAATTCAAGCATTGTGAGAATTTTGTAATAGTTTAGAATTTATTTTCTGCTATTCCTTTATCAGCTTGATATTTAATTTCTTTTAAAAGTTGTTCCAGTAAGGTTGCCCTGCCATTTTTATGGTGTATGGCTGTCCTTAGAACAATACATTTGTGATTATAATTTATTTCAATTCAGTTTGTATTTATTTTTGTATTCTTCTTTGGTTTAAGATTTGATACAAAGATCTTTCTAGAAATAAGGTTGTCCTACCATAAACTTTGGTTTTTGGTGAAAGGTTGTCCTTAGAACAACATTTGTATCAACCTCTCAAGATCTAAATTTTGAGGTTGTTTTACTTTCCTGCATTGTGATTTACTTTGGCTATCATATTCTTTTTAATTCCGCTGTTATAAGTTTTATTTGGCATTGTCCTATTCACCCCCCCTCTAGGACATATAGCTAGGCCTTTTCAAGTGGTATCGAAGCCTAATAGCTCTTTTTTAATTCTTGAATTTAATTCCTGAGTTAATGATTTAAGCTATTTAAGATGTCAAATTTGATAGCCTTTCAGTCACAAGGCCTCCACCCTTTGATGGCTCCAACTATGCCTATTGGAAAGCCAAAATGCGGATTTTCCTCAAATCAATGGATGAAAATGTGTGACAAGCCACAGTGACTGAATGGAAACCTCCTATCATGGAAGTTACTGGGGTTGATGGTTCAAAATCTATGAAAGTCACACCATATTACCAATGGACCACTCTTCAGAAAAGTGAGAGTAGTGCTAATGCTAAAGCACTAAATGCAATTACTTGCGCACTATCACCGGATGAGTTCAAAAGAATCATTTCCTGTGATACTGCAAAGCAAGCTTGGGATATATTAGAAATGACACACGAGGGTACTACAATTGTCAAAAAATCTAAAGTCCAACTCCTCACAACCAGATTTGAAGAAATTCATATGGAGGAAAATGAAATGTTTATGGACTTTTACACTAGATTGAATGACATTGTAAACTCAATGTGGGGTCTTGGCGATAAAATCTCAGAAAGTAAAGTGTGTGCAAAGATATTACGCTCACTTCCTGAACGGTTCAATTCTAAAGTAACCGCGATCCAGGAACTTCGTGATACGGATAGTATGAGGGTAGAAGAACTAGTTGGTTCTCTACAAACCTACGAGTTAAACTTTAAGGCTCCTAAAGGTAAATCTATCGCACTAAAATCTTCTAAATATAATTCAGAAGAAAATTCTGATTCAAAAGATGATATGGCTCTTTTAGCTAAGAAATTTTACAAGATTTTCAAAAGCAAGAAAAGGGTTGATTTTCAAAAATCGAATGATAAAAAGAAGTTTAGACCCAAATCTCAAAAATCTTTGAAAATAGTCAATGTTACAACTGTCAAGAATATGGGCACTTAGCAAATAGATGTCCTAAAAAGGACAAACCCAAGAAGAAGGGTATGTTGGCTACATGGGATGAATCATCTGATTCTGAAGCTTCTTCTGAATCAGAAGATTCTGAAACTGAGTTGGGCAATGAGGTTAAAGTTCTTATGACTCTAGCCAAATTCACATTTTCAGATAATGACTCAACAAGTGAAGAAAATCTATGTAGTGAATGTGAAAATGAAGATGATCTTCAAGACGCTTATAATGCCCTATATAAGGAAAGTTGTAAAATTGTTGTCGAACTTAAACTTCAAAAAGAAAAGTTTTCTAAACTCAAAGAATGTTTTGAATCACTTGTCTTAGAAAAATCACAAATTTCAGATTGTTTTGAAAAATCAAAATGCGATTTGGAATTCAAGAACTCCCTAATTATTGATTTGAAATCTGAAATTGAGAAACTCAAAACTGAAGTATCTTCTCTTCTGAGTCTAAAGGACACATGGAAATATGCCCAAGGAGATCCAAAGTTAGAAAAACTTTTATCCGGATCAAGAAAATGTGGCGATCTATCCGGGTTGGGCTATGATAAAAATCTACCTCCTAAACAAAAGTATATTCCTCCTATGTTTGTTAAAGGAGAATCCTTAAACTCAAAAGGAAAAAGTACTTATTAAGATTTTTCTAGAAATTCAAAAACTTTTCAAAAACCTAGAAGCAGCCATGTCAACTTTAATCAGAAATGAAATCCACTAGCTAAAAAGATAGTTGATTTACTCAAGGAGCTCTTAAAATCTAACTCTATAGGTCATTCATACAACTATAAACAAAAGAAAACCAACTATGTTCCTAAACCCAAAACTGTTTTGAAATGGGTTCCTAAAGTTGTCTGCTTGGTTGCTCACACTGCTTTCAAAGCAACAAGTCATTCAAAGTGGTACCTAGACAGTGGATGCTCCAGGCATATGACAGGTGACAAAGCTTTATTCACGGATCTGAAAGATATGACTGATGGTTCAGTCACATTTGGTGATGGTAGCAACTACAAGGTTATAGGCCAAGGTACGGTTCAACTTTTTAATCTTCATGTGTTTAAAAATGTTTTATATGTTAAAGGCTTAACACATAACTTGCTTAGTATATCTCAAATATGTGATAATAACCATAGTGTTCGGTTTTCTAATCAAAGCTGTGAGATACTAAACAATAAGGGTTCTGTAATATTAACTGGACGTAGAACGTCTGAAAATTGTTATATTATTTGTGAATCCAGCTCATCTAATCAAACATGTTACATGGTCCTTACAGACGAGACTGATTTATGGCACAAACGTCTTGGACATGTACATTATCAAAATTTATATAGATTGAGCAAACAAGAACTTATAAGAGGTTTACCCAAACTTCAGAAATTAGATAAGATATGTGGTGAGTGCCAAATTAGGCAAACAAACAAGAAACTCACACAAAAAGGTGAATTCAAATACCACATCAAGACCACTCGAACTCCTCCACATGGATCTGATAGGACCTACCAGAATAGAAAGTCGTGGTGGGAAAAAGTATATCCTGGTAATTGTTGATGACTTTACCAGATTCACTTGGGTAGTCTTCTTAAGGGATAAATCTGAAACCCTTGAAGAAGTAAGAAAATTTTTCAAAAGGATTCAAATTGAAAAATCTTCTCAAATCAGTAAAATTTGTAGTGATCATGGATCTGAATTTGAGAATAGCAATTTTGAGAAGTTTTGTACCGACCAAGGAATATTACATGAATTCTCTGCTCCCAAAATTCCACAACAAAATGGAATTGTAGAAAGAAAGAATAGGGTGCTTCAAGAAATGGCTAATGTCATGTTGAATAGCGTGAAGCTCTCTAAAAATCTTTGGGCTGAAGCAGTCAACACAACTTGCTATATTATTAACCGAGTCTACACTAGCAAAGATAATAATAAAACGGCTTACGAATTGTGTGTAACGCCCTGAAAATTGGGGGTCGAGCATAAACTCAACTCTCGAGTTCCAGAACATCACTTATGCAACAAAATGAATGATGATTGGATGTTGATTGAATTTGTGCATTGAACATGAGTGAGATTAAGCCAAAACAGGATATCATACTCCAGAGACAGTTAAATTTGCAAGCGGAAGACTGTGATAGATAGATAAAAATATATAATTATGATGAGTCTCCAGAGTGTGATAACATTACCAGGTTAAATAAATACAAGTGCAGTTCTAGAATATACCAATGTGAGGAAGTGTAACGCCTCCTATCCCATGTACCATAGCCCCGTCAATACAATATCAGGTCTTCATTGACCTGCCAGAGAGTACAGATAGGAGAATTCCTCCTATCAACATAGAAGTAGTCCGACTCTGCTTCACAAGCATCGCCACCACCTGAAACTCAACAAATCTGGTTGGTGTGTACAACACCGTCCCGTAACGTGGGAGTGAGTGATCAACTCAGTGGAACAGTAAAGCATAAGTTAACATGTTATCAAATCAATCAAGCAGTAATGATAAAGCATTACAAATCAAACAATTCTAACTACTCTTATTAAATGCAAGAATGAAATGACATGATGCTGTATGCCCTTGCCAAACCACCCTCAAGCGACATCATCTTACGTTCGCGAATGCTTACTCCCTCAGTGCGCCACATCTACAAAGCACATGCGGTGCGATGATGCTCATGATTACCAAGTTTTTATTAGTCCATTTCAAACAGCAGTATTGGGAAACTAAGGTACCTCCCTTGTATCATTCCCAACATGACCATTCTAGGGTCGTCAATCCTAGTTATTCTCATACGATGTTATGGTTTGAGAAACGTAGTGAAGGCATCGCAAAGGGCTCATCACCCGTCAGCGCGGATACAGATCTCACCGTATGCGGCTCAATTGCTGGCCGTCAGCTCGAGTACAGGTCTCACCGTACTCGGCTCAATCACTAGCCGTCAGCTCAAGTAGGTCTCACCGTACTCGGCTCAACTCACACTCTAGTTGCTGTGAAAGACTCGTGGCCAATCACAGACCCTTGGAGTGTACTCGATGATACCACGGAGGACTCGTCGCCCGTCAGCACGCACAGATCTCACCGTACTCGGCTCTCGCCGAAGTATCGACAGCTCGAATACAGTGTCCCATACCACCATATTCGGCTCACGAGTTTGATTGCGCAATGGTCACTACGGGGAGGCACATGGCCCCAGCAGTAGCCGACAGCTCGACCACGGTGTCCCATACCACCATGCCCGGCTCATGCGACTTAGCGGATCTAGGTACCATGGTTAAAACGGGGATCGCCATTGGTAAGTTTGGTACCCTAGGTTCAAGCAGTAGCGACCAAACAGGGTGAACATGCATAAGGCAGATCGGGTTACTTGATGAGCTCGACTAGCACGATCGCCCGTTGAGCTGCACGACATGAAGTGCATAAACAACTTCGTGTGGCCTAGCCACTGCCGACAGGCAACGCACGACTCGAGTTCGTCGAACACATCCCACGTGGCAAATGAATCTCAGCCACGAGTTCAATCCGTTACCGATTGCCTGGACTATAATCATAGCCCCAAACAACAATCAATTACAAGATATAAAGCAGTAATAGATCAGGATTCAAATCATACAATCAGTCTGGTATTATCCGTTTAGGGCTGCCAGGGCTGTTGCACGCACTCGTTGCTCCGCTCCCCCATCACCCATGACGGATCATACAACGTAGATATAAATTTAGCATATACATTACATAGTTAAAATCATAAAGCAGTTGAGCATGTTATGAATCACAACACAAGCATGAGTTTGTACATGTTCAATTCCTAATCACACAACTATCAAAGGAGATCATACACATAGTTAAAAGAGGTTGAGAATCATATCTCAACACCCTTATACTTTACAATTGCTAACTACTACTCATTCAGACATTTCAAGAAACACTTAAACAAACATACATCAACATACACGACATATGTCGATCACATAGGCATTAGGCCAAATCCTTTCACTAGGGAGTTGCCCCAATCATAACACGCGTACACCCATGACGGATAGTCATGGCAAGCAGGAATCCAAGTTCCATATTCATTCAGTCATTTCCACAAACACTTGGGCCACACATTTTAGCATATATAGTGTATTTTGGCCGTGGCGTGACTTAGGGCAAATCCTTTTTCGTCAAAGGGGGTATCGCCAATACATCAATCATGAATCCATGACAATTAGTCATGGCGAGCACGAATGAGAATTCTATACTCATTCAGCCATTCCACAAACACTTAGAATACACTATTACAACATACATGGTGTATGTTAGTAAAACATGTTTAGGGTTATCCTTAGCCAAGCTAGTATTTTATCCATGTATAATATATTACTACAGCAAATAATCATGATACATACATCTCCAAAATTTATACGTATACAGTATTTCTAGAATACACAATTTCAACATACGTAGCATTTACAAGTGAACATGTATTACGGCGATTCCTTTCGCCAAACTAGTATTTTATCCATATATAGTTATAATCATACATTAAATAAACATGTCAAACACTTCTCCAAAAAAAATACGTATACGTATTTCTACGTATATCTAGAGTATGTGAAATTCCATATTCTACAATGTTAATCGAAACAGGAAACGGAAAGCACTTTGTACATGTGCAATTGCATGCAGATCATGAATCTATCATTATCTGACATTGAAAGCGTTGAAAAACGTAACTTATACGCTTAAAGTCCTCACCTTTGGTCGTAGAATCGTAACGGAGACGATAGGTTTGCTAAGCTTCCGTATTCGGCAGTTTGGCAACCTAGAGAACGAAATAGTTAGCTATTTCACAACCTACAACAGTCTAAACCCCAAACAGGTTAGGGTTAGGGTTTCTTACCTAGAAACGGGGCTGGAATCGCCGGAAAAGCGATGAGAACGAGATGGTGCAGCCCGTTTGGTGGCAGGGAACGACGGCAGGGAGTTTCTCCCACTTCTCCCTCACTTCCTCTCTCTTTCCCTCTCTCAAATCCAAATTCGTATGGCTGGAATGGGAGAGGGTTTAAGGTCCTTATATAGCCTCAAAACTGACCGAAATAGACTCCTGTTCAAAGGTTACTGCTAATATAGGTATTCCGTCACTTTCCAAGCTCAAAAGGGGTGTTCTGGTAGCCCTCTTTGAGCCAAACGTCAGACTTAAGCTCACCCTCTGCGGATCTACGTGGGATTACGTTTTCGGCTCGATCGGATTCCCAGATCGCACGTGGCGGACCACTTTCAGTTCAACGGTCCGTGGGCCACGATCAGAATTTCTGAGTACATGTAAATGTGTATGAAATTTTTCCTGATCCGAGGGTGTAATTTGGTCTGATTCTGACGGTCAGGTTGCTTAATACTGATGCGCAAGCGAAAGGTGCCAGATCACTATTCCAGATATTTCTTTTCAAAGGAATAGTGGTTTTTCACAACACCCTCGCTCCGGATCGAAATAAATGGCCGTCGGACATCGGAATCATCTGATTTTTGAGATGATTGCAAGCCCAGTGGGGCGGTCCTAGTTCCTTAGCTTCGAGTTAATCGGACTCCCGATGTGCGATCTAAACCTAATACGAAGTTTCGTTTCATTCCCGAGAGCAGCCGGGAAATGAGTTTGGTTCTAAACTTTAGGGAAACCTAGAGTCACTGATTTTGCAAGTTTTGGGTCTTGCAGATCATATTTAAAGCGATCCCAACGGATTTCATGGCTAGTCGAGTTTGCACTTAGTTAACTTTGTTAAATTTCTAAAGGATTTAATCCTAATTGTTTTCTGGTTGAGATGGTACTTAGGCCTTTGTAGTTTGTATATAAAGTGATCCAAGTTTTACTACTTAGCTAGTTTAAGTTAGTGTCTAGGGCGAAAGTGTTTTGAAAAATTGAAAGCACAAGGTAGTAAAGGGGTGGGATTTGTGAAGGAAATGGGTTCAGAAGTGATTTTAGACTGTGGGGTTCAGTTCTGACGAAATAATAAGGTATTAAGAGCAACCCATCGCCTAAGGACATCTAATCCCAAATTGGCAAAAATCCGGGATGTTACATTGTGGTTCAATAAAAAGCCTACTGTTAAATACTTTCGAGTTTTTGGTAGCAAGTGCTATATTTTACGTGATCGTGAAAATTTGAGAAAATTCGATACGAAGAGTGATGAAGGGATTTTTCTAGGATATTCCTTAAACAGTCAGGCTTATAGGGTTCTGAACAAAAGAACTGGTGTGATTCAAGAGTCCATTAATGTTGTCATTGATGATCACTTAAACACACCAATCTCTAATTCAGATAATGATGAAGTTTTAATCATTGATAAACCCGATACTTCATCGAATTAGACTGATTCTGAGTTAAGGACTGTTAAAGATCATCCAACTACACAAATTCTTGGAAATCCTCTCACCAGTGTTCGCACCCGTAGACAACTTGAGGATATATGTAATTATGTATGTTTTACATCCCAAATAGAACCATCTAACGTAAAAGAAGCTCTTGCTGATGAGAACTGGATTGTTGCGATGCAAGAAGAACTTAACCAATTCGTAAGAAATGATGTTTGGTATCTCGTACCAAGACCTAAAGATAAACACATCATTGGAACAAAATGGATTTTCAAAAATAAGTCTGACGAATGTGGAAATATAATTAGAAATAAGGCTAGACTAGTGGTACAAGGTTATACTCAAATGAAGGGATTGATTTCGATGAAAACTTTTGCACCAGTAGCACGTCTTAAATCTATCAGACTATTATATCCATTGCATGTTTTAGAAAGATAAAGATCTATCAGATGGATGTGAAAAGTGCTTTTCTAAATGGCGATTTACATGAAGAAGTCTATGTTGAACAGCCAATGGGTTTTGAAGATCCCAAAAATACTGATTATGTGTATCAGCTTAAAAAGACACTTTATGGATTAAAACAAGCACCTAGGGCATGGTATGAGAAACTAACGAAATTTCTTTTAAGTCATAATTTTCAAATGGGATCTGTTGATAAAACTTTATTTATTAAAAAACATAATGATCATATCTTAATGGTATAGATTTATGTTGATGATATCATTTATGGATCAACTTGTACTGACTTGACTACTGAGTTTGCAGATTTAATGAAATCACAGTTCGAAATGAGCATGGTTGGGGAATTGACTTATTTCTTTGGATTACAAGTAAAACAACAACCTGAAGGAATATTCATTTCTCAATCTAAGTATGCTTTGAATCTAATCAAGAGATTTGGATTTGAGAATGACAAGAATTTCGATACTCCTATGAGTACTACCCTGAAACTCTCAAAAAACTCTAATGGTAAAAATGTTGACTCAAAACTTTATCGGAGTATGATTGGTAGTTTGTTATATTTAACTGCTAGTAGACCTGATATTTCTCTAAGTGTTGGTATTTGCGCAAGATATCAATCTCATCCAAAAGAATCTCACTTGATTGCTGTCAAGCGGATTATTAGATATGTCGCAAGTACTGTAAATCTCGGTCTCTGGTATCCTCATGAGACTAGTGTCCAATTAGCTGGGTACTCGGATGCTGACTGGGCTGGTAATCTAGATGATAGAAAATCAACCAGTGGTGGTTGTTTTTACATTGGAAATTGTTTAGTTTCTTGGTTTAGTAAGAAACAAAATTTTATATCACTATCAACAGCTGAAGCTGAGTATATCGCAACTGGTAATGCATGTACGCAGCTAGTTTGGATGCAACGAATGCTAAGTGATTATGGAATTAAACGGGATTCTATGTTATTACATTGTGATAATTCCAGTGCGATAAATATTTCAAAAAATCCTATTCAGCATTCTCGTACTAAGCACATTGACATTAGATTTCATTATATAAGGGAATTAGTAGAAGAAAAAATTATATATCTAGAATATATTCCTACCGAAGATCAACGAGCTAACATTTTCACAAAACCACCCGATAAAAGCAGGTTCAAAAAGATGAAATTTGATCTTGGCATGTGCATTTTGAAATGATTATTTATGCCTACTTGTATTATAGTGTATATATTAGATTGAATTCTAATTTTTGTATAATTTGCAAGAAATATGAATTTTTGGACATTCTTCGACCAGTCGTGAGTAAACTCGACCAGTCGACCTTCGACCGGTCATAGATATCCACGACCAGTCGTAGATCTCGGAAATCACTTAAAATTTGGGGATTTTTGCTTTCTTCCTCATTTTGTTTTTCCTCTCTAAGGAGCCGAACTTCGACTTGTCGAACCCATCTTTCATGTTCTTTAAGGTTAGTGTTCCAAATCACGTTTTTCTTACAGATTTGTGTCTAGATTGTTTACTTTTTAAGCTTTAAGCTTTGTATTTTGGATTTCATTGAGATTTGGGGTTTGAATTTTGAAAAATCTGTTTTGAGTAAATCCACTTCTCAATCCTTTGCAACTTCTTAATTCCTTGATATTCTTGTTGCAAATGGCTTCTAGAGGTAGAAAAACTACTTCCCGTGGTCCTTCTTCTTCCTCCAGATCGACCATTATCACTAAGCGTCATCTTCTTGTTACCAATGATGATCCATCTTATGTTAGGGACATTAGATTACGTAATGTTATTGTTGAACATCCGGTTGATGTTAATCATATTGCACCTTTTGACATCCTTCCTATGCTTGAAGCTGTAGGTTGGGTTAACTTATTACATTGAGGTGGGTCTGCATACCGGTCCATTGCCCAATCCATGTTTACATGTATTAGTGCTTTTTCACAGGATAATTTAACTTTTAAAATATCTACTACAGAAGGGCCTTTTGACATTGATCGTCATTTAATTTCAGTCCTTATGGACATTCCTGTGAATGATGAGGGTATTCCTATCCATAACTTAACTAATAAACCCTCAATGTCTGCAAAATGCATGCTCACTAGAGACTTGTGCAACATGGATGTTCAATGGACACAAAAGGGAATGCACTTCCGCAAGGTATTTGTTACCCAAGTACAGAATTCTCCACAAAATCTTTGTGTCTAATCTATATCCCGGTTCGGGTAATAAAACTGACTTGACTTCGTTTTATGGTTCGTGTTATCCATGCTATCTCCAAAGGTACTCAGATTTGTTTACCATCCTTAATCTGTCATTTCATTCTTTAGTTTAGACTCCATCCTGGCCATAGTGACATTCCTTTTGCTTATTTAATGACTGTATTGGTTACACACATGTTAGTCGATATGCCGGTTGATGAGGCACCAATCCATCATCTGATATTCAACAATACTAATATCAATAAGATGAAGCTGGATCTACTTCCTGAACAAGGTGGTGGTGTGGTGGTGGTGGTGGTGGTCATGAAGAAGCTGGTGATGACATTAATATGGATGACATTTTTGAGGAACTGGATTCTGACTCGAAAAATGATCCAGATTTTGAACCATCTGATGTTGATGCTCGTTTAAGTGCATTAGAGGACAAAGTTGAGAATATCAATGTAAAGATGGATAACATGTCTGTTGCTCATGATTTACAATTCAAGTACATGCGCAAATATCTTAGGCGATTGAACAAAGGCATGCACCAACTTGATCCCTCTATTCCTGCTCCGTCATCTGGTTCTAGTTCTGATTAGTTTATATGAGACTTCTGGTCTGTAATAACTTTTTAACTTAGCACATGGTTGACTGATTTTGAGTTGGATGTTATCTATGTTTTATGCTGGATATTTATTCTATGTGAAGCTATGTTGAGTATCTCTATCTCTGTTTTGCTATAATCTCATAACTCCTCATGTTTACTCTCATATATCCCTTTATTTAGTTCTCCTTTATTGTTGTTTCCTTTGTCATATTGTGACAAAAAGGGGGAGAATGGTTTATTCTTAACGATATGATTGTGAGAGGAGTAGCATTGGTTATGTTACTCAGGGGGAGTATGTTTGAACTAGTTGAATGAAATTGGTTGAATGTTGAATGTTGAATGTTGAATATTGAATATTGATTTTCAGGTAAGCCAGTTGATATGAACTGGTTCATATCTCTTTAACCAGTTGTTTTATTTTATGTTTATCTTAGTTATGTGTTTTGTCACTAATTTGACAAAGAGGGAGATTGTAAGTGCTATATTTTATATCCCTGTTTGTTGTCAAATTTATGGTGCCAAAATCACTGTTATATATCTTGTATAAGTGAAGCTCTCTCAAAGATCAACATTCATGAATAAGCAAAGCTCACGAGTACAAAGATCAAACTTGAATGCAAGAACTACTCACAAGACATGACTCAAGCTGCAAGACTTCAAGAAGAGTACAAGGTAGTTCATAAAGAACTCAAGACACTTTCAAGTTGAGCTACATCAAGATTTCAAGATTGAACTACATCAAGACTTCAGGGCTCATACTTCAAGGTCACTAGTTCCTAATGTTTCAATGTCCTTACTTCATGGTTGAGGTTTGACTGACCTTAGGTTGACCTTAGAAGTAGGTCACTTTGGATACATAAATCGAATGTTTATTTTACATAAGTTTGGTCTGTTCTTCGACTAGTCCTAGGCCTTCTTCGACTAGTCCTAGAGTTGCTTCGACCAGTCTAAGAAATTCCTCGATCAGTCGTAAGTTTGTTACAAAAATTGGATAATTTCTGTTAGGCTTCGACTAGTCCAGGAATCTGTTCGACCAGTCAAAGGAACAGTGTCGACTGCATCTTCGACCAGTCGAAAGTCTTCGACTCAAAGTCCAGCGATGAATTTTAAGTTCTTCGACCAGTCGAAGGAGATCTTCGACCATCGAAGGTGACCTACGACCAGTCGAAGGAGTCCTTCACCAGTCGTAGAACGGTCAAAGCTTATCCCGCTGATTTTTTAATATTTGTTATTGCTTCGACTAGTCGAAGAGCTCTCTAGACCAGTTGAACACGCGATCTGCTCACCTATAAATAGAGCACGAATCTCAGAAGAAATCATCGAATTAATTAATCCATTCAAGCCAATCTTCGTCGAACTTCTGAGAGATAATTCTGTGCTCCATCTAAGCTAAGTGTGCTTATTTAATATTCTCTTTCCTTAGCTTTATTTAATTGATTTTGTTTATGCTATTCCAATCTATTTTGATAAGAGGAATTGTTATTCCCTTTCTTTGGAATCAAAATCAATTAAGGCAAGCCCTACTTGGTTTAAATTTAAAATCTATTAGAATTAGAACCATTGTAATTGAGTACTGGACATTGAATTTGGACATTCAATCATCTACTCTGATTTGGTTCTATCGGGCTGCTACAACAAAGGAGATAATCAGGTATTTTACGTTTAATTGTAAATTCCTTTCTGTTTTGGTTTCTTTCAAGATTTGCCAGAAAAATCTTGTTGTATTGGTTATCCGAGGAGAGCCAGGAAAACTCAGAAGTGGGGTTTTTTTTAATTGTGTAAGCCCACAGACAAAGACACAATTGTAAAGGTTTTTAGTGAACCTGGGAAAACCTATTTTGTTAGTGAACGCTAATATCCCCTGTGTGAGGATATTAGGAGTGGAGTAGCATTTTGTGTGGCTGTTGTTTAACAGTTGGTGAACACACAGGCGAACCACTATAATCCCTTGTGTTGTGGTTGAACGATTTATACTTCTAATCTTTAATTATTCTTTTGTGGGATGTATGTATGGTGGTGAATGTTTGTAATCATTTAATTCAAGCATTGTGAGAATTTGTAATAGTTTAGAATTTTTTCTGCTATTCCTTTATCAGCTTGATATTCAATTTCTTTTAAAAGTTGTTCCAGCAAGGTTGCCCTGCCATTTTTATGGTGTATGGCTGTCCCTAGAACAATACATTTTGTGATTTCAATTTATTTCAATTCAGTTTGTATTTATTTCTGTATTCCTCTTTGGTTTGAGATTTGATACAAAGATCTTTCTAGAAATAAGGTTGTCTTACCATAAACTCTGGTTTTTGGTGAAAGGTTGTCCTTAGAACAACATTTGTATCAACCTCTCAAGATCTAAATTTTGAGGTTGTTTTACTTTCCTGCATTGTGATTTACTTTGGCTATCATATTCATTTTAATTCTGCTGTTATAAGTTTTATTTGGCATTGTCCTATTCACCCCCCCTCTAGGACATATAGCTAGGCCTTTTCAGAGGCCCGACAGAAGTCCTCCGTTGAGCTGGAAAAGTCCCGCTTTGGTTATAACCTAAGTATACTTTGACCTGGAGTCTATTTTGTTAGTTTTTAGGCTATATAAGGACCTTAACCCTCTCTCATGGCAGCCATACGAATTTGATTTTTGAGAGAGAGAAAAGAGAGAGAAAGTGGGGAGCAGTGGGAGAATCTCCCTGCCACTCTTCCCTGCCGCTATAACAAGCTACACCGCTCTGTTCTAATCACTTTCCCGGCGATTCCAGCTCCATTTCTAGAATAAACCTTTAACCCTAATCTGATTTGGGGCTTGGGTGGTTGTAGGTTATGAAATAGCTAACCTATTTCGTTCTATAGGTTGCCAAACTGCGAATACGGAAGCTTAGCAAACCTATCGACTCCATACGATTCTGTGACAAAAGGTGCGGACTTTAGATGT
Source organism: Magnolia officinalis (assembly GCA_021015155.1). NCBI lineage: Eukaryota > Viridiplantae > Streptophyta > Magnoliopsida > Magnoliales > Magnoliaceae > Magnolia > Magnolia officinalis. Next base: position 47,249,296 of record JAJHSJ010000009.1, read on the forward strand.
ATAGGTTTGGTTTTCAACGCTTTTAATGTCAGATAATGATAGATTCATGATCTACATGCAATTGCACGTGTACAAAGTGCTTTCTGTTTTCTATTTCGATTAAAGATGTACATTATGGAATTTTACATATTTTAGGTATTCGTAGAAAATACCGTATACGTATAAATTTTGGAAATGTGTTTGCCATGATTATTTGTTGTATAAATATATTATATGCGCATAAAATACTTGCTTGGCGAAAGGACTCGCCCTAATACATGTTTGCTAACATACACTAAGTATGTTGAAAATAGTGTATGTTAAGTGTTTGTGAAAATGCTTGTGTGAGTAAGTGTTTAGATGTTGATGCCTTAGAAGGGTGTTGAGATGAGATTCTCAACTACCTTAGAGACATGTATGATTTCCTCCATGAGGTCGTTACTTTTAATCACTTACTTATGAAATATGTGTTTGTATTCCTATTTATATAGTGCTTTATAACATGCTTTATAATATGCTTTTTGATATGCTTGTTAACATGCTCAAATGATTGTATGATTTTATTTATGTAAGGCGTATGTTTAAATTCATGTTTATGTTGTATGGTCCGTCATGGGTGATGGGGGAGTGGAGCAACGATTCCGTGCAACAGCCCTGGCAACCCTAAACGGATAATACCATACCTTGATTATATGAGTTGAATCTTGATCCATTACTGCTTTATCTATCTGCAATTGATTGTGTTTGGGGCTATGATTATAGTCCAGACAATTGGTACCAGAATTGAATTCGTGGCTGTGATTCATTTGCCACGTGGGATGTGTTCGACGAACTCGAGTCGTACTTCGGTTAGCGATAATGGTTGGCCACACGAAGTGCTTATGCGCTTCATATCATTCAACTTGTTGTGCGCTCGAGCTAGCCGAGCTCGTCAAGTAACTCGATCTGTCTAATGTATGTTCACCATGTTTAGTCACCACTGCTTGAACCTAGGATACTAAACTTACCAGTGAAATCCCTTTTAACCATGGTACCTCGATCCGCTAAGACTCATGAGCCGGGCATGGTGGTATGGGACACCGTGGTCGAGCTGTCGGCCTACGCTGGGGCCACGTGCCTCCCCGTAGTGACCAGTGAGCAACCAGACTCGTGAGCCGATTATGGTGGTATGGGACACTATATTCGTGCTGTCAGCCTACATTGATAAGGTGATGGGGGAGTGGTGCAACGATTCCGTGTAACAGCCCTGACAGCCCTTTGTAGTGACCTCGAGCATACTCTGAATAGCGGTGAGACGACGAGTTTTGCCGTAGTGTATAGAGTATGAACTAGGCCTGTATCTGTATAGTGATGAACCGTTAAAAGGGTGATAGGGGAGTGGTGTAATGATTCCGTGTAACAGCCCTGGCAGCCCTTGCAGTAACCTAGAAAACACACCATCGTCTGAGATTAACTAGGACTGACGACCCAAGAATGGATCATGTTTGGGAATGATATAAGGGAGGTACCTTAGTTTCCCAATACTGTTGTTTGAAATGGACTAATAATAGCTCGGTAATCATGCTCATCATGCATTGCATGTGCCTCGAAGATGTGGAGCACTGAGGGATGAAAGCATGCCGCGAACGAAGAGGGTGTCGTATGAGGGAGTATGTTAGTGAGGGCATACAGCATGTCATTCATACTTGCATTAATAAGAGTAGTTAGAATTGTTTGATTTTACTGCTTTATCATTACTGCTTGACTGAATTGATAACATGTTAACCTATGTTTTATTGTTCCACTGAGTTGATCACTCACTCCCACGTTACGGGATGGTGTTTTTAAACACCAACCAGACCCTGTCGTAGTTGTAGGTGTTGGCGATGCTTGTGAGGCGGAGCCAGACCTCTGCGATGATGAGGAGACTTTCTTGCATATGTTATTTTCTGGCGGCTTCATGTAAGCCATGCCTTGATCGACGGGGTTACAGGGATGTTGGCTAGATGACACTACACCTTTGGTATATTTTGAAATTATACTTGTAATTCTTTAACCTGGTAACATTATCACACTCTGGAGACTCACCATAGTTTATATATGTTATCTATCTATCACAGTCTTCCGCTTGCAATTTAACTATCTCTGGAGTATGATATTCTATTTTGGCATAATCTCGCTCATGTTCAATGCACTAATACAGACAACATTCAATCATCATTATCTATGTTGCATAAGTGATGTTCTGGAAACTCGAGAGTTGAGTTATGCTCGACCCTCAATTTTTCGGGATGTTACAAAAACCCAAACCTAAACCCGAACCCGATTTCCTAAACCTAAACCTTAACCAATTCTCAATTCCCTAAAGTTATAACCTAAACCTAAAACCTAAACCTAAACCTAAAGTTAAACCTATCACCTTAACCTAAACCTAAAACCTAAAACCTAAACCTAAACCTAAACCAAAACCTATAACCTTAACCTAAACCAAAACCTATAACCTATAACCCATAACCTAACCTAACCTAAACCTAACACGAAACCCAAATCTAAACCCGATCCCAAACCTGACCCAATTTCCTAAACTAAACCTTAAACTTAACCTTTCAATTCCCTAAACCTAACCCTAAATGTATTCTCAAATCCCTAAACCTAAACCTACAACTAATCCTAATCTCAACTCCCTAACCTAAACCTAAACCTAAACTTGAAAACCCAAACCTAAACCCGATCCCGAACCCAAACCCGATTTCCTAAACCTAAACCTTGACCTATTCTCAATTCCCTGAAGCTATAACCTAAACCTAAAACTTAAACCTAAACCTAAACCTAAACCTAAACCTATCACCTTAACCTAAACCTAAAACCTAAAACCTAAACCTAAACCTAAACCAAAACCTATAACCGTAACCTAAACCAAAACCTATAACCTATAACCCATAACCTAACCTAAACCTAAACCTAAACTTGAAAACCCAAACCTAAACCCGATCCCGAACCCGAACCCAATTTCCTAAACCTAAACCTTAACCTATTCTCAATTCCCTAAACCTAAACCTAAATGTATTCTCAAATCCCTTAACCTAAACCTACACCTAAACCTAATCTCAACTCCCTAACTTAAACCTAAACCTAAACTTGAAAATCCAAACCTAAACCCGATCCCGAACCTGAACCCGATTTCCTAAACCTAAACCTTAACCTATTCTCAATTCCCTAAAGCTATAACCTAAACCTATAAACTAAACCTAAAACTTAGACCTAAACCTAAACCTAAACCTATCACCTTAACCTAAACCTAAAACCTAAAACCTAAACCTAAACCTAAACCTATAACCTTAACCTAAAAAAAAACCTATAACCTAAACCTTAACCTATAACCCATAACCTAACCTAAACCTAAACCTAAACTTGAAAACCCAAACCTAAACCCGATCCCGCACCCGAACCCGATTTCCTAAACCTAAACCTTAACCTATTCTCAATTCCCTAAACCTAAACCTAAATGTATTCTCAAATCCCTAAACGTAAACCTACACCTAATCCTAATCTCAACTCTCTATCCTAAACCTAAACCTAAACTTGAAAACCCAAACCTAAACCCGATCCCGAACCCGAACCCGATTTCCTAAACCTAAACCTTAACCTATTCTCAATTCCCTAAAGCTACAACCTAAACCTAAAACTTAAACCTAAACCCAAACCTAAACCTATCACCTTAACCTAAACCTAAAACCTAAACCTAAACCTAAACCAAAACCTATAACCTTAACCTAAACCAAAACCTATAACCTATAACCCATGACCTAACCTAAACCTAAACCTAAACTTGAAAACCCAAACCTAAACCCGATCCCGAACCCGAACCCAATTTCCTAAACCTAAACGTTAACCTATTCTCAATTCCTTATACCTAAACCTAAATGTTTTCTCAATTCCCTAAACCTAAACTTACACCTAATCCTAATCTCTCAACTCCCTAACTTAAACCTAAACCTATACTTGAAAATCCAAACCTAAACCCGATCCCGAACCTGAACCCGATTTCCTAAACCTAAACCTTAACCTATTCTCAATTCCCTAAAGCTATAACCTAAACCTATAACCTAAACCTAAAACTTAAACCTAAACCTAAACTTAAACCTATCACCTTAACCTAAACCTAAAACCTAAAACCTAAACCTAAACCTAAACCTATAACCTTAACCTAAACCAAAACCTATAACCTAAACCTTAACCTATAACCCATAACCTAACCTAAACCTAAACCTAAACTTGAAAACCCAAACCTAAACCCGATCATGAACCCGAACCCGATTTCCTAAACCTAAACCGTAACCTATTCTCAATTCCCTAAACTTAAACCTAAATGTATTCTCAAATCCCTAAACCTAAACCTATACCTAATCCTAGTCTCAACTCCCTAACCTAAACCTAAACCTAAATTTGAAAACCCAACCCTAAACCCGATCCCGAACCCGAACCAGATTTCCTAAACCTAAACCTTAACCTATTCTCAATTCCCTAAATCTATAACCTAAACCTATAACCTAAACCTAAAACTTAAACCTAAACCTAAACCTAAACCTATCACCTTAACCTAAACCTAAAACCTAAATCCTAAACCTAAACCTAAACCAAAACCTATAACCTTAACCTAAACCAAAACCTATAACCTAAACCTTAACCTATAACCCATAACCTAACCTAAACCTAAACCTAAACTTGAAACCCAAACCTAAACCCGATCCCGAACCCGAACCCGAACCCGATTTCCTAAACCTAAACCTTAACCTATTCTCAATCCTTAACCTATAACCTTTATTTTTATTTTTATTTTTGTCTCTCTTCCTTTTGAGATGTGTACAAAGGCATGCTTATTTGATTGTGTCTATAATTATTGTTTTATACAGGCTGACAAGCTAAAGAAGTCAGTGGAGGGTGAAATTCATTTTCTCAAGGGAAGGGTTTCTGAACTTGAAAGTGATCTTGTGTCGAAGTCCACAGAAGTTACATCTGCAGCTTTAAGGAAAGAAGAAGCTCTATCTTCTGCGTTTGCTAAAATTGACCGTCTGAAGGAAGAAAATTCTGTAAAAACGTGAGCATTATTGAATGCATATGGAGGGTGTTTACTGTGTTGGAGTGTATTTGTTTCTTGCACATGAGGGCACGCCTTAGTTGTAATTCTTATAATAGGTTGAGCAAAGTGAAGTATTGTTTATTTAGAAATGTGAATGTAGGATGCATTGTATGATTTGATTGCTATTGTAATAAATGTATCATTTTTTCTCTGATTGCATTTTATGTACTATTTCTATTAGCATTAAGCTTAGATGAGTTATCAATCACAACAGGTTCTTGTAATGGAAACAGGTAAAAATAACTACGAATATATCTGTAGCTTTAGCTACGGCTTTTGTCCGTAGCTATTGGCATCTATTGCTAAGGTTATAATCCGTAGCGATTGGTATCTATTGCTACAGATACTATCCGTAGCTATTGTTACAGATATAATTCGTAGCGATTGATATCTATTGCTACGGATAGAATCTGCAGCTATTGGTATCTATTGCTACAGATAATATCCGTAGCTATTAATATCTATGGCTACGGATATAGTCCGTAGCTATTTGTACCTATTGCTACGGATAGAATCCGTAGCTATTGGTATCTATTGCTACGAATAATATCTGTAGCTATTGGTATTTGTTGCTACGGATATAGTCCGTAGCTAGACCTTTAGCTACACCACCAATAGCGACGGACGTGCTACGGATTATATCCGTAGCAAAAGGGGTTTTGCTACGGATTTTGGCCGTAGTCTTTGCCCATTTTTCTTGTAGTGCGTTCACGCTGAAAATTCGGTAGCATCACCCCATGCCTCTCCAGATAAGTTGATCTTTTGTTACCTTCCATGCTAAATATCTAAGCAATGTGAAGATATTTAACATTGAAAACGAAACGGAAGAAACATATCCAGAGAGAAATGAGGAGATAGACTGTGGATCAGGCATGAACATTTAAATAGATTATATGGAAGCATACTATCCATCTAACTTTGAACTGTCCGAAATGGAACAATTTGAGCAATTTCTATGCCACCAAAAATACACTATATTTATGTATGGCCACATAAAAATCCTCAAATAGGTAACTAATTATCTAACTCACACTCACAATTAAATCCTAAATTAGTTACACATCTAAGGTTGGATAGATTGTAATACTTTCATATTCCCATTTAAACGTCCACGCCGAAAATCCGGCAGCATCTCCCCATGCCTCTCCAGATAAGTTAATCTTCTATTACATTCCGATGTCAAATATCTAAGCAATGTGAAGATATTTGGCATTGGAAATGAAACGGAAGAAACATATCTAGAGAGGAATGAGGAGATGGATCGTGGATCAGGCATGAACATTTAAATAATTATATGAAAGCTTACTATCCATCTAACCTTGAACTGTCCAAAATGAGACAATTTGAACGATTTCTATGCCACAAAAAACACACTATATCTATGTATAGCCACATAGAAATCCTCAAATGGGTAACTAATTATCTAACTGACAAATCACAATCACAAGTCACAAGTCACAATAATAATCTAAGCAAAGAAAGCAATGTAAATATTAAGCCTAGTATACAATGCACAAATGGTTGTAAACAATTGATTATACAATGTATATATAGCTCAACAATTGATTACTATGGTTGTGAACCAAATGGACCTCACTTGTCCACCCAACAATTCAAGGTGCTGCAACCATCTAATGTAACCACCTGCAATATGGTCTAATAAATATTGTGGGCCCAATATGTATGGGGAACATACCATGCAGATTACATTGATGGGATGATCCTTTGAAGAACATTTTCAGGAAATAATACACAATAGGACATGCTTCAACATAATAGGACAAGGCATCAATCTTAGCAACTTAAAACAGAGACATGGGAAAATAAAAAAATGTCTTCATACGTAGACGGCCATTGGCATTCGATCTAGAATGGTCAACAGTTCATATTCAAGTCCATTTTTTGAGCGGCTTGGATCACTTCTACAGAAAGGAAAAATACCTGGCTCACCAAAATGTCACAATAAACATACCATGATTCACTAAAAAAGAGGACATAGTATCCTTGCAGAAGTTGAATTTTAAGGAAGGGTCCTTACTCTTGCCTAGGTGGTAGACTTACAGAGTTTGGTGTGTTTTGTTGTGTAAATTTCCTCATATTTTGATATACATTGACATGTCATCCTTCTATAACTCAAGCTTTTAAAGAAAGTGGTTGTTTGATATATTGTCAAAATAGAAGGTTAAGTGTTCAAATCCTAAAAATAGGTTAGGTATTCAAATCTCGAAAGTAACAAAAGATCAAATGAGACCCTGATTGCATTCAAGCCATTAAAAATGATATAGGATTTATATCAAACACATTCAACCAAGGATGGAACAATCTCTAAATATTCAATGTAATTTTTTTTAATTTTTTTTAAAGGAAATGAAATGAAACATTTCTGAACCTAATTTTCATTTTCTGCTGCACAACTGTGCAAGGATCAGTGTAAAAGGCCATTGTAATAATAGTTTTTGAATGAGAATGGGGTTTTTAATTTGAAGGGAATTTGTTTGGTGAAATGGCTGGATATATGTGACTTTTATCAGAATATTAGAATGAGATAAAAAGGGGCTGAGAGTTGTCCCATGGCATGACTTGACCTGGGATTAAGTCTTTGTTTAAATGAGTCAATGGCCCTGAAAAAATTGTACCCAACCATTCTCCTCATTTTGTAGAATAGTCTTATTCCAAAGGTAATGTGTGGGGTCCACCTTGACTTAGGGCCCATATCCACTCCATCCATAAGGTGCACCCCTTGCTTCCGTATCATGAAAATCATATAGGTCATACCACAAGGAACGATTAGTTGTAAGGCTCGTATCCTAGTCCGTACCGTTCCTTAGACTCCCGCGATCCTCCCTGTTAAATTCTGGCAACCCGCGACCTGTAATCGACATTTGCTTGTGACCCTAAGTTGCATCACATAAATCTTACTCGGCTCAACCCGAGACTTGTACCCTTGTGACTGTGCTGTCGCCGCGGTTCCAACGCAGTGTCTTGCGCACTGATGCGATACCCAGGCAAGGAATTGTGGGCCCGTGTTTATTTCGAGAAAACGTCACGGTTGCAAATCCCAGGAAGAGAATCTCTACAATATATTAAATCAATCCCATCAATCAAGTCAAGTACACATCCCATCACACCCATCCCTCTCTCACCCAAAAGTCAACCCTCATGTCATCTCTCCTTACACCACCATACCTCTTATCCCATCCCTCTTACACACCCATCCCTCTCTCCTTTCATCTCCCATCTTTCACTCATTCTCTACTATTTTTCCTATCAACTAAGAAAGAAAAAGACTAAGGAGAGAAGAGCCAAGTGTGGCCCACTTCCTACCCCAAGATCCCTCATCTTAGCCCTTCAATCCTCATCATCTTCCATCAAAGAGAGAGCCAAGGAGTTTGGCATTCCATCAAACCAAGAAGATCCAACGGTCGGTGTTTTTATAGGATTAGGTTGTGTTTTTTATGATGGGCCAAGTGGGGCCTACCGATCGATGGTATGGATCTCACTTTGGACCCTAGGTGTGGCCGATGGCCCACCATCATTCATATGATCATCACATGATGGGGCCATTCTCCATGGACCCCATCATGATGTTTATTTTACCATTGTGAAAGGTCATCTAGACCTTACATTTTTTTTGGAAAGGGATCTCCATCGTTGATTTTGATTGTTGGGCCCACATGTAATGGGACCCACTTGATGTATGTTTTGTAATGCATGGAAGGGAGGGCCCATAGTGGCGGGGTCGCTCCATCGCTCTCTCTCTTTCTCTCTCTCTCTCTCTCTCTCTCTCTCTTCCTTGTTTACAGCCCTCCATGATGCGAGTATTTTATGTACGTCGTGCATTTAGTGGACCACACTATTGTCTAAGCGGGGCCCACGTCGTTACCACATCAGGAGCCCACCACTGGCTGTCCGTTTGGACCGGCCTGGGCGATGAGAAAACACAAATATCATCTTTCTTCCAAGCTGGTGGGACCCACCATGCTATATTTGTTTCATCCCACCGTCCAGTACAGACGGTGGGGCCCTTATTTGGTGCATGTGTGGCATCCACACCGTCCAGCTGGGACGGTGGGACCCACCGTGATATATGTATTATATCTATGCTGCCCAACAACCGTGGGACCCACCATGTCAAATGTGTCTTATCCTCACCGTCCATCTGGATGGTGGGATTACCATGATGTACGTGCCTTGCATCCAGGCCATTCATGGCCTAGACGCTGGTTTTAATATATATATATATAATATATATATATATATATATATATAATATATATATATATATACACACACACACAACATATATATATATATATATGTACATCTGGTGTGCCCCACATGGGACCCACCTAGATATGTATTATATCCACACCGTCCCCGCACGTGATGGGGTGTAACCCACTGTGATGTGTACTTCATTCCCACCGTCCATCTGGACGGTGGGGACCACAGTGATGTATTTGTTTTATCTACGCCATCTGTCCATCTGGGCATGACCCACCTAATGTAATGATTTCATCCACGTCGTCCGTTCATCTGGACGTGATCCACCTGATGTATGGATTTCATTCACGTCGTCCGTCCATCAGGATGGGACCCACCAAATGTATTTGTTTTATAATCCACGTCGTGCATCTGTTTTATACCCACACCGTCCATCCATTTTTCATCTGGACCATCTATCTATGAGGGCCATACTGCGATTTATGTGTTTAATTCCAACCGTCCAAATGGCTGGACGATGGACCACCGCATGATGGATGTGTTTCATCCAACTGTCCATCTATTGGGTCACACCAGCTACATAGCTGTTGTAGTGACGTCAGCAAGTGTCGGCCTAATCATGAGGCATGTATTATATCTAAACTGTCCATCCAATTGGCAAGCTCGTCTCAAGGCCTAGACTAAAAATGAGGCAAATCTATCAGGTGGACCCCATTGCAGAAAACAATGGATCAATATGATATTTGTTTTTCCTCTTGATTCAAGTCCTTGTGACCTTGTGAATAGATTGGATGGAAAATAAATGTTATGGTGGAGCCACCTTAATGTATGTGTTGTACATCCATGTTGTTCATCTGGTGGGCCCATTTGGAATGTGTAGGGTCCACCCCAATATGATGTATATGAGGCCCAGGTGATGTATTTGTGGCCTATTTGGTGAGGCCCAATATGATGCATTTGGGGCCCATTTGATGAGGCCCGATGTGATATATATTGGCCCATTTGTTGAGACCCAATATGATGTATTTATGGCCCATGTGTGAGGCCCGATGTAATGTATATGTGGCCTATGTGATGAGGCCCACTTGATGTATATCAGGCCCATGTGATGCGGCCCATTGCAATGTAAGAGGCCCATGTGATGCGGCTAATTGTGATGTGTATTAGGCCCATGAGATGCAGCCCATTGAGATTGTATGTGGCCCATTATGATTGTATAAGGCCCGTTGTGATTATATGAGTCCCGTTGTAATTGTATGAGACCCACCGTGATGTATGTGTTATACATACGTCGTCTACCCATTTTAAGCCATAAACCCCGTCGACTTATGTAGGCCCACCTTGTATGAGTAATGGGCCCATGCCGTCTATCCATCTCCTAGATATTTGGAGGGCCAAGGGCCCTATTACGCTTCGGATTTCCAAATGGGACACACCTTAGGAGAAACGGTGGTTAAATGTCCACCGTTAGGAACCATCCTAGGGCCCACCATGAAGCCCATCTCCCCATCTTCTCTTTTACCCCTACCTTGAGTAGAGTCCCACCATAATGTATGTGTTATTTATACGTTGTTCATCCATTCTTCCAAATCTCATAGTGTCGTGGACCCCATTGAGAGTCAGGTCCAAATCCCTAGTGGACCGCATCATAGGAATAGTGGTCGTTGAAAACCATACCTTGTAGGGCCCACTGTGATACCCAATTTTCAACCCATCTTCCCTTATTGGGCTATCCCAAATCACTGGGCCCCATTGATGCTAGTGATACCCATCCTTCCCTTGTTGGGCTATCCCAACCCGTTGGGCCCCCATTTGATATTGATGCTTTCCACCATACCCTGTAGAACCACCCAAGCCTTAGAACCCATCTTGTGTTCGTACCGAGCCTTCCATAGGGAATGTGGCCCACCTAGATGCATGTGTTTGTCCAAGCTTAGTAACTCAAACCTGAGGCCCCACTTAGATGATGAGCATGACCATTTGTAGGGTTACATAGTCCTGGATGTGTGGATCTTACCAAGGCCCGCATTGTATTCGTATCGAGCCCTAATAGGAAAGCCCAGTTGTTCATGATAAAGGGAGTAAGGAAGCCCACTTGTTGTATACCCGCTTAACTCACCCCGTGAGATGTATCATACATTGAAATCGATTGTTAGGACTTCGTGTTATATATGTATTATCCCCAATGTCCATTTACCTTCTTAGGATGAGTGTGAGGCCTATCTTTGACATTAGTACATCATCATCACCTCCCTTGTCGTAGATAGAAGAATATGCAGGACCAGATTTAGTATATCCACTGTATAAAGCCTACCTCGATGTATGTGTTAGATCCACTGTCCCTTTATGGACCCCGCCTTAGGATATATGATATGTTAGTACATTGAATAGGTTAGGATAGTTTATCGCGGACCATTTCATATAGACTTCTACATGTCTAGTAAGGCGTATCGTTTAGCCCCTACTCTCGTTAGTGACATACCGGTTAAGACCGGTCGTTGCCTGTTATATCTGACAATCATGCTAGTATTACTTAGTCTAGTAGGACACACTGAGATCATGCTTAGTATTAAATCATGATACATGTCCATACGCATCATTTGTATGCCTGTTGTGAGGAATGACTGATCATAGTATTGCCATTGGGCTGAGTTATTTAGGGGACTCCTTAAGAGATGGAGTTGTCCCACATGATTGCGTAGTATGAGCAGGTTTGATGCATGACTAAATGGTATGACTCATGCATCTCGCATTTGTGTAACATGATCACTTGGGGCCCTAGCGATATCAGGGCTGTGGCCTCCACAGGTTCATCACGGATGGTCAGATGGGATACCGAAAGTATTTGGTTCTAGCACTATGGGCACATAGGATGTCCTTGGGTGAGAGTCCTAGAATCCTCTGGTACTGGAGAAGACTCCAGCATCTAGACCGAGTGGATACATGAGCGCCTGGGTGCCGAATACCATTAGGTGGCGTCTCCCACTGTGTCGTGGTCGGTTGAAAGGGGGTGTGGCCTTATCTGCCTGAGTAAGGGGGCTATAAGCTAGGTTGAGTTTGACCAGCTCATAAATGGGTCCGCTATCGATGAGCCGGGTAGATATTGACAGACTACTGGCTAGGCGGATAGTGAGGTCTTTTCCACTCGATGGTTGTGCAGCTAAGGAGACGACAACCATTGTGGAGTGTACTAGACCACGGTGATATCCCAGAGATGAGCCAAACTGACATGTGGACGTATTGAGTATGGGATTACGTACTCACCATTTAACTCATTCATTCATTCATTCATTCACTATCCACTCGGGTTGATGGTGCGTAACTATATCATTACATGTACCTTCGCAATGGTTATGATTTCAGTTGGGTACGCGACCAACCTGAGATCAGGAGTTTACCACGTTGCATCTAGCTATCCAAATTTAGGTATGAGACTAGTTTGGATAGAAGTCCCTTGTGATGAACCCGATAGCTTGCTATACTACATGCTATCATCCCGATTACACACATCAGCTTTATCATTTCTTTTCCATTTGCATATTGCATTGCACCCTTAACTTATGACATTGGGTTTACTAGGATTCTGCACTGTATGGCCTAGATATAACATTTGGCTTACTATATCTCTGCATTGTGTGGTCGATTTACATTGCCTTTCTCAATAGATGACATTTCCTTATTATGTCTTCGCATCGCATAGCCTGGATAAGGTTGATGGTATTTATGGACTTGCTAGTATTTTTGCTTACTCTGATATTTATATGTCTGGCACATGTATTGCACACACATACACCACCCTCTAAGCTTCTTGTAAGCTTATGCACAACCATTGTATGCAGGTGTCGTTAGGTTGCAGTAACATTGAGGCAGGAGTGTGGAGGCTAAGCTTTGTGGAAATTTTATTATATTCATGTATTTCCTTACAGCACTGTATTCAACTGTTTATAGTAGTGGATATGTGATGATGATGTTACCTTTGTGATTTGGGTAAACTTGTGGTTATGCTTCTTACGAGATAAATTTACGTTGGAAAATCCTCCTTGTGGGATCCCAGGATTGGAATCTGGTGTATGAATGCTGGGAGTCGAGAATGGGGTACTACGGAGGCTATCGGCACCGAATTCGGCGATCAGGAATTCTGTGAGTCCGATTTTTGCGTTTGGGGCGTGACAGTCAGGATGAGAATGCCCACAGTTAAAACATTTCTGTTTTAGTGTGGGGCCCACTGTGTTTTTATATGTCATCCAATCCATTCATAAGATTCGGCCAACCAGGATAAATGGACATGACAAGGATCAGGCGATCTGAATACTCAGGTAAGATAAACCAGGATAATGGATGTCACCTAGTGAATTGTTGACCATTCTAGATCGAACGCCAATGTCTTCATATGTTCGGGTTGTTGCCGGGTGCGGGCGGATGGATCAACATCGATCCAGACATCCAGTGGACCGCATGACTAGCAGACCACCAGTGGGCAGTAGCCCATGGCTAGCCGACGAGCGAATGCGGTCCACCACAGCGAGTCATTATGCTCCTAATATATATATATATATATATATATATATATATATATATATATATAAATGGAGTGGCCGAGTGCGGGGTCCTACCTGATGAATGGCCGGATCTGGTGAGAGGAGAGACTTGAGTTGATGGATCGGGATCGGTAGACAGATCAGGATCGGGAGTGGCCTGATGAGTGTGCCGGGGCTGGGAGTGGAGTCTGAAGTAGCCGGATCGGGATCGAGATGGCTGTCGGCATTCGGGTAGAGATGAGAGGGATTTTGGGGATTTAGGGTTTGGCACGTGTTCGGGTTTCAGGTGCGGGTAGAGAGGGTAGGGTAAAAAGTTAAAGAATGTATATATATATATTATATTATATATATATATATTATATATGTGTGTGTGTGGTGTGGTGTGTGTGTGTGTGTGTGTGTGAGGGTAAAATAGTAATATACATATTACTTATTAATAGATCCGGTCCAATCGAATTGGATCGGATCGGATCCAATCGGATCAGATTGACATTGATCCGAACTCGATCCGATAAACGGTCGGATCTGCCTGATCCTACTCAAACCGTACCGATCCAGGCCTTTGGTTCAATTCAGATATGCCGGATCGGGTCCGTATCTGCCTAGCTCTACGTGGGCCCAACCTTGATGTATGTATTTTGCATCCACAATATCCATCCGTTTGGGTTTTTTTTTTTTTTTTTTCAAGTAATTAAAATGAAGCATATCCAAATCTCAAGTGGACCATATTCCAGGAAACAATTGTGATTGAATACACTTCCATTAAAAACTTATTAAGGTGCACCTTTATGTTCCTGTAATGTTTATTTTTCATCCAATCTGTCCATAAGTTCACGTAAGCTTGGATGAAGGTAAAAAAACAAATATCAGCTTCAACCAAAACTTTTGTGGTCTCGTAATGGTCATTCACCGCTGCTTTCTATGATATGGTCCATGTGAAAATAGGATCTGCTTCAGTTTTTGAATAATGACATAATCTAAAAAAAAACAAATGGAGAGAGTAGATACAGAATACATACATCAAGGTGGGTCCCAAAGCAAGGGCCGCACCTTCTTGGGTGAGGCCTGGGTCTCGTCCAACACGCTCCAACCTTGGATTCTTCGTCGAATTATTATCCCAACAGGAGTACTTATTAAAACTTTGAACGCCCGTTCTTGCAAGATTAGGTGGAGCCCCTACAACAAAGGAATGATGACCCCGGAAGCGGATTTGCTGGTATACAGCGCACCAGCTAGCTCGCTGGTGTGTCGGCGTCATCAATTCCGTGGGCTCCACTATAAGGTACGTGTTTATATCCAAATGGTCCGTTCATTTAAAAAATATCGTTGTAAGGGTTGAGCTAAAAAATAAAACAGACACAAAGATCAAATAGATGATACTATAAAAAGCAGTGGGAGATTGAACTTCTACAATTCAAACTTTCTTGAAAATCACATCATTTTTTAATCAATCTGGTATTTGTTTTTATTTTTTTCATGGATGCTTGTATGACCTTATGAATAAATTTGATGTAGAAAAATATTATGGTAAGCCCATGGATGTTTTAATGGTTGAAATTACTCTCTTCACTGCTGTTTGTGATATGGTCCTGTTGAGCCTTAGATATGTTTTTGGCATGTCTTGGAATGATCTTGTCAAATAAATGAACAATGTAATTATAATAAATACGTCATGATGGGGCCTTACATAACTTTGATCTCCTTTTCATAGCTCGTACTGCGACCGGCGGGAGGCCTGCGAGCTCTTCTATTTACGCCTGGTACATACGCCAGCGAGATTGCTGGTGTGCTGTACTGCTTTGAGGTTGCTGGTGTGCAGTGTGCAGTACAGCAGCTAATCTGCTTCGGATGACCCCAACACCACCCAGCTGGGCCTTGGGGACCGCCATTATGTATGTGTTTCATTATCCACGCTGTCCATCCATTTTGTCATCGGGGGCATAAATCCGAATATGAAGCAGGGAAGTGGATTGGCTGGTGTAACTCACATCAGCTATATAGCTGCTGTATTGACCTCGTTGGCAAGTTTTGTGGGTCTGATTATGAGGTATGTGTTATATCCAAACCGTTCATCCATTTGGCGAGCTCGTCTTAAGAATTGAGACCAAAAAAATGATAGATCTAACTATCAAGTGGACCACACTACAAAAACCAGTGGGGGATCAAAGGTCTACCAGTGAAAGTATTTTTGGGGTCACAGAAGTTTTGGATCAATATGAAATTTGTTTTTCCTCTTCATTCATGTATTTGTGACCTTATGAACAGATTGGATGTAAAATAAACGTTATGGTGGGCCCTACAAATTGTTTAACGGTGAAAATCATTATCTCCACTGCTATTTATGATACGGTCCAAATGATCTTTGGATATGATTCATTTTTTGGATAATGCTCTAAGATGAACTCTAAAAACAAATGAACAGTATAGATATAATAAATACATCACTGTTGGGCCATGTAACTTGGATCTCCTTTGAACCGTTCGTACAACTCAAACTCGAAGAGAGTCGGTGCTCGTCTTAGCATGACACGTACCTACAACAACTATATAACTGGTGTGAGGTACATCAGCCAATCCACTTCGATGAAGTAGATTGAAAGCTCAACTGAACCACGCTACAAGAATACTGGTGATTGAATGTCAATCATTAAAAACTTCTTACGGCCACAAAAGTTTCAAATCGATATGACATTTCTACTTTTCCTTCGTTTAAGTTTGTCTTACGTTGGATGGTAAAAAAGTATTACAGGGAAGTGGATTGGCTGATGTACCTCACACAAGTTCTCTGGGTCTGATCACGAGGTATGTGTTATATCCAAACCTTCCATCCATTTGACAAGCTCGGCTAAAGGCTTGAGACGAAAACTAAGACAGATCTAACTATCAAGTGGACCACACTGCAAAAGGTAGTTAGGGATTGAACGTCTACCATTGAAATCCTTTTTGTGGTCACAAAAGTTTTGGATCAATATGATTTTTTTTCCCTCTTCATTCATGTCTTTGTGACCTTATGAACAGATTGAATGGAAAATAAACATTATAGTAGGCCCTATGAATTGTTTAACGGTGAAAATCATTATCTCCGCTGCTATTTGTGGTGTGGTCCAGATGATCTTTAGATATAATTCATTTTTTGGATAATGCTCTAAAATGATCTCTAAAAACATATGAACAGTGTAGATATAATAAATACATCACTGTGGGCTCGTGTAACTTTGATCTCCTTTGAACTGTTCGTACAACTCGAAGCTCGATGAGCGTCAATGCTATATAGTTGGTGTGTGGTAACCAGCCAATCCTCTTCCATATTACCCTGAGCTATAAGAAGATTTAAGTGGTGGGTGTCCTTGTCTTATTGTTCCATGTGGTGTGCTCCACTTGAGCTTAGAGGTGGCAGGATCCGACCTGACTCGTTGGATCTGACTCGACCGAACCGGTCGGATCCAATCCGACCCGAACCAAAAGCCAGGGTTGAGTCAGATCGAGTAGACCCACTCAAATCCCACGCCAAACTGAGTCAAGTTTGGGTCATGTAGCAACTTGATCGGATCTGATCCGGACCGAAATCGGGTAGTATAAAGTTGGATTTTTAAAATTTTTTTTTTTTTATTATTTTTTTTTAACCTTTACCGTTCTTCTACCTGAATCATAACCCTACCTGCAGCCCGAGCCGACTTCCTCTCCTTCCCTCCTTTCTCTCCTCCTTTTTCTCACTCTTTCTCTCTCGATTTTCCTCATCTCCTTCTTTCTCTCCTCCTTTCTCTCCCGATTTCCCTCCTGTTTCCTACCTAGCACTGGCTAGGCGTGACTCAGCCTAGTTCGAATCAACCGAACAGACTCAACTCGATCCGACTCGGTTTTCCTAACTGAGTCGGACTTGGTTCGGGTCAGGCCAGTAAGGAATCGGTTCGGATCGAGTCAAGCCAGCTGGACTCGGTCCCGAATTGGATCGAGTTAGGGTCAAGTACTTGCAAAAACCGAATCGAGTCGAGTTGGACCTAATCTGATCCAACTCGACTTGATGCCCACCTCTACTTAAGCTCGAGAACTGCTTCATTTTCTGGATCATGCCCTGAAATGAGCTAATAAAACAGATGAAAGGTATAGATATAAAACACATAAATCATGGTGAGCCCCATAGTGCCAACACCAGCTGGCTGGGGTCACCACCTAAACCATTTCCTACAACGAAAAGCTTTATAAGTCCACCGTGGTGTGTGTGACATCCACTCTGTCTATGTAACACCTGAGTTAATATGGCATTGGATCCTAAGGCGTCCACTAGCGAGTCCACCAGAGGACCCTACTAAGCTATCCGCGAAGGAATTAAAAACACAAAATCCCGGAAACTAGCATCAAGTGATGTCAAAAGGGCACTTTCACAAGTTGTGAAATGATGCTAACGTGGACATAATTGAACCTAGGTATGACCAAGGACTGAAGCAAATCCCGGAAGTTTGTCCGACCCGAAAACATTCAGATAAAACCAAATAGAGGCTAGACCTAATACTTTAGGTCCGTTGGGCTCGAAACTATAGGGAACTATTCGTCTTACTGGGATTGACGCCCAACACAAACGGAAAATCAGGATAATGCCCGAAACCGCTCAACTTAGACTAGAGATCGGGTGTTTGAGATACGTGAATTGCTTGGGTTAGAATTGTGAATTTTAGTAAAAAGGGCCTCTCAACTCTTTCGTGAAGTTGCGGTCCTCCAACCATCGGACCGAGACCAAACTCGAGGTACGAGCTAGGGATATTTTCTTGCTCATTTCCGTATAACCGTGGCCCCGATTGATCGACGATGACTATCCAACGCAAATATGGCCCTCCTGATAAATCGAGGCATCCGATCAAAGCCCAACTATGACAAATTGGAGATCCTATGATGATAAATCTTTACCTTGTCATAGATGAACTGGTGGACCCTAGTGGGGCCCTGTAAATCTAAAATTGACCAACCCCAGGGCAAGTCCAAAAGAAAAGGTAGGCTTGGGGCCGTTGCACACAGTTTTGGCCCCATATAAAGCCAAGTTCAGCCCCCCCCCCCCCCTCATACGAATTTAATTGCTAAAGGAGGGAGTGAGAGTAGTGGAAACGGGGGGAAGAAGAGGAAAGGGGAGTTGGTGAGGAAGATTCACCACGTCCCGTCGGCCGGCAACGCAACCACCCCTCGCCACAACGGCGGGACCTCTCTTGGCAGTGATTTGAAGTAAAGAACCAACCTTTTCATGAAGGTTTCCTTTTGAAAAATCCATTTGCATGAACCCTCAAGAGCCCATTGCCTTGTTGCAGGTCATTAGGGAGCTAGTTTGTGAGAACCTACCATAGGAACGGGCCCCAAATGCGGCACACCACCTTGAGGGGCTGAACATTACCTTTAGGCCATCATTTATCGAACCCATGTCGAGACTAATGGTTTGTGTAATGAATGAATGATCACATGCTAACCAGTGCCCACTCTTTTGATCGATTGTCCTCCAGGAATTGCTAATTGTGCCTATTGTGAGGTAGATAAGTAATTAAATGTTAGAGTAGGCTTGATTTAGTATGATTATTGTTTATGCACTGTTTATCCTCCAACATATGCATGCATGTTGGTTGATTATCACTTAAAAACTTTCATGGCCTGAGTGGTGTGTCTGCATGTTTGGCAAAATGCATAAGTTAAGTGGAATCTATTTCGTTTATTGCTTTGTAACTCTTCCTGTTCATGAAATAAGTAATGCATGAAATATATTGTTAATTGTGACCAATTGATTAATTTGGGTTGGTCGGCAACCCTAAATGTATGAGGGCAGCCCAATTCGAGGAGCTTGCTCGGGCAAATCTGGCTGGTCCAAGACGAACACGACCATCTGACAGTAGTTTGACTACATGGGATGCGTGCACCCAATGTCGGTGGTGCCGGAGTTCGCTCGAGTCAGTCGGGCCAGTCCACTAACCAGTCAATCCCCGTGTGCTCACCATGTATGATACCATAATTTGAATCCGAAGTACCCTACACCTTTGAAAGCCCACTGCTAACCACTAGTAACATGATCCATAAGATTCAGAGGTCAGCCATGGTGGTATGGGACATTGCGCCTGCGCCGTCGGCATACGTTGAGGTGACGAACCTCCCCATAGTGACTGCGAGCAATTCAAATTCATGAACTCGCCTATTGTATGTGCACATCTGTGATTGACAAACCCAGACAGATCAAGATAGGGCCATTAACTTAGTAGTGGTACTTCGGCTTCCCAAACCTTGCTGGATGAACGAACTTAATTAAGTACCTGACTAACATGAGCATCCATCATATTGCATTAGTGTAGGCTATGGTGACTGGGGAGTAGGGGCCGCTTGTTGAGGTAGTGTTGGCATTAGCGCACGAGTTGTCGGAGACACTTATGAGGGAGTGTTAGAAAGCGAGGACATGCATTATTCCATAGCGGCATGCATGTGCACTAATGAAAGTACTTAGGATTTGGTTGTTAATGTGCTTTACCATTAATCATGCTTGTGGAATTGATAATACGTGTAGCTTAATATTAATTGAACCATTGAGTTGATCGTTCACTCCCATTCTAGGACGGTGTTTTAAAACACCAACCAGATAGTATGTTAGATGCAGGTACCCTGGAGTCCGATGCACTGGAGGAGGCATATGTGGACTCAGAGGAGATCTCCTACTCTCAGACACTCGGAGGGCCGATGTAGCGTGACGTTAAAGCATTGACGGAACCCTAAAACGGACACATTTTATTTTATTTTATCTTTTTTTATTTTGTATTTTGGACTAAGTACTCATATCCTGCCCAGCTTTCGCTATGCACTCTAAACAAATGCGTACATTGTCTATTTAGCTGATATGTTTTGGATTGCTTATTTTGGAATATGATGTGTTATTTGGTCAAAATTCATGCCCACCGTGACACCTGATGTCACACCCCAAACTTGGAAACCGGGCTTACAAAATTCCCAATCGCCAAATCCGGCCCCGACAGCCTCCATAGTACCCCATTCTCGGCTCCCGGCACCCATACACCAGGTTCTGATCCTGGGATCCTACAAGGAGTATTTCAAACATGATTTTGATTCAGTATAAGCATAACCCACGAGCAATAACCACAAGAATACCATCACACAATCTACTATGATAAAAAAAAAAAAAAACTTTAAGGTACAATGTGTATAAAGGAAAATACAAGATAATGATAATAAAGGAAACTCCTGAAGCCCGACTGCACGTTCCGATCTCAACGCTATTACGACGTCCCAGCATCACATGCACGCATCAATCGTGCATAAGCTTTATAGAAAGCTTAAAGGGTTGTGTAAGTCTGTGTGTAATGTGAACGTGCTCAGAATGCAATGTCAGAGAAATGCGGAATCATGCTGGTGAGTACA
Source organism: Magnolia officinalis (assembly GCA_021015155.1). Taxonomy (NCBI): domain Eukaryota; kingdom Viridiplantae; phylum Streptophyta; class Magnoliopsida; order Magnoliales; family Magnoliaceae; genus Magnolia; species Magnolia officinalis. The sequence continues at coordinate 47,270,548 of JAJHSJ010000009.1, forward strand.
TGAATGCAATCAGCCGTACCAAGGCTATGCAGTGCAAGATATGAATGTTATCGGCCATATCAAGACCATGCGATGCGAGATGCAACTCAAACATGTCAATCCTCATCCAAATCCACATATCAATACAACTTATCAAATATCAGTACAGTTCTCATTCTGAATAATCACCGGGATATAATACACTCCAAATGGCACTGCCCATTTCCCAAGTGCGCAGCCCAAGTGAGGGTAAGAAACCTCACTATCCGCCTAGCCAATAGTCTATCAATACCTATCCGGCACGTCGATAGCGGATCCATTCACGAGTTGGTCAAACTCAGCCTAGCAATGCCCCCTAGCTCGGGCGGGTAAGGCCACACCCCTTTCCAACCAACCACAACACAGTGGGAGATGCGGCCTCGTGGTATTCGGCCCTCTTGCGCTCATGTATCCACTCGGTCTCGACGTTGGAGTCATTCTCTGGTACCATTGAGTTTAGAGATTTTCACCCAAGGACATCTATGGTGCCCCGATGCTAAAAACAGTATTTTCGGTATCCAATCTGGCCACCCACAATGTGTCTGTGGAGGCTATGGCCCTGATGTCGCTAGGGCGTACAGTAATCATAATCACACAAATGCAAAGTGCATGAGTCACGCAATCCAATCATGCATCAATCCTACGCATACCGTGCTCTCATGTGGGATGACTCTGCCTATCAAGGAGTCCCATAAACCACCTACAATATGGCATATGCAGTGGCCAATCACATCTCATAACAAACATACAGATGATGCGTATGGGCATGTATCATAATGTTATGCTGTCACAAACTCATAATTGACGACGGTAGTAGTATTGGTAATCGGCCTCGACGCAAGGTGGGGTCCATAGATGGACGACTGATGATGGATCAATTAAAATCAATGGGGCCAAAGCGTTTGGGTTAACTTACAAGAGAATGATGAGGAAGGGCATAACAAGGTTAAGGGAAGGTCACAATGTGGACATTTATAAGACCCGTGTCCTAGCCTGTACTGTTCCATAGGCGTCCGCGGCCCTTTCAATCAAATTTTGTGAACCCTCGACCTATATTTGATGTTTGCGTGCGATCCAAGCCGAGTCTCGCATATCAGAGTTGGCTCGACTCGAAACCTATACCCCTACGACCGCGCCGTCACCGTGGTTCCGACACTACGTATTACGCGCCGAGGTGATACCCAGGTCAAGAGATATGAGCCCGCGTTTAATTCGAGAAAAAACACCGCGCATTTGCTAAACCCAAGAGAACATGTCAAATCAATCAATCAATCACATCAATCAAGTACACATCACTCCCATCACTCACACCCATCCCCAAGTACAACACCCATCCCTAAAGTCAACTCTTCCATCTCTTACCCATCTCTCTCTCTTACACCTCTCCCTCTCATATCTCTCTCTCTCTCACATTCTCCTAGCAACCTAACCGTCCAAGGTATGAGAGCTCCATGAGAGATCTTTGTGTGGCCCACTTCCCACCTCCCCATCTCTCATCTCCACCCTTCATTCTTCATCATCCTCCGTCAAAGTCGAAGCCGAGGAGCTAGGGATTCCATCGGACCAAGAAGATCGAATTGTGGGTGATTTTATGTGTTGATTTTGTGATTTAAGGGCCCACTTATGGTGGGACCCATCTTGATATATGCATTGTATAGGTAGGGCCCATAATGGCAGGGTCCCTCCCCTTCTCACGCATCTCTCTCTCTCTCTCTCCAATATTTCGTGGACCCCACCTATGATGATCATGTTCTATCCAAGACATCCATATGTGGGCCCCACATGTTTGTATGTGCGGTATCTGGACCATTCAGATGGTGTAGACCCACCTTGATTTGTACGTGTGGCACACCACATTTTTTGGAAACAAGGATGGTGGGTCCCATAATATCCAAGTCGTCCGTCAGCAACGTCCAGGGGCTGGACTTATGCAAGTGATAATATAATAATATTATATTACAACATTCAAAGGCAGGACGTTGTACTTAATAATATAATAATATTATAATTATATAATATATATGGTGTATGCATATATACCAGTTCCAAGCTGAGGTGGGCCACACATGTGGACCCACTTCATCACCTCTGCTGCTGTAGATCCAGACCGACCATGAGATGGATGGACGTCCAAACCCTCCTCTGGATGCTGGAATGTACATGGTATTATATATATAATATAATATAATATATATTATATTATATATGATGTATATATATATATATATATATATATATATATAATATAATATATATTTTATATAATATTGTGATGGGCCCTATGTTGGACCCACCTTGGGAAGCAGAGTGGCTGGAGTGCTTCACACCAGCAGCACTGCTGCATCGACATCACCCGGTTCTGTGGGACCCACCTTGATGATGTTTCACCCACACCGTCCATCCAATTTCTGGACGGTGGGATCTCCACTGTCCAGCTGAGACGAGGGCGTCCCACCATGATGCATGAATTTTGTTAATGTCGTCCATCTATTTTGGCAGTAGGTGGTGCCCACATTACCGTATGTATTCTATATCCCCACCGTCCAGAATGTCTGGACAGTGCTGGTGGGGACCTACTTTGATGATGTGTTGCATATACCCACCATCCACGTGGATGGTGGGGCCATTCGTGATATATGTGTTCTCCACGTCGTCCATCCATTTTTCCAGGATCCACCATAACTTATGTTTCATCCACACCATCCAGGGGGTCCGGACTGTGCTGGACAATGCTTAGACCATGCTGATTGTTATGTCCAATGTTTGGATAATGCTGATCATCATTAGTGAGCCATGTGCTCCATGGAATGATAGTGTACAGTGATACACACGTTACACCTACACCTATTAAAATGATTTTTAGTGAGGTCCAGGCCCATTTGAGGCCCATTGGTGAGGCCCAACATGACGTATTTTGGCCCATGTGCGGGGCCCACCTGTTTATATCTTTAGCCCATGTGTTGGGGTCCAATGTGATGTATTTGAGGCCCATGGGTGAGGCCCAATGTTATGTATTCGAGGCCTATGGGCGAGACCCAATGTGATGTATTCGAGGCCAATGGGCAAGGCCCAATGTTATGTGTTTGAGACCCATGGGCGAGGCCCAATGTTATGTATTCGAGGCCCATGGGTGAGGCCCAATGTTATGTATTCGAAGCCCATGGGCGAGGCCCAATGTGATGTATTCGAGGCCCATTGTTATGTATTCGAGATCCCATAGTTATGTATTCGAGGTCCATGCGTAAGGCCCATTGTGATGTATTCAAGGCCCATGGGCGAGGCCCAATGTGATGTATTTGAGGCCCATGGGCTAGGCCCAATGTGATGTATTTGAGGCCCATGGGCGAGGCCCAATGTGATGTATTCGAGGCCCATGAGCGAGTCCCAATGTGATGTATTCGGGGCCCATGAGTGAGGCCCATTGTGATGTATTCGAGGTCCATGTGATGCAGCCCATAGTGATTTGTATGTAGTCCTTGTGTGAGGCCCATTACGATGTGTATTAGGCCTTTGTGTGAGGCCATGGGCCCACTATATGTTTAACCCTATGTGGGCCACTCCTTGAGAGCAATGTTGGTTGAATGTCCACATTAATGGGCAATGATGGTTGGATGTCCACATTGTGACCTTGCCTTAGGCCTTGTTAGGCCCATTCTCACCGATTGTTGTGGCCGAGTCCGATTGACGAGGCCGATTCCGTATGTCGAGGCCGATTGTCGAGGCTGATTCCAATTGTCGAGGACGAGTCCGATTGTCTATTCCGATTGTCGAGGCCGAGTCCGATTGACAAGCCCGATTCCGTATGTCGAGGCCAATTGACGAGGCTAATTCCTTATGTTGAGGTCGATTGTCGATTCCGATTATCGAGGCCGAGTCTGACTGATGAGGCCAATTCCGTTAATCGAGGTCAATTCTGATTGTCGATTCCGATTGTCGAGGCCGAGTCCGATTGACGAAGCTGATTCCATATGTCGATGTCGATTCCGATTGTCGATTTCGATTGTCGAGACTGAGTCTGATTGACGAGGCCAATTCCGTTAGTGGAGGCCGATTATCGAGGCCAATTCCGATTGTCGATTTTGATTGTTGATTTCGATCATCGATTTCGATTGTCAAGGCCGAGTTCGATTACTGAGGCCGATTCCGCATGTCAAGGTCGATTGACGAGGCCGATTCCGATTGTCGATTCCAAGTATCGAGGTCGATTCCAAGTATCGAGGTCGATTCCGAGTATCGAGGTCGATTCTAAGTATCGAGACCGATTTCGATTGTTGAGGCCGATTTCGATAGTTGTGGCCGATTCCAATAGTTGTGACCGATTCCAATTATCGAGGCCGATTCTGAGTATCGAGGCCAATTCTGAGTATCGAGACCGATTTCGATTGTTGAGGCCGATTCCGATAGTTGTGGCCTATTCCGATAGTTGTGACCGATTCCGATAGTTGTGGCCAATTAAGATTATCGAGGCCGATTTTGAGTATCGAGACCAATTCCGATTGTTGAGGCTGATTCCGATAGTTGTGGCCAATTCTGATAGTTGTGACCGATTCCGATAGTTGTGGCCAATTCCGATTGTCGAGGCCGATTCCGAGTACGAGGCCGATTTTGAGTATATGACAGCATAACATCAAGATACATGCCCAAATGCATCATCTGCATGTTTGATTATGAGATATGGTTGGCCATTGCATATGGCAGGTTGTTCATGGGACTCCCTAATAGGCGGAGTTGCCCCACATGAGTGCACGGTATGCGCAGGATTGATGCATGATTGGACTGTGTGTGTAACAGCCCGGATTTTTCCCAACCTGGAATTAGACGTCCTTAGGTGATGAGTCAATCTTAACACCGGTTTAACTTCTCAAACACTCGATTAAAGCCTCAAATCCCTTTTCAAACCATTTTCTTCACAAATCTCACCCTTCACCACCTTGTTCTTTAAATTTTCTTAGTACTTTCACCCTAGACACTATCTTAAACTAGCTAAGTAGTATAACTTGGATCACTTTATATACAAACTACAAAGGCCCAGGTACCACCTCAGACAGAAATTACTTAGGGCTAAATCCTTTAGAAATTAGGCGAGAATTAGCCAGTGTTAAACTAGAGTACCTGTGAAATTAACACCGATCACTTTAAATACGATCTGCAAGACCCAAAACTTATAGAATCATTGACGCTAGGTTACCCTAAAGTCTAGGATCAAATTCATTACCCGACTGCTCTCGGGAACACATTGAAACTCTGTATCAGGTCTAGACCGCACATCGGGAGTCCGAACACTACGAAGTTAAGGACTTAGGACCGCCTCGCTGGGCTTGACAACTATCTCGGAAATAAAATCCAGACAGTGTCCCACGGCTGTTCGCTTGAGTCCGGAGCGAGAGAGTGTGAAAACCCTTATTTTCTTTACAAAATAAATATCTGGAATAGTGATCTGGCGTGTCGCTTGAGGACATTTTGTAAGCAACCAGACCGTCAGAATAAGACCAAATTACACCCTCGGATCAAAAGAAATTTCATACACATTTACATGTACTCGGAATCTCCGATCGAGATCCGCTGACCATTGAATTGAAACTGGTCCGCCACGCGTGATCTGGAATCCCGACCGAAACGAAAACTTAACTCCACCTAGATCCGGTGTCAGTGAGCTTAAGTCCGACATTTGGCTCAAGGAGGCCCACTGGAAGTCCTCCGTTAAGCTGAAACCAGCTCACTTTGGTTATAACCTAAGTATACTTTGACCTGGAGTCTATTTCGGTTAGTTTTTAGGCTATATAAGGACCTTAAACCCTCTCTCATTACAGCCATATGAATTTGAGAGAAACCTTAGAGAGAGAAGAGAGAAAAGAGAGAGAAAGTGTGGGAGTTGTGGGAGATTCTCCCTGCCACTCTTCCCTGCTGTTATCCATGCTCCACCACTCCGTTCTTATCGCTTTCCCGGCGATTCCGGCTCCGTTTCTAGGTAAGAAACCCTAACCCTAATCTGTTTTGGGGTTTTGATAGTTGTAGGTTATGAAATAGCTAACCTATTTCGTTCTATAGGTTGCCAAACTGCCGAATATGGAAGCTTAGCAAACCTATCGGATCCGTTACGATTCTACGACAAAAGGTGCGGACTTTAGGTGTATAGGTTATGGTTTTCAACGCTTTCAATGTCAGAGAATAATAGATTCATGATCTGCATGCAATTGCACATGTACAAAGTGTTGTCCGTTTTCCGTTTCGATTAAAGATGAAAAATATGGAATTCTACATACTCTAGGTAATTGTAGAAAGTACCGTATACGTACAAATTTTGGAAATGTGTTTGACATGATTAATTGTTGTATGAATATATTATATGTGGATAAATTACTTGTTTGGCGAAAGGACTCGCCCTATACATGTTTTGCTCATATACACTATGTATGTTGAAATTGTGTATACTAGAAAGTACCGTATACGTATAAATCTTGGAGATGTGTTTGCCATGATTATTTGTTGTATGAATATACTATATATGGATAAAATACTTGCTTGGCGAAAGGTTAGCCCTAATAGATGTTTTGTTAACATACATCATGTATGTTGTAATAGTGTATTCTAAGTGTTTGTGAAAATGACTGAATGAGAATAGAATTCTCATTCGTGCTCGCCATGACTAATTGTCATGGATTCATGATTGTTGTATTGGCGATACCCCTTTGACGAAAGGATTTGCCCTAAATCACGCCACGGCCAATATACACTATATATGCTAAAATGTGTGGCCCAAGTGTTTGTGGAAATGACTGAATGAATATGGAACTTGGATTCCTGCTTGCCATGACTATCCGTCGCGGGTGTATGCGTGTTATGATTGGGGTAACTCCCTAGTGAAAGGATTTGGCCTTATACCTATGTGATCAACATATGTCATGTATGTTGGTGTATGTAGTTTAAGTGTTTTTACAAAGTTTGAATGAGTAGTAGTTAGTAAATTGTAATGTATAAAGGTGTGGAGATATGATTCTCAACTCTTTTAACTATGTGTATGATTTCCTTGGATAGTTGTGTGATTAGGAATTGAATATGTACAAACTCATGCTTGTGTTTTGCTTCATAACATGCTCAACTGCTTTTATGATTTTATCTATGTAATGCATATGTTTAAATTCATATTTACGTTGTATGATCCGTCATGGGTGATGGGGGGGGGAGTGGAGCAACGATTCCGTGCAACAGCCCTGACAGCCCTAACGGATAATACCAGACTTGATTGTATGATTTGAATCTTGATCCATTACTGTTTTATCTATCTGCAATTGATTGTGTTTGGGGCTATGTTTATAGTCCAGACAATCGGTAACGAAAATGAATGCGTGGCTGAGATTCTTTTGCCACGTGAGATATGTTCGACGAAACCCGAGTCGTACTTTGGTTGGCGATAGTAGTTGGCCACGCGAAGTGCTTATGCACTTCATGTCGTTTAACTTGTTGTGCGTCGAGCTAGCCGAGCACGTCAAGCAACCCGATCTGTCTTATGTATGATCACCATGTTTGGACGCTACTGCTTGTGAACCTAGGTACCAAATTTACCAGTGAAATCCCTTTTAACCATGGTACCTCGATCCGCTAAGACTCATGAGCCGGGCATGGGGTATGGGACACCGTGGTCGAGTTGTCGGCCTACACTGGGCCCACGTGCCTCCCCGTAGTGACCAGTGAGCAACCAGACTAGTGAGCCGATTATGGTGGTATGAGATACTATATTCATGTTGTCGGCCTACATTGATAAGGTGATGGGGGAGTGGTGCAACGATTCCGTGTAACAGCCCTGACAACTCTTTGTAGTGACCTCGAGCATACTCTGAATCTGCGATGAGGCGATGAGCCTTTCCGTAGTAACAGAGTATAAACTAGGCCTGTATTGATAAGTTGATGGGGGAGTGGTGCAACGATTCCGTGTAACAGCCCTGACAGCGACCTAGAAACACACCATCGTATGAGATTGTCTAGGACTGACGACCCTAGAATGGATCATGTTTGGGAATGATACAAGGGAGGTACCTTAGTTTCCCAATCCTGCTGTTTGAAATGGACTAATAAAAAAACTCGGTAATCATGCTCATCATGCATTGCATGTGCCTGGAAGATGTGGAGCACTGAGGGATGAAAGCATGCCGCGAACGAAGAGGGGGGTCGCATGAGGGAGTATGTCAGTGAGGGCATCCATCATGACTACATTCATACTTGCATTAATAAGAGTAGTTAGGAATGTTTGATTTTTACTACTTTATCATTACTGCTTGACTGAATTGATAACATGAAACTTATGCCTTATTATTCCACTGAGTTAGCTACTCACTCCCACGTTACGGGACGGTGTTGTAACACCAACCAGATTTGTTGGAGTTTCAGGTGATGGCGATGCTTATGAAGCAGAGCAGGACTATTGTGATGTGGAGGAGGAGTTCTCCTACATGTTGTTCTCTGTCAGGTTTATGAAGACCTGGTATTGTATTGACGGGGCTATGGTACTTGGGATAGGAGCCATTAAATCTTACAGATTTGGTATATTTTGGAACTATACTTGTAATTATTTAACCTGGTAATGTTATCACACTCTGGAGACTCACCACAGTTTTTATATATTTATATATCTACCACAGTCTTCCGCTTGCAATTTAACTGTCTCTGAGTATGATATGTTTGTTTTGGCTTAATCTCACTCATGTTCACTACATTAATGCAGACAACATTTAATCATCTTATCTATGTTGCATAACTGATGTTCTGAAACTCGAGAGTTGAGTTACTACTCGACCCCCGATTTTCAGGGCGTTACAGTGTGACTCATGCTGCATCTTGCATTGTGTGTGTTATGATTATTGTATGCCCTAGTGACATCAGGTCGTAGCCTCCACAGGCATATCGTGGATGGTCAGATGGGACACCAAAAATCTATTTTACATGGGGTGTTATAGATATCCCTGGGTGAAAGTCCTTAAACCCTCTTGGTTACAGAGGTTGCACCAATGTCTAGACCGAGTGGATGCATGAGCGCATGAGGGCCGTATACCGTTAGGCCGCATATCCCACTGTGTCATGGTCGGTTGGAAGGGGGTGCAGCCTTACCTACCCAAGAGGAGGTGGCAAAGCTAAGCTGAGTTTGACCAGCTCGAGGAATGGGTCTGCTATCGACGAGCCGGGCCCGATATATTGGTAGGCGGATAGTGAGGTCTCTTCCACTCACCTTGTTGCGTGCGATGGGGCGACAATCTGGTTTGGAGTGTAATAGACCCCGGTGATCTCCCAAAGAGGAACGGTACAAATATGTGGACTTATTGAGTAGGAGTAGCATGTTCATTCATTCATTCATTCACTATCAACTCAGGCTAGTGGTGCACAACTAATTATTGTGTACCTTCAAATGGCAAGGATTTCGGTTGGGCGCGCGACTAACCTGAGATCAGGAGTCTACTACATTGAGTCTGGCTATCCAAATTTAGGAATGGGACTGGTTTGGATAGAAGTCGCTTGTGATGGACCCCATAGCCTGCGATACTACGTACTATCATCCCGACTTCACTACAGCTTGTCATTTCATTCACACCGCATATTACATTGCATTCGCGACATTAACATTTTGTGTTACTATGTTTCTGCATTTATACGGCATAGATACGACTGACGGTATTCTTAAACTCATCAGGATTTACATATTGCATTGCATCATCGGCATCTGATATTTGGCTTATTGTCTCCGTATTAAATAGCTGATTTACATTGCTTTATCCGTATATGATATCGTTTTTATTATATTTCTGCATTGCATAGCCTGGATAAGGCTGATGGTATTTATCGGCCTATCAGGATGTTTTCGCATTACTCTGATATTGTATGATTTATGAACTTGCCAGTATATTTTATATTGTATGATTTATGAACTTGCTAGTATATTTTATATTGTATGATTTATGAGCTTGTCAGTATTTCCGCACTCTGATTTCTCTGATATTGCTTACTTAGCACTTACCTTGTGCACACACTTTCACCACCCAATAAGCTTCTATAAGCTAATGCACGATAGATACGTGTAGGTGGCGTTAGGTTGCAAGCAGCGTTGAGCATGGAGCGTGCAGCGGTCTTCTAGAGCATTGATTTTGACATATGTATTTCCCTTTCAGCATTGTATTCAAATGTTTATATTAGTGGATATGTGATGATAATGTTGCCTTTGTGATTTGGGTAAACTTGTGGTTATGCTTCTTACGAGATAAATGTACGTTGAAAAATCCTCCTCGTAGGATCCCAGGATCGGAATCTGGCGTATGGACGCTGGGAACCTAGAATGGGGTATTACGGAGGCTGTCGGCATTGGATTCGGTAATCGAAAATTTTATGAGCCCAGTTTCCGAGTTTGGGGAGTGACAGAAGTTGGTATCAGAGCCAAGTTGGGCATACATGAAGATAACATCACATATCTGCTGATAGCTAGCCTACACTCTATGATTGTTGAGAACTTAGAATGGTTAGATCCCTGAGTTCAATAACTTAGAGATTTTCTGACATAGCTCCCTACCATTGAGATTGTGAGGCTGCTTAATATTCGGGCTTCGATCATTTCTAATCCGAGATCCAGGATCAGTGGGGTCATTATAGCGTTGATGAGGCATCCTGAGAGCGTGAGGTTCAGATTAGAGAGCGCTATTTGTTCATAGATTTATTATAAGTCGATGCTTCCTCTTCCCTTGCGTTATCCTGCGTGATAGTAAATTTTGAGGACAAAATTTATTAGGAGGGGGGGAGAGCGATAAGACCCGTGTCCTAGCTTGTATTGTTCTATAGGCTTCTGCGGTCCTTCCGGTCGAATTCCGCCAACCCTCGACCTATGTTCGATGTTTGCGAGCGATCTAAGCCGATTCCTACATATCAGAGTCGGCTCGACTCGAAACCTATACCCCTACGACCGCGCCGTCGCAGCGGTTCCAACGTCGCATATACGCGCCGAGGCGATATCCAGGTCAGGAGATATGGGCCCGTGTTCAGTTCGAGGAAAAATACCGCGCATTTGCTAAACCCAAGAGAACATGTCAAATCAGTCAATCAATCACATCAATCAAGTACCCTTCACTCACACCCATCCCTAAGTACAACATCCATCCGTAAAGTCAACTCTTCCATCATTGACCCATATCTCTCTCTTACACCTCTCTCTCATATCTCTCTCCTCTCTCTATCTCATCATTCTCCAAGCAACCCAACCGTCCAAGGTATGAGAGTCCATGAGAGAGCTTTGTGTGGCCCACTTCCCACCTACCCATCTCTCATCTCCACCCTTCATTCTTTATCATCCTCCGTCAAAGTCGAAGCCGAGGAGCTAGGGATTCCATCGGACCAAGAAGATTGAATGGTGGGTGATGTTTTATGTGTTGATTTTGTGATTTAAGGCCTCACTTATAGTGGGACCCATCTTGATGTATGCATTGTATAGGGAGGGCCCATAGTGGCGGGGTCCCTCCCCTTCTTACACATCTCTCTCTCTCTCTCTCTCCCATATTTCGTGGACCCCACCTATGATGATCATGTTCTATCCAAGATGTCCGTATGTGGGGCCCACATGTTTGTATGTGTGGTATCGGACCGTTCAGATGGTGTGGGACCCACCTTGATTTGCACATGGGCACCACATCGTCTGGTAACAAGGACGGTGGGTCCCGCCATATCCAAGCCGTCCGTCAGCAACGTCTAGGGGCTGGACTTATACAAGTGATAATATAATAATATCAATTACAACGTTCAGAGGCAGGATGTTGTTATTAATAAATAATATTATAATTATATAATATAAATGTGTATGCATATATACCAGTTCCAAGCTGGAGGTGGGCCACATGTGTGGACCCACTTCATCATCTCTACTGTTGTAGATCCAGACTGTCCATTAGACGAACGTCCAAACCCTCCCTCTATACACTGGAATGTACATGGTATTATAATATATATATATATATATATATATATATATATATATATATATATATATATATAAGAGATTTTCACACACAACTAGTTGGACCCTGCGTTTTGGTCCAACTAGCTGGCATTTAATGAGAAAAAATTCTCTTAATTACAATACAAGTCTCGTTAATTAATGCTAATTAATGTTAAAGAGAGGGCGTTTGCTCCACGGTAGCTTTTCTTGAGCTCTTTTGAAAATAATCCCCAGCTTGGGTGGGCCCCGCTTTGGTGTTAATGTAATTAAAAATTCATCCTGACCATCAACTATGTCACCCCACGTTAGACCTAGGAACCGAAAATCAATTCCATCCACGGTTCAAGTAGACTGTACAATTGGAAATAGTGTGCAAAAATAAGCTCACCTTCCAAAATGATTCCTTCAATGAGGTGCTCTTAAATGAAGTATGGCCGTGATTTTTGAGTTCTACGTGTAATCTTTAGTATGGCATTGAATGATTGGAGTGGATTTCACTTACTCATAACCGTGGGTCCTGTAAAAATCAAAGGTAGACATCTTCCCCTCTATTGTTTTATTGGTGTGGCCTACCTGGATCAAAAGTCAGTATGATATTTTGTCTTGAGAAGTAGAATGAGATGACACATCTGACGGTCATAGTGGATCTCACATGCACATCACTACGTCACTGATGGGCCAATAAAAATAAGGTTAGGCATCCTCTTCTGCCGTTAAACTTCTTGGGCTCCATTACAAGAAAAAAGGACCATATCAGAAGGAAAAAAAAATAAAAAAAAATTGTGAGGATTAACTGTGGCGCCTTCCTCATGCAACACAGTTCTTCGCTGGTCATGCCACCCACCTTGACGTAGGTATTATATATCCAGGCTGCCTATTGGTTTTTTCAGCTCATTTTAGAACATTAATATAAAAAAATGAAGCAGTTAGAAATGTAAGTGGTCCACATCATAAGAAATAGTGGATATTGAACTCTTGCTATTAAAATTTTCCTAAGGCCCACAGTAATTTTTACTTGCACCCAACTTATTAAAAAGGTCACAAAGACCCTGATGAAGTAAAATAAAAATAAAAAACAAAATTCAACTTGATCCAAAACTTTTGGACGACAAAAAGTTTTTAATGCCCACTAACCACAGTTTCTATAGTGTGGTTAACCTGAGAATTTTATCAACTTTATTTATAGCATCATGTCCTGTCATGAGCTGAAAATATGGATGTAGGGCATGGATATACAATACGTATATCAAGGTAAGCCCAAGGTCAGGGATGTACAGTAATGCTTGAGAACAAGTTGCACCTAATTTATTTATTTAAAAAAAAAAACGCACCTTCTCTTGGAATCGGAGAAGTTAAACAGCATGAGATAAATTGTAACGTCTCGAAAAATTCCGTACAAAGACCCGAGTACCACCTCAGGCAGAAATCACTCAGGATCAAATCCTTTAGGAATTAGACAAAACTAACTAAGAGTTAAACTAGATTAGCTACGAAATCCGTTTGATCCACTTTAAATACGATCTGCAAGACCCAAAACTTGTAGAATCATTGACCCTAGGTTACCCTAAAATCTAGGATCAATCTCATTACCCAGTTGCTCTCGGGAGCACACTGAAACTCTGTATCAGATCTGGACCGCACGTCGAAAGTCCGATGACCACGAGACTAAACGCTTAGGACCGCCTTGTTGGGCTTGACAACTATCTCGAAAATCAAATCCAGATAGTGTCCTGGGGCTATTCGCTTAAGCCCGGAGTGAAGAGTGTGAGAAAACGTGATTTTCTTTAGAAATTAAATCTAATTTAAGTAATCTGAGACTTGTCACTTGCGGGCCAAATATAAGCAATCAGACAGTCAGAATCTGACCCAAATACACCCTCGGATCAGGAGAAATTTCCCATACATGGCAGTGTACTTGTAACCCTGATCGAGTTTCGGTGACCGTTGAATTGAAACCGGTCCGCCACATGCGATCTGGAAACCCGATTGGAATGAAAACTTAACTCAACCTAGATTCATGGTTAGGGAGCTTAAGTCCGACCTTTGGCTCAAGGGGGGGTGGGGGCTCCGGAAGTGCTCCGTTGAGCTGAAATAGATGCCCTTTGGCTATAACCTAAGTATACCTTGGCCCTAGGGCCATTTCCATCAGTTTTAGGCCTATATAAGGACCTTAAACCCTCTCTTATTCACTCCATACGAATTTGGTAAAAACCCTAAGAGAGAGAAGAGAGGAAAGAGAAAGAAAGTGAGAGAGAAGTTGGAGTCACTCCTGGGATTCGATCCCTGCTATTCTATGTGCTATCCATCACTACCAAACCGCTATTCTGGCGAATATGACTTCGTTCCTAGGTAAGAAAACCTAACCCTAATCTGTTCTAGGGTTTTCAATTGTCAACTAGTAGCGAAATAGCTGACTCGAATCGTACTGTAGGTTGTCCTTCCATCGTTGACGAAGACTTAGAGTCTCTGTCAAATTCATTACGCTTCTACGGAGTAAGGTGCATACTATAGACGTATAGGTTATGGTGTTCAAAGCTTTCAATGCTGGATAATGATAGATTCATGATGTTGGTGTTATTTCACATGCAAAATGCGATGTTCGTTTTATGATTCAGTTATACATAAAAATTGTGGAGTTTAGTGTATTCTGTGTCTGTGTAGAAAATACCGTATACGTACGAAATATGAAAGTGTGTTTGCCATGATTAACTACTGTGTGTATATGCTAGTTGTATGTGTAACAACTCCTTGGCGAAAGGATTCGCCCTAATACATGTTTTGGCCAACATACGTTATGTATGTTAATAAGCGTAGTTTAAGTGTTTGTGAAAATGCTTGTATGAGTAGGTACTTAGGAAATAGTGCTTTAGGTGGGTGTTGAGATAGGATTCTCAACTACCTTAGGGATGTGTATGATTTCCTCCATGCAAGTTGTTTAGTTTAATCGCTTACTTATGAAATGTATGTGTTTGGATTTCCCGTTTACATTGTGTTTTATAACATGCTTGTTAATATCCTTGAATTACTTGGTTAATTCTGCTCTGATTACTCCACATGCTTACTGGTTAAGGATTCAATGTGTTTGGGACTACATTATAGTCCAGGCAATCGGTAACAGGCTTTGAATTCGTGGCTGAGATTCATTCACCACGTAGGACGTGTTTGACGAACCCGAGTCGTACTAAAGTTGTTGGCAGTGGTTAGGCCACACGGGGTGTTTACGCACTCCATGTCGATCAACCTCAGATGCTCTCATAATAGTCGAGCTCGTCCAGTAACCCGATTTGCCCAAAGTATGTTCACCATGTATGGATGCTACTGCTTGAACCTAAGGTACCAAACTCACCAGTGAAATTCCGTTTAACCTTGGCACCTTGATCCGCTAAGACTCATGATCCAGACATGGTGGCATGAGACACCGTGGTCGAGCTGTCGGCCTACGCTGGGTTGACGAGCCTCCCCGAAGTGACCAGTGAGCAATCCAGACTCGTGAGCCAAATACGGTGGTATGGGATACTGTATTCGAGCTGTCGGCCTATATTGATTTGGTAACGAGCCCTTTGTAGTGACCACGAGCATACTCTGAACCTGTGTGGAGGCGACGAGCCTTTCTGTAGTAATCAGAGTATACAATAGGCCTGTACTGATTTGGCGACGAGCCCATTACAACGACCTAGAACCGCAACATCGTATGAGATTTGCTAGGACTGACGACCCTAGAATGGATCCTTGTTTGGGAATGATATAAGGGAGGTACCTTAGTTTTCCAATCCTGCTGTATGAAAAGGACTAATAAGAACTCGGTAATCACGCTCATAACATGGCACTGCATGTGCCCCGGGTTGAAGAGCACAGAGGGAAGAAAGCATGCCGCGACCGTAAGATGGTGTCGCACGAGGGAGTGTAGGCAAGGGCATGCATCATTGTTCATATCATTCTTGCATTAATAAGAGTATCTAGGTATGTTTAATTTTACTGCTTGACTGGATTGATAACATGTTAACATTTGTTTATGATTCCACTGAGTTGATCACTCACTCCCACGTTACGGGACGGTGTTTTAAACACCAACCAGACCCTGTCTTGATTTCAGATGATGACGTACCCCTAGAGGCGGAGCCTGATTACTATGACGATCAGGACAAGTTCTCTTACATGTAATTCTCTGGCGGCTTCTCTTAGGCCATCCCGATCGACGGGGCTATAGGGATTATTATTGTAGTTGTACTGTTTGACATTTTGATTTTGAGACTATTACATGTATATGGTGACTCAGTGATGTATTCATACTCTGGAGACCGATCGTGCTCTTTTGACTTATATACATTTATTTATGTCTTTCACTCTTCCGCTTGCGTTGTATAAACTGATCTGGAGTATGAATTACTGTTTTAGTATAGTCCCACTCATGATTAATGCACTAACATAGACAACATTTAATCATAATTATATATGTTGCATAAGTGATGTTTTGGAACTCGGGAGTTGAGTTGCTACTCGACCCCCGATTTTCAGGGCGTTACATAAATCTAACCTTGATTTTTAATATGACCTACCATGTCATGTATGTAATATTCACTCCCACCATCAGATGTGCAATCTAATTGTAAGTCTAGAGCCAAATTATAAGGCAGACTTGTAATTCAGGTGAGCCACACCAATATAACAGTTGAAGTAGAGATGTCCACCTTTGATTTTTACAGGACCCCAATCATGATTGTGTGAAATCCACTCCAACCATTAGATGAGACAGAAAAGGCTAGGTGATGGACCCAAATATAAGATCGACGCGTGATTCAAGTGGGCCTCATCAAACGAACTATTTTAGAGGGTGAAATTTTTTAGAACACTGTTTCCAATTGTGCGGTCCACCTGAACCACCGATGGGGTTGATTTTCTGTCCCTAAGTCTAATATGGGGTGACACATGTGATGGTCGGGTGTATTTTACATTAGCAGCACAATAGGGCCCACCCAAGCCAACGACCATTTTTAAACAGGTGTTTCAAAGGTAACATGCAACAAAGTCCTACCTCTCTCTCATCATTAATTAGCATTAATTAATTCGAACTAGTTGGATGGTCCAACTAGTGTGTGAGCATTTCTCATATATATGAACCATGGATGGAATTGATTTTCGATGCCTAGGTCTAACATAGGGTGACACAGGTGATGGTCAGGGTGGATTTTTACATTAACACTAAAGCAGGGCCCACCCAAGCTGGGGATTATTTTCAAAAGACCTCACAAAAAGCTACCACGGAGCAAACGCCCTTTCTTAACATTAATTAGCATTAATTAATGAGAACTTGTACTTGAGAGAAACTTTTTCTCATTGAATGCCAGCTAGTTGGACCAAAACGCAGGGTCCAACTAGTCGTGTGTGAGCATTTCTCTCTCTATATATATATAAAATATAATATATTTTTTATATAATATAGTGATGACTCCATGTGGGACCCACCTTGGGAAGCAGAGTGGCTGGAGTGCTTCACACCAGCAGCACTGTTGCATCGACGTCACCTGGTTCTGTGGGACCCACCATGATGATGTTTCACCCACACCGTCCATCTAATTTCTAGCTGGTGGGACCCACTCTGCATGTGTGGGATCTCCACCGTCCAGCTGAGATGTGGACGTCCCACCATGATGCATGAATTTTGTCAATGTCGTCCATCTATTTTGGCAGTAGGTGGTGCCCACCTTTCTGTATGTATTTTATATCCCCACCGTCCAAAATGTATGGACAGTGCTGGTGGGGCCCTACTTTGATGATGTGTTGCATATTCCCACCACCCACATGGATGGTGGGACCATTCGTGATATGTGTTCTTCACGTCGTCCATCCATTTTGCCAGGATCCACCATAACTTATGTTTCATCCACACCGTCCAGGGGCTGTGGACGGTGCTGGACGATGTTTGGACCATGCTGATTATTATGTCCAATGTTTGGACAGTGTTGATCATCATTAGTGGACCATGTGCTCCATGGAATGATAGTGTACAATGATACACACGTTACACCTACAACTATTAAAATGATTTTTGTTGTGGTCCAGGCCTGTTTCAGGCCCATTGGTGCGGCCCATCCATGAGCCCCATCATGATGTATTTTGGCCCATGTGCGGGGCCCACCTGTTTGTATTTTTAACCCATGTGTTGGGGCCCAATGTGATGTATTCGAGGTCCATGGGCGAGGCCCAATGTTATGTATTTAAGGCCCATGGACGAGCCCAATGTGATGTATTCGAGGCCCAATGTGATGTATTCGAGGCCCAATGTTATGTATTCGAGGCCCATGGGCGAGGCCCAATGTGATGTATTCAAGGCCCGTGGGCGAGGCCCAATGTTATCTATTCGAGGCCTAGTGTTATGTATTCAAGGCCCAATGTGATCTATTGAGGCCCGTACATGAGGCCCATTGTGATGTATTTGAGGCCCACGGGCGATGTCCAATGTGATGTATTTGAGGCCCATGGGCGAGGCCCATGTGTTGGGGCCTAATGTGATGTATTTGAGGCCCATGGGTGAGGCCTAATGTTATGTATTCGAGGCCCATGGGCGGGGCCCAATGTGATGTATTCCAGGCCCATGGGCGAGGCCCAATGTTATGTATTCAAGACCCATGGGCGAGGCCCAATGTTATGTATTCGAGGCCCATGGGTGAGGCCCAATGTGATGTATTCGAGGCCCATGGGCGAGGCCCATTGTTATATATTCGAGATCTCATAGTGATGTATTCGAGGCCCATGCATGAGGCCCATTGTGATGTATTTGAGGCCTATGGGCGAGGCCCAATGTGATGTATTCGAGGCCCATGGACGAGGCCAAATGTGATGTATTTGGGGCCCATGAGCGATGCTCATTGTGATGTATTCGAGGTCCATGTGATGTGGCCCATAGTGATGTGTATGTAGCCCTTGTATGAGGCTCATTGCGATGTATATTATGCCTTTGTGTGAGGCCATGGGCCCACTATATGTTTAACCCTATGTGAGCCACTCCTTGGGAGCAATGATGGTTGAATGTCCACATTGATGGGCAATGATGGTTGGATGTCCACATTGTGACCATCCCTCAGGCCTTGTTAGGCCCATTCTCACCGATTGTCGAGGCCGAGTCCGATTGATGAAGCCGATTCCGTATGTCGAGGCCGATTGACGAGGACGATTCTGTATGTCGAGGCCAAGTCCGATTGTCAAGGCCGATTCCGTTAGTCGAGGCTGATTGTCGAGACCGATTCTGATTGTCGATTCTGATTCCGATTGTCGATTCCGATTGTCGACCCAATTCCTTATCTCGAGGCTGATTGACGAGGTCGATTCCGCATGTCGAGGCCGATTGTCATAGTTGATTCCTATTGTCGATTCCGATTATCGAGGCCGAGTTCGATTGAAGTGGGCAATTTCGTTAATAGAGGCCGATTGTTGAGGCTGATTCCGATTGTCAATTCAGATCATCGATTCTGATTATCGAGGCCGAGTACGATCGACGAGGCCGATTGTCTATGTTGAGGCCAATTGTCGAGGCCGAGTCCGATTGAAGAGGCCAATTCTGTTAGTCGAGGTCAATTCCGATTGTCGATTTCGATTGTCGAGGCCGAGTTCGATTGACGAGGCCGATTCCGTATGTCGAGGCTGATTGTCGAGGCTAATTCTGATTGTCGATTCCGAGTATAGAGGCCAATTCCGAGTATCGAGTCCGATTCTGAGTATCGAGACTAATTCCGATTGTTGAGGCTGATTCCGATTGTTGAGGCTGATTCCGATAGTTGTGGCCGATTCCGATAGTTGTAACCGATTCCGATTATCGAGGCTGATTTCGAGTATCGAGACCGATTCCGATTGTTGAGGTCGATTCCTATAGTTGTGGCCGATTCCGATAGTTGTAACCGATTCTGATAGTTGTAAACGATTCCGATAGTTGTGCCCGATTCCGATTATCAAGGCTGATTCTGAGTATCGAGGCCGATTCTGAGTATCCAGACCGATTTCGATTGTTGAGGCCGATTTCGATAGTTGTGGCCGATTCCAATAGTTGTGACCGATTTCGATAGTTGTGGCCGTTTCCGATTGTCAAGGCCGATTCCGAGTACGAGGCCGATTTTGAGTATGTGACAGCATAGCATCATGATACATGCCCATATGCATCATCTGCATGTTTGATTATGAGATATGGTTGGCCATTGCATATGGCAGGTTGTTCATAGGACTCCCTAATAGGCAGAGTTGCCCCACATGAGCGCATGGTATTCGCAGGATTGATGCATGATTGGACTGTGTGACTCATGGATCTTGCATTGTGTGTTATGATTACTATACGCCCTAGCGACATCAGGGGCGTAGCCTCAATAGACATATCATGGATGGCTAGATGGGACACAGGAAATCTGTTCTACATGGGGTACTACAGATATTACTGGGTGAAAGTCCCTAAACCCTCTTGATCGTCTAGACCGAATGGATGCATGAGCGCATGAGGGTCGTATACCGTTAGGCAGTATCTCCCGGTGTCCTGGTCGGTTGGAAGGGGGTGCAGCCTTACCTGCCCGAGAGGAGGGGACAAAGTTAGGCTGAGTTTGACCAGCTCGAGAAATGGATCCGCTATCGACGAGCCGGGCCCAATATTGGTAGGCGGATAGTGAGGTCTCTTCTAATCGCCTTGTTGCGCGCGATGGGGCGGCAATCTGGTTTAGAGTGTAATAGACCCCGGTGATTTCCCAGAGAGAAACCGTACTGATATGTGGACTTATTGAGTAGGAGTTATATGTTCATTCATTCATTCATTCACTATCAACTCAGGCTGGTGGTGCACAACTAATTATTGTGTACCTTCACATGGCAAGGATTTCGGTTGGGCGCGCGACTAACCTGAGATCAGGAGTCTACTACATTGAGTCTGGCTATCCAAATTTCGGTATGGGACTGGTTTGGATAAAGGTACCTTGTGATGGACCCCATAGCCTGCGATACTACGTACTATCATCCCGACTTCACTACAGCTTGGTCATTTCATTCGCACCGCATATTGTATTGCATTCGCGACATTAACATTTTGGGTTACTATGTTTCTGCATTTATACGGCATAGATACGACTGACGGTATTCTTAAACTCATCAGGATTTGCATATTGCATTGCATCATCGGCATCTGATATTTGGCTTGTTGTCTCCGCATTGAATAACTGATCTACATTGCTTCATCAGTATATGATATCGTTTTTATTATATTTCTGCATCGCATAGCCTGGATAAGGCTGATGGTATTTATGGGTCTATCAGTATGTTTTCGCATTACTCTGATATCGTATGATTTATGAACTTGCCAGTATATTTTATATTGTATGATTTATGAGCTTGTCGGTATTTCCACTTACTCTGATTTCTCTGATATTGCTTACTTAGCACTTACCTTGTGCACACACTTTCACCACCTACTAAGCTTTCTATAAGCTAATGCACGATCGATGCGTGTAGGTGGTGTTAGGTTGTAGGAGCGTTGAGCATGGAGCGTGTAGCGGTCTTCTGGAGCATTGATTTTGACATATGTATTTCCCTTTCAACATTATATTCAAATGTTTATATTAGTGGATATGTGTTGATAATGTTGCCTTTGTGATTTGGGTAAACTTGTGGTTATGCTTCTTACGAGATAAATGTACGTTGAAAAATCCTCCTCGTAGGATCCCAGGATCGGAATCTGGCGTATGGACGCTGGGAACCTAGAATGGGGTACTACGGAGGCTGTCGGCACCGGATTCGGCGATCAAAAATTTTGGGAGCCCGATTTCTGAGTTTGGGGAGTGACAACGTCCAACCATCATTGCCCATCAATGTGGACCTTTAACCAACATTGCTCCCAAGGAATGGTGCTCATAAAGTCAATCATATAATGGGTCCACGGTCTCATACAAGGGTCAAATACACATCATCATGGCCTCACTTATGGGGCATATACACATCACATTGGGCGTCACTCATGGGCCAATATATATAACATCAGGCCGAATCAAATGGTTCGATTCAAATGGGCCGAGTCGAATGGGCTGATTCGAATCCGAGTCGAATGGGCCGGTTCCAAAACCATTCATCCATTGTTAGAAATCATTATAGAGCTTATAAAAAAATATGAATCATATCTAAAGGATCAACTGTAAGCTAGACGGGGGAGAAACAAATATCACATTGATCCAAAACTTCTGCAACCCAAAATGGGGTTTCAATGGTAGACGTTCAACACCATTGCTTTCTGCAGTGTGGTCCACTTGATACTAGATCTGCTTCATTTTTAGTCCCAAGCCTTGAGACGAGTCTTGCCAAATAGATGGATGGTTTAAATATAACATATACATCAGCATGTGGGGCCCACCGTCCAGCCATCTGGACGGTGTGGCTAAGACCCATACATCACGGTGGTCCCCACATACGGACGGTTTGGATTTCACACTTCCAGGCAGAGGCCCATTGTCCAGAGCATATGGACGGTAGGGATACAACTCATGCATCAGGGTGGGAATCCACATACATGTCCCACCAGAGCTCGTCAGATGGTTAGACGGTTCGATGTACACCACAGTCAAAGAGGGTGGGTCCCACGTCCCACGTGTGGAGGACCCACACACATCATGGCTGGCCCCCCACCGTTGCTGCCTTGGACGATTGGGATGGGCACCACGTCATTGGGTCCTACAGACGTCACTGACGTCAATACAGCAGCTATATAGCTGTTGTATGCATTGCAAATGCACAGGTGGGTCCCACGTGGGCCCCACACAATTTTTATAAAAATCTAATATATATACATATTTTTATTATATATATATATATATCTATATATTATATATATATATATATATATAATATATATATATATATATATATATATCCACCTAACATCCAGCGTCCAGCAATGGACGGCTAGATGTACTCGGTGGAGATATCACGTGGGTGTGGCCCACCTAATTACATTTAATATAATATAATATATTATATAATATTATATATCATATATGTATGTATACGTGTGTGTGTGTGTGAGAGAGAGAGAGAGGGGGAGAGGGTGAAGGGCATCGGCGTCCAGGCCCCTTTTCTTTGGTTTTTTTTTTTTTTTTGGGGTTAGCTTGTTAGTATACACCCATGCCAGTACACACACTTCATATTAGCCACCCCCACTAGGGATCGATACCAAAACCTCAAGTGTTGAAACGAGGTATCTCCACTCAGTCTGCCAGTTAAGCTATGGATCAGGGTGTGTCCAGGCCTAGGACTACCTAGATGCGGATGCACTTCACGGCGGAGTCCCACCATTCATGATGGACGGTGCAGATGAAACACAAATTTGTGGGGCCCACTTCATTAAAGCAGATAGAGAGAGAGAGAGAGGGGAGACAGTGATGGAGGGGCCCCGCTACTATGGGCCCCTCATGATTACAACACATACACCAAAATAGGTCTCACCTACAAGTGGACCCTCAAATGCAAATCGACGGTAGATCACCCACCTATCGGCCTCCTTCCTTAGCTCCTTAGACTCCTATGCTCCTTACCTTCTGTTTTAATGGAGGTTGATGGAGAATGAGTGTTTGAGATGGGAGATGAGAAGGTGGGCCACACTTAGTTTTTAGGAGAGATGAGCTTGGATGTTGGAAGCTCTCATGGGAGTTGGGAAATTGCTTGGAAAATGAGAGAGAAAGAGAGGTGATGGATTGAAATAGGATGGGTGGAATGGGTGTTGTAAGGAAAGGGGATGGAGAGGTATGGATTTGTTGGAAATTTTGGTAAAAGAGGGATGGGTAGGGAGAGAGAGAGAGTTGACTTGGGAAAAAGGGGATGGGTGTTCGTACTTGGGATAAGGTAAGGTTGCATTGAGGTAAGGTGGTGTACTTGACTTGATTTGATGTGATATGTTGTAGAGATTCTATCGAAATTCGCAACGCGCGGTGTTTCTTCGGAATGAACGCGGACCCACATCTCCTGGCTCGGGTATCGGATTGGTGCGCGAGTACGGCGTTGGAACAGCGATGACGGTGCAGTCGCTAGAGTACAAGTTTCGAGTCAAGCCGACTTCGTTATGTAGGATCAGCTTAGGATCACGCGTAAATGTTGGATATGGGTAGAGGGTTGCTGGAATTTGACCAGGAGGACCGTGGAAGCCTATGGAACGGTACGGATTAGGATACAGGTCTTACATCTCTCCTCTCCAAATAAAAATTTCATCCTTGAAATTTACACAATCATCGCAACTAGACATAACTCATAAAGGAGGAAACATAGCATCATTATATAAAGTCGGAGACAGCATATAAGAAACAACCTATAATCAATCGTCAAAGAGATGGGGATAACTGAAAAGACCTAGCTATATGTCCTAGAGGGGGAGGGGGGGGGGGGGGGTGAATAGGACTATGCCAAATTTAAAATTATACCAGCGGAATTAAACAATAAGATAACCTTATAAACAAATAATTGAAAGATAGAACTTTAAATAAATCACAATACGAAAATGTAAACCAACCTCAATATTCTAGTACTGAGAGGCTGATACGAATGATGTTTTAAGGACAACCTTGCACCATAAAAACCAAGGTTTTATGGCAGGCCAACCTTACTAGAACAGTATAAGTATCAATATCTCAAACTGAAGTGGAATAAAAAAAAAATAGCAATAATTGAAATTCTAAACTATTACAACATTCCCACAATGCTTGAAATGTAAATATTACAACATTCACATCCACACATACATTCCACAACTTTGAATGATAAAAGATAGAAATTAAATAAACATTCAAACCACAAGACAAAGAATTATAGTGGTTCGCCTGTGTGTTCACCAACTGTTAAACAACAACCACACAACTTGCTACTCCACTCCTAATATCCTCACACAGGGGATATCAGCGTTCACTATGAAAATAGGTTTCACAGGTACACCTAAAACCTTCACAATTGCGTCTTTCAAATGGGCTTACACAATTCAAAAAACCCCACTTTCTGAGTTTTCTGTCTCTCCTCAGATAACCATTAGATTGAGATTTTTCTGGCTTAATCTCAAACAAAAACCAAAATAAAGGAAATTTACAATACAGTAAAATACCTGAATTTCTCCTTTTGTAGCAGCCCGAAAGAACCAATCGGAGTAGAAGTTTGAATATAGAAGTTCAATTGTCCAATACTCACTTTGAAATGGTTCTAAGTTCTAATTGATTTTAAATTAAACTAAATGGGCTAACTCTATTTGATTTTGATTCCAAGAAGAAGGAATACAACAATTCCTCTTTTCAAATCAGATTGGAATATTGAAACAAAATCAAATTGACAAAGCTAACTAAAGAGAATATTAAATATGCACAGCGTAGCTTAAAAATTAACATAAACTTATCTCAAAGTGATGCCTTGATTTTACTTGAATTCGGATTCATGAAAATTCTGAAATTCGTGTTCTATTTATAGATGCAAAAATCGCGTCTATGACTGGTCGAGTGGCCACTACGACTGGTCGTAGGTCGAACTGCATTTTGAAATTTTAAGCGTGATTAGATAAACCATTCCACAACTGGTCGTAGGGTGTCCACAACTGGTCGTGAGGCCTCCACGATTGGTCGTGACCAACCCACAACTAGTCATGAGAAACCAAGAATGGTTGCTGGAGTTTGAGTCGTAGTTGAAGGACTGATCGTGAATGAGTCGGCACTGTTCCTACGACCGGTCGAGCAGACTCCAGGACTGGTCGAAGCCCAACCAAAAAATTTTAAAATTTTGCAACAACTTAGGCTGGTCTTGGAATTTGGACTGGTCGAGCCAATTCTAGGATTAATCGAACAGAGTCCATCACTAGTCTTAGAACGGACCAAACACTTATAAAAATATTCAAATTGAATTATATATACAAAATGACCTACCCTAAGGTCAATCTAAGGTCATTCATACCTTGAATGTGAAGTATGGACATTGAAACTTCATTTCTTCAGACGATGGTTAACCTTTGAAGATTATGAAGCTTGAGATCTCTACAAGATGTAGCTTGAACTTGAGATCTTCAAAAGCTTGGATTTGTCGTTCTTGAGTTGTACTTTATCTTGCGTTGTACACTAACTTGAGTCTTGAACAAGATCACTTCTTTCGTTGTAGCTTGTACTTGCATTTCTTGAAATGATTTGAAGTAGTTCTTCGTTCTTGACTTGAAGCAAAGATGCAGTGTCTTGATCATGTGAAATAACATGCTGCACAAGACATAATTGTGTTTTTGTCAACACAAAATTTGACAACCAAAGGAATAGGAAACCATAGCACTTACAATCTCCCCCTTTGTCAAATTTGTGACAAAACACACTTAACAAAAATATGATCAATATGAACACAAAAGAATCATGCACTAGTTGTCATTCACAAATTCTTCATTACTTACTCCCCCCGAGTAGCACACATAAATCCATCATAAAAATGATGCTACTCTACTCCCCCACAATCCATATTTATCTCCCCCATATCTATGTTTATCAAACTTAAATTATTCTTCCCCTTTTTGTCACAATATGACAAAGGAAGAAAAGGAATAAATGGAAGTGGAAGACCAATAAGAGAGTAATTAAAGGAATAACTAGTTAAGATATGCAAGTAAAAATAAGCAAATTCAAAGTTCACATAGCATTAACCAGCTGAAACAAAAGTCAGTCATACAAACTGAAGTAAAATCAAAGTCCACACACCAACAAAAGTAATATAAAAGTTATTACAAACCAAAGAAAAAACACTAAATCTTAATCATCCTGAGGAGGAGCAGGTATGGAAGGATCAAGTTGATGAAGCCCCTTATTAATGTGCCTAAGATACTTACGCATATATTTAAATTGCAAATCATAGGCAACATTCATGTTCACTACCTTCTCCTCAAGAGCACGAAGACAAGCATCAAAATCAAATGGCTCATAGTTAAGATCATTTGTAGAATCTGATTCAATCTCATCAAAAATATCATTCATATTTATATCATCAGGAGGAATATCACCACCTTCATCATTCCCTGCTTCAACACCACCACCACCCACATCTCTTTGACCAGGAGCCAATTCCAGTTTCATCTTGTTTATATTAAAATTGTTTAAAATAAGATGATGTATAGGAGCCTCTTCAATAGACATAGCAACTAGCATGTGAGAAGCTAACACAGTCATAAGATAAGCAAATGGAATGTCACTATGTCCTGGATGGAGACAAAACTGAATGATAAAATGACATATTAAAGAAGGGAGACAGACTTTCGTACCAGAGACAATATAATGCAAAACTCGAACCATAAATGAAGTCAGTTCAGTTTTGTTACCAGAACGTGGATACAATTTGAAGTAAAGATTCTGTGGAGAACCCTGTATTTGGGTAACAAATACTTTGCGGGGAGCACATTCCCTTTATGAGTCCATTGAACATCTAGCATAAATCTCTAGTTAACATACGTTTTTCTGATTCTGAGGGTTTCTCAACTAGAGTATGAAGAAGAATACCCTCATCATTAACAGGTATGTCCATGAGAGCCGAAATCAGATGACGGTCTACCTCAAATGGACCTTCTCTAGTATCAATATTAAACGTTAAATTCTCAAATGAAAATTCAGAAATACATGCAATCATGGCTTGAGCAACAGATTAGTATGCAGGCCCACCCCAATGTAGGATGTTATCCCAACCTATAGATTGGAGAAGAGGAAGGATACCAAAAGAAGCAATATGATCAATAAATACAGGTCTTTCAACAATGACATTGCGCATTCGCAAATCCCTAACATGTGTGGGATCATCTTCGAGTGACCGAAGATGGCGCCGAGAGATAGGAGCTGGACCATGGGAAGTTTTCTTTTTCCCTCTAGAATCCATTTCAATAGATTAATCAAAGAAACAAGTAGATTCAAAAGATGAGGAGTGGGGTTTTGATAGATCAGATTTTTCAAGAGAAAACCCCAAAATCGCAATGAAACACAAAATAAATTACTCCAAGAATGAAAATGAAGTAATATTGACTAGAATCTACAAGAAAAACACAAATGATGCACTAACCTTGAGGAATCAGATAGTTGGGTAGACTGGTCGTGCTACGGCCCATTGAAGAAGAAATAGGAAATGAGGAAGATGAGTTTTTCCCCAAATTTAAAGAGATTCAACGCGCTACACGACTGGTCGAGGACCGTTCTCGACCGGTCGTACCATGACTGGTCGAGCATGTCCTCGACTGGTCATGCAAAGACAAAAATATGCATTTTTCATAAAAATTTGAAATTTAAACCAATAAATTATCAAATATATACACTTTGATACACACATGCACGAATAATCAATTTAAATTGCACATTCCAAGATCAAATTTCAATTTATTAAACCTTGTTTTGTCAAGCAGTTTAGTGAATATGTCAGCGAGTTGAGTCTCGGTTGGAATGTATTCTAATGAAATTATCTTTTCTTCCACTAATTCATGAATGTAATGAAATCTAATGTCAATGTGCTTGGTAAGTGAATGCTGAATTAGATTTTTAGAAATATTTATTGCACTGGAATTATCACAATATAAAACCATTGAATCCTTTGCAATTCCATAATCACTTAACATGCGTTTCATCCAAACATGCTGAGTACATGCATTTCCACCTGCAATGTATTCAGCCTCAGCAGTAGAAAGCGATATAGAACTTTGCTTCTTACTAAACCAAGAACTAAATCAATTTCCAATATAGAAACAACCACCGTTGGTTGACTTTCTATCATCGATATTACCAGCCCAATCAGCATCTGAGTACCCAGCCAACTGAACACTAGTATCATATGGATACCAGAGACCCAAATTAGCAGAACTTGCGACATATCGCATAATCCGCTTAACAGCAGTTAGATGTGACTCTTTAGGGTCAAACTGATATCTAGCGCAAATTCCAACACTCAAAGCAATATCAGGTCTACTAGCAGTTAAATAAAGCAAACTACCTATCATACTACGATATAATTTAGAATCTACATTTTTTCTTGTAGAGTCTTTTGAGAGTCTTAAGGTTGTACTCATAGGAGTATCAAAATTCTTACCATTCTCAAATCCAAACTTTTTAATTAAGTTCAAAGCATATTTGGTTTGAGAAATAAAAATACCATCAGGCTGTTGTTTTACTTGCAACCCTAGGAAATAATTCAATTCCCCAACCATGCTCATTTCGAACTTAGATTTCATTAAATCTACAAACTCAATAGTCATGTTAGTACAGGTAAATCCATAAATAATATCATCAACATAGATTTGTACCATTAAGATATGATCGTTATGTTTTTTAACAAACAGAGTCTTATCAACACTTCCCATTAGAAAATTATGACTTAGTAAAAACTTAGTCAATTTTTCGTACCATGCCCTGGGAGCTTGTTTCAAACTGTAGAGAGCTTTTTTAAGGCGATAGACATGATCAGTGTTCTTAGGGTCTTCAAAACCCGTTGGTTGTTCAACATAAACTTCTCATGTAGATCACCATTTAAGAAGGCACTCTTTACATCCATTTGATAAATTTCAATTTTTAAAACATGCAATGATATGAATAGTCTGATTAATTCAAGACGTACTACTGGGGCAAAGGTTTATCATAGTCGATCCCTTCAATTTGAGTGTACCCTTGTACAACCAGTCTAGCCTTGTTTCGAATTATATTACCAAGTTCATCAGATTTATTTTTAAAAATTCACTTAGTTCCTATAATGTGTTTATCTTTAGGTCTAGGAACAAGATACCAAACATCATTTCTCACAAATTGGTTAAGTTCTTCTTGCATAGCTACTATCCAGTTTTCGTCAGTAAGAGCTTCTTTTACGTTAGCCGGTTCTATCTGGGATGTAAAGCACACGTAATTACATATGTCTTCTAGTTGTTTACGAGTGCGCACACCAGTGAGAGGGTTTCCAAGAATTTGAGTGGTTGGATGATCTTTGACAGTCCTTAGTTCAGAATTAATTTGATTTGATGAAGTATCTGGTTTGTCAACTAAAAGAACTTCATCATTATCTGAACTTGGGGCAGGTGTATTCAAATGATCGCCAATGACCACATTGATGGACTCTTGAATAACACCGATCCTTTTGTTCAATACTCGATATGCACGACTGTTTAAAGAATACCCTAAAAAGATACCTTCATCACTTTTAGTATCAAACTTTTCCAAATTTTCACGGTCATGTAAAATATAGCACTTGCTGCCAAAAACTCGAAAGTATTTGACAGTAGGCTTCTTATCAAGCCATGGTTCATAAGCAGTTTTATTATTAGATTTACTTGTATAAACCCAATTGATTATATAGCATGCAGTATTAATGGGTTCAGCCCAAAGATTTTTAGGGAGCTTCATACTATTTAACATTACATTAGCCATTTCTTGAAGAACTCTATTTTTTCTTTCAACAATACCATTTTGTTGTGGTGTTTTAGGTGCAGAGAATTCATGTGATATTCCCTGATCGTAACAGAATTTCCCAAAACTGCTATTTTCGAATTTTGATCCATAATCACTACGGATCTTACTAACTTGAGAACCTTTTTCAATTTGGATCCGTTTGAGAATCTTTTTTGCTTCATCAAGGCTTTCTGATTTATCTCTTAAGAAGGTTACCGAAGTGAATCTATTATAATCATCCACGATCACTAGTATGTATTTTTTGCCACCTCGACTCTCCATCCTGGTTAGTCCTACAAGATCCACGTGGAAAAGTTCGAGCGGTTTTGTTGTGGCATTGGAGTTCACCTTTTTGTGAGAACTCCTAGTTTGTTTGCCAATCTGGAATTCGCCACATATTTTGTCTAGTTTTTGAAGTTTAGGTAGACCTCTTATTAGTTCTCTTTTGCTCAATCTATAGAGATTGCGGTAGTGTACATGTCCAAGGCGTTTATGCCATAACTCGATCTCATCGGTATGGACCATGTAACACAATTGATTAGATGAGCTAGAATCACTCACGATGTAGCAGTTTTCAGAAGTTCTACGACCAGTTAATATTAAAGAACCATTTTTGTTTAATATTTCACACCCCAGGTTAGAAAATTTAACACTATGATTTTTATCGCAAATTTGATAAATGCTTAACAAGTTATGTTTTAAACCTTCAACGTACAAACATTCTCAAATAAGGGGAGGTTAGAAAGTTGAACCGTACCTTGGCCAATAATCTTGCAGTTGCTACCATCACCAAATGTGACTGAACCATCAGTCATGTCTTTAAGAGTGGTGAACAAACCTTTGCCACCAGTCATGTGCCTGGAGCATCCACTGTCTAGGTACCACTTTGAATGGCTTGAAGCTTTGAAAGCCGTGTGGGCAACCAAGAAAGTAACCTTAGGAACCCATTTCATAACTATTTTGGGTTTAGGAGTATAGTTGGTCTTCTTATGTTTGTGGTTGTTGTAAGAATGTCCCACTGAGTTAGATTTTAAGAGCTCCTTAAGTAGATCAACTATTTTCTCAGCTAAAGGGTTTCAATTTTGATTTTTATAGTTGATATAGTTGTTTTTCGGTTTTTAAAAAGTTTTAACATTTTTTAAAAAAAAAATTGATTAGAACTTTTCTCTTTTGAGTTTGAGGACTCTCCTTTCACAAACTTGGGAGGAGTATTCTTCTGTTTAGGAGGAATATTTCTATCGTAGCCCAAACTGGATCGGTCACCACTTTTTCTTGATCCAGACAATAATTTTTCTAATTTTGGATCACCTTTGGCATACCTCCATGTATCCTTTAAACTCAAAAGTGAAGAGATTTCAAGTTTAAGTTTTTCATTTTCAGATTTCAGATTTTCAATCTGGGAGGTTTTGAACTCTAAGCCGCATTTGCATTTTTCAAAACAATTTGAAATATGGGATTTTTTTAAAACAAGAGAATCAAAATTTTCTTTAAGCTTTGAAAACTTTTCTTTCTGAAGTTTAAGTTTAACAACAATTTTACAACTTTCCTTGTATAGGGCATTGTAAGCATCTTGAAGATCTTCTTCATTTTCATGATCACTATTCAGATTTTCTTCACTAGTAGAATCATCATGATCTGAAAAAGTGAACTTGGCTAGAGTCATAAGGGCTTTGACTTCATTGCCCGACTCGGTTTCAGAATCTTCTGATTCAGAAGAGGCTTCAGTGCCAGAAGATTCATCCCAAGTAGCCAACATTCCTTTCATTTTAGGTTTGTCCTTTTTAGGACACTTGTTTGCTAAATGCCCATATTCTTGGCAGTTGTAACATTGACTATCTTTTAAAGATTTTCAAGTTTTAGATTTAGATTTAGATCTTTTCTTATCATTTGATTTTTGAAAGTCAACTCTCTTTTTACTTTTGAAAATCTTGTAAAACTTTTTCGCTAAGAGAGCCATATCATCTTCAGAATTTTCAAAATCAGAATTTTCTTGAGAAATACATTTGAAAGACTTTAGGGCAATAAATTTACCTTTAGGAGCTTTAAGATTTAACTCGTAGGTTTGTAAAGACCCAACTAATTCTTCTACCCTCATATTGTCCGTATCACGAAGTTCCTGGATCGCAGTCACTTTTGAGTTGAACCGTTCAGGTAGTGAGCGTAGTATCTTTGCACACACTTTACTTTCTAGAATTTTATCGCCAAGACCCCACATAGAGTTTACAATGTCATTCAGTCTAGTATAGAAGTCCATGAACATTTCATTTTCTTCCATATGTATTTCCTCAAATTTAGTTGTGAGGATTTGGACTTTAGACTTCTTGACAATTGATGTACCCTCGTGTGTCATTTCTAAAATATCTCAAGCTTGCTTTACAGTATCACATGATATAATTCTTTTGAACTCATCCGGTGATAGTGCGCAAGTGATTGCATTTAGTGCTTTTGCATTGGCACTACTCTCACTTTTCTAAAGAGTAGTCCAAGAAAATAAGGTGTTACTCTCATTGATTTTGATCCATCGATACCAGTCACTTCAGTGGTATGAGGGATCCATTCAGTCACTGTGGCTAGGCACACGCTCTCATCCATGGATTTAAGGAATATCCTCATCCTGGCTTTCCAATAGGCATAATTAGAGTCATCATATGGTGGAGGCTTAGTGACTGAAAGGCTATCAAAATTTGACATCTTATAAATAGCTTAGATCAATTAGCTCAGGAAATAAATCCAAATAACAATTAAAACGAGCTATTAGGCTCTGATACCACTTGAAAAGGCCTAACTATATGTCCTAGAGGGGGTGAATAGGACTATGCCAAATTTAAAATTATACCAGTGGAATTAAACAATAAGACAGCCTTATAAACAAATAATTGAAAGATAGAACTTCAAATTAATCACAATAAGGAAATGTAAACCAACCTCAATATTCTAGTATTGAGAGGCTGATATGAATGATTTTCTAAGGACAACCTTACACCATAAAAACCAAGGGTTTATGGAAGGACAACCTTACCAGAACGGTATAAGTATCAATATCTCAAACTGAAGAGGAATAAAGAAAATAGCAAGAATTGAAATTCTAAATTATTACAACATTCCTACAATGCTTGAAATGTAAATATTACAACATTCATATCCACACATACATTCCACAACTTTAAATGATAAAAGATAGAAATTAAATCAACATTCAAACCATAAGACAGAGAATTATAGTGGTTCACCTGTGTGTTCACCAACTGTTAAACAACAACCACACAACTTGCTATTCCACTCCTAATATCCTCACACAGGAGATATCAACATTCAATATGAAAATAAGTTTCATAGGTTCACCTAAAACCTTCACAATTGTGTCTTTCAAATGGGCTTACACAATTCAAAAAACCCCACTTTATGAGTTTTCTGGCTCTCCTCAATAACCACTAGATTGAGATTTTTCTAGCTTAATCTCAAACAAAAATCAAAATGAAGGAAATTTACAATATAGTAAAATACCTGGATTTTTCCTTTTGTAGCAGCCCGGAAGAACCAATCGGAGTAGAAGTTCGAATATAGAAGTTCAATTGTCCAACACTCACTTTGAAATGGTTCTAAGTTCTAATTGATTTTAAATTAAACCAAACGGGCTAGCTTTATTTGATTTTGATTCCAAGAAGAAGGAATACAACAATTCCTCTTTTCAAATCAGATTGGAATATTGAAACAAAATCAAATTGACAAAGCTAACTAAAGAGAATATTAAATATGCACAGCGTAGCTTAAAAATTAGCACAAACTTATCTCAGAGTGATGCCTTGATTTTACTTGAATTTAAATTCATGAAAAACTCTGAAATTTGTGTTCTATTTATAGATGCAGAAATTGCGTCTACAACTGATTGAGTGGCCACCACGACTGGTCGTAGGTCGAACTGCATTTTGAAATTTTAAGCGCGATTGGATAAAACCGTTCCACGACTGGTCGTAGGGTGTCCACGACTAGTCGTGAGGCCTCCATGACTGGTCATGACCAACCCACGACTGGTCGTGAGAAACAAAAAATGGTTGCTGGAGTTTGAGTCATAGCTGCAGGACTGGTCGTGAATGAGTCGGCACTGTTCCTACGACCGGTCGAGCAGACTCCAGGACTAGTTGAAGCTCAACCAAAAATTTTCAAAATTTTGCAACAACTTAGGACTGGTCTTAGAATTTCTTGGATTGGTCGAGCCAGTTCTAGGACTAGTCGAACAGAGTCCAGGACTAGTCTTAAAACGAACCAAACACTTATAAAAATATTCAAATTGAATTATGTATACAAAATGACCTACCCTAAGGTCAATCTATGGTCATTCATACCTTGAATGTGAAGTAAGGACATTGAAACTTCATTTCTTCAGATGATGGTTGACCTTTGAAGATTATGAAGCTTGAGATCTCTACAAGATGTAGCTTGAACTTGAGATCTTCAAAAGCTTAGATTTGTTGTTCTTGAGTTATACTTCATTTTGAGTTGTACACTAACTTGAGTCTTGAACAAGATCACTTCTTTCGTTGTAGCTTGTACTTGCATTTCTTGAAATGATTTGAAGTAGTTCTTCGTTCTTGACTAGAAGCAAAGATGCAATGTCTTGATCATATGAAACAACATGCTACATAAGACAGATTGTGTTTTTGGCACCACAAAATTTGACAACCAAAGGAATAGGAAACCATAACACTTGCACATTCATAGATGCTCGATTCTCTCCATGTTACCTCATATTGAGAAGAGATACGAACAAACTATCCCATTCTATAAGAGGTCTTGAACATGATCGATGGTTCTTTATAGCATTAGAAGGATCATAGATGTTTGCAGATTAAATCAGCAAAGTTTCACCAAGACAGATGGGAAGTAGGGCATCCATCATACTGACTTCATTAGTGGCCGTTGTTGGAGAGAATGCCAAACTCATACAATAATAATCTCCTATAGGCGATATGAAGACTGTTTTGTTGATGCATTTTCCAGAGAGAGCATCCATCATTGTGACGAGATCTTCTTGCTAAAATGATGGGGGAGAAGATGATGAGGAAACCATCGATTGAGGAAAGGGCCGAAGTTCGAAGCTACTTTAGGAAAGGATAAGGAGAGCGTAAGAATGAAAAAGTAACGAAATGGCCCTTATATCAGGCAAAGCAAGGAAGCATTAATTAGGGCATCATTGATTTTTGTTCGAAATGATGAAAAGGGCACGAGTGGTCGCGGGATTTAGCGTTGGTTTCGAAAAATGGTTAGTTATCGATGACGTGTTGTGACGAATCAGCCGAGGCAGTTATTGGCTTGCTACCACATGTGAATAATAAATGCTGCATTAATGAGGGATCACATGTCGCTTTCATCTCTTTCCAAAGGTGAAGCGACGTGAAGGGCAATGTTCATCCCCATGGTCATCATTCCTCATGAGAACCAATCAGAGTGAGTTACTTGTGATCTATATGGATTTGCATGGTGTTTTTGAAGAGATACAGAGATGAACAGAGAGGATTTCTTAATAACATAGATGGAATACATCAAGTGATGCCAAAGATGGTCAATCGTGAAGGAGTGGTTACGGGACAAGTGACAAGGAAGTCTCTGAAAGGTTATTTACTGTTGAATGGTTATAGAAACCGTCAGAATGTGGGAATGATCCAGATGGTTGAGTTAAGGTTATAAATAGTAAAGGAATGCAGTGGAAAGAATGTCTCATACCAACCAAATCAAACCAAACATTATCTTTCAACTATCCTTTCAGTTACCAGTTTTTTTTTTTTTTTTTTTCCATAGTGTAATCTTTTACTTATTGCCAAGTAAGTTACATTCTTAATGTTATCCTTTACTTTCATCTTATATATATATATATATATATATATATATATACATATATATATATATATATAATATATATATACATATAGTATCTGTAGCGTTAATCAAGTAGCTAATAACCTTAGCCCTAATTTGAGTTTACGCTCACACGCTGGATTCAGCTCTTCA
Organism: Magnolia officinalis; assembly: GCA_021015155.1. NCBI lineage: Eukaryota > Viridiplantae > Streptophyta > Magnoliopsida > Magnoliales > Magnoliaceae > Magnolia > Magnolia officinalis. The sequence continues at coordinate 47,306,944 of JAJHSJ010000009.1, forward strand.
CGTGGAAAAGTATTTTGTAGCTATTCTTCATGACCGACTGTAAGAATCCCTTCCTCATTTTCATTCATCTATATTGAAAAGTCCTTTTGCATGAAAGGCAAAGGTGTAACTCATCATCATACAATAAACCTTATCCTCTAAATATCACGTAATTTTGTTTACACATTGAGTGAGTGGTTGAATAGGTGATCGATCTCATCAAATCTCGGTTATACACTACATGTCTGTCTATCTTAGCACTTGGTTCATAGCTGTTCGGTTTGAATTGAGCCACAATTCCAATTTTGACACACCTGCACACTTACTGCAAAAAAGTTGAGCGGCAACAATCTTCCCTCAGTCTACCAGTTGAGTTATGAATTGGTGTGTTAGTCAATGTCACTTATTTGTTATGGAAATCGTATCATACAGACAACTAGTGTGGCATCTATTCAATCACGATAAAGAAAGAAATATGTAAAGTCACTTTTTACAAATTTCAACACACTTTTTACATAAAAGTGATTTTAAAATGCTAAAAGCCATGTTGTAATTGGATTTATACCACATCATGGTTCAAGAGCCCCAAATAATTTTCTTCATAACGATCTATTAAGCTTGACGTTAGACAATCATGTAAATCATTTTCAAAAAGAGCACCTAATTTGGACAATTTCAAATTAAACTTAAGTGTATGCAACCAAGCAAGTTTTAACTGCATGGTGAATCGTTGTCATGTTTTAATTTAATTAGGATAATTATTAAGTAAGCTTTTATTAAGTTAGAAAAAAGGTATTACTTGGGTATTTTTTTCTAAGAGTTTTAATGTTAGTAAGATTAAGAAAGAATTCACTCATCCACACTGACAGGAAACAATGGAGATGTAAATACCAACCGATGAAAGCTTCTTAGGGCTTGTTTATACACCATCTCTCACTTTTATGATCTTTCAAAAAAATAAAAAATAAAAAATCCTAATCCAAGAATTTTATGGCCTCCAGCTAGTTTTAATGGTGAGCTTTTACATTCCACATCCTTATCATGTGTGAAATTGTGGTTTATACCGCTAATACTGAAGAAGAAATATGAGCTAAGGTCCTAGAGGGGGGTGACCGAGTTCTTGAAAACCGGTGAACGGTTGGAGCACCCACGTTGTACATGTGCAATGCACAGGTGGGTCCCATGGTGATGTGTATGAGAAATCCACGCCGTCCATTTATTTTGGCACCCCGTTTAATGGGTTGACACCAAAATTGAAGTATATCCAGATATCAGGTGGGCCACAAATCAGAGATTTGGTGGTTGATCTGTCCGTTAGGCCACTTCCACAAGGATCCAATGGCTAAAATTTGACGTGTACGGTTAATTTATGGTTATCAGGCCATATATGAAGTTTCAAGTCGAACGAATGGTGGAAACCCTGTGATCTTGCATTCTAGACGATTTTTGGGCCCGTTTAACATGAGTGGCCTGATTTTCTCGGATTTTTGGCGTATAATTTCTTTGATCTCGGTCCCCTGTGGTTCGTCCCTTGCCTTGGTGCTTCTTGAGCGTTTTCTTCTCAGTCCACGCTTGAAAATCCACCTTGCAACACAAATACGATTAAAATAGGGCATTAAACAGTATCATGTTCATAAAAGCAGGTAATAATTGGGGTCTAATATGCAATATTCGACCCTTAACAGGGGGTGAATAGAACTTTTCAAATATTTTTTCCTATTTAAAGTCATGATTGCCTAACTTAAATAATAATTCGATTTAAAGCAAGTAAGGAAATATAACTCTAATGGCTTCCAAGCCAGTTAGAGGTTCCAATAAAAAGGCTATTAATATTATATATTATATATATATATATATATATAATATATATATATATATATATATATATATATATATATATATATATATATATAACAACTAGCCTAGTGTTGTGAGCTTACGTGTGGAGTGTGCTTCCTATCAGTTCATAACATTTATTTAATCATGTTGAGAAGTTAAAACATTCAAGCATATATAAGCATGATTAAACAGATGCACAAATGACAATTCCAAACTCAAGCATTTATAGTGGTTCAGCTACGTGCCTACTCTACTCCTGACATCTACACTCAATCCCAAAGCGCACCAAATTTCACTATCAATGGTTTTAAAACAGGTTCACCTAAAACTTTGACAGTCATACACTAAGGACACCAATTTATACTCTTCGCAAGAGCAATTGTTCTACACTACGAACCCACGTTTAGGCCCACCGGCCAAGGTCCCACACTAAGTACCTACCGTTTAGGCCCACCGGCCAAGGTCCCACACAAGGAACCTACATTTAGGCCCACAGGCCAAGGTCTCACACAAGGAACCTAAACGAGTTTGTTGATAGCAATTCTTAGTCTCAATCCTACATGAGGAAATAGACTAAACTTTGAACTCTTAACTATGATACTTACTTGTCTGATAGAGTTCTCTTTTGTAGCTCATCTTGGGATGCTTGATCTTCGCGCTCTCGTGCTTGAATCAACTTCCAAGTGCTCCCCCAATCGCGTAGCTTGGATTTACCTGTTAGGTTTAGCTTCACGATCAAAAACCTTGCATAAGATTGTTCACAACCCCAAGTGTAGGGTCGCGATGTAATAATAATTTTGGTAAGACCGAGGTCAAATCCATAGGAACTGAAACTTGTACATTTCTAAAATTAACTAGAAGTAGAATTAGAAGAATATGTGAAACTAATTCTGAAATATTTGAGAGAGTAATTGTGAATAGAGTAATTAAAATTAAGAATTTAAAGGTGTGAACTAGGGTGCCAAGGATCCACTTGTAGTGATTAGGGAGTCCTCTTGATTGATTCAAGTAACACAATTAGAATTGGAGTCCTATCCTATCCAATTGAAAAATATATCAATAAAACCAAATCTGATGTCCATTGACCTAATTCTCAATGAAGGAGAACAATGACAATTGGTAGAGATTCCATCACCAAACCATGCCCAGGAGACAATGACAAACAATAGGATTTACTAATCTCATAATCTCAAATAAGGAGAATTGTGAAGATTAGGAAGGATTTTATCACCCTACCATGCCCAAGGGACGATGGTGAACAACAAGACTTATTAATTTCACAATCTCAAATTAGGAAAAGAAGATACTTATAGCTATTGCAGATCTATTGTAATTTAAATCACAACAAACTATTAAAAACTAAAAGTATTCCTTAAATATCAAATTAGAATTCATGGAGTTCAATATAAACATGAATCAAAGCTATAGAAACATTTAATCATGCTACAAGCTTCACCTTTTAGCCCTAGCTAAGAGGTTTAGCTAACCATAGACATGATTAAATCTAAAATCGTAGAAGAAAGCAGGAAACAACTAAGGAATAAGAAGAAAAACTCTTGGCGATGGCTTTTCCACCCTTTTGCTCCACTCTTTAAACCCTAGAAGATACTTAGGAACATCCAAAGGAGTCTTATTTATAGTTGTGAAACTCCAACTTCGCACCTAGTTGGAAAACTCTAGAAACCGCCTCAAATTTATGTTATTTACTAAAATAGACTTCACTCTGCACATTTTTTCAAAATAGACTTCACTTGCGCAATTTCACAAAATGACCTAGAGTTTCAGAATATGCTTTTTTAGGACGATTTCAGAATTCCTTTTCTTCACTTTAAATCTTTGATTCTCTTCATTCCTCACTTGATTTTCTTGGATCTTTGGCATGTGAATTCTTCAATCTTGGTCTCCTAAGATCCATCCCTTGCCTTAGTGATTCTTGAGCATCAAATCCATGCTTTTAGCACCCTTTTCAATTCAAGCTCTTAAATTCACCTTACAACATAACACATGAGTAAAATAGAAAATTAAGCATTATCATGTTCATAAAACCAAGAGATAAATGGGGGATGATATGCAATATTTGACCCTCAACACAATCCCCAACTAGCATTTTGCTAGTCCTGAGCAAAGTATGCGAAAAATATTTTGAGTACCACAGGATAATTTCTATAAGCTCAAGAGGTTTTAAAAAAAAATAATCCAAATAATAGAATTCTAAAATATATCAATGTTGTGCATTACCTTCTCCTAAACTCTAGCACTCGATAGGTTTCATAATCAAGTTCAAAGCATTAATCCTCCATTTAAAACAATTCCAAACATTGAGTTCCATGGGTGTATAATGAAGTTTAGACTTATCATAATCAAATGTTCAATTCGTCACTTTCATGATAACATTGATAATTAACAGAGCATTCAGGACAACCAAAACCTAAACCGAAACTTGCCTTATAGTTCATCTTTTAGTTCCCTATTTTATTCCTCCGACTTTTGATTTTTCCATCAATGGCTTTCACGCTATGTCAACCTTTTTAAAGATCTTTAATAGGTAGCCCTTTTCGACGACAACTATTTTTTTTAGCTAGGTATTTTCTTTTTCTTTCTTTTCAATTCTTCCCATTGAACATGATAGACTAATTCCCCAGGTTAGTTCCTTCCATGCTTAATAATCATTAAGTTAACAATTCAATATCAAATTGACACTTTAATGTATAAACTGGATGTGACATGTGAAATCATGACTCAATCAATGTTTAAAACTTCTAATCGATGATTAATGACTTAACTTAATTTTGAGATCTCCTAAGTGACTAAACACGAAGAGACATATGGCATCAACATTAAGCATCTTGTAATTCTAATTTTTCAAAATTTTTCCAATTTTTCACAATTTTTGCTCAAATACTAAGAAAACACTAATTAACTTGTTTAATCCACACCCCCAACCTAAAATCTACATTGTCCTCAATGTAAAAGAAATAAGCATGTAATGCAAAAGAGGCAGTGAAAAGAAAAGGGAAGTGATGGAAAGATAATACCTGAAGAAGAAATTTTTAAGGTTTTTCTAATTATCTCAGTATGAAGATGGGTTAATACAAAAGACTCAACAGACAATAAGCAAACTATCCTAAACAGCGGAAAGCAAACTATCATAATCCTAAATTCTTTCAAAGCAGTAAACCTAAATAGGAAAACAGGAGAAAGCTACTCAATCATGCCGCAAGGTTCCTCCTCCGGCCAATATGCTGATAAATTTCCCAGTAGGTTTCTCAATAAGATCATCCAAAAGCTCTTTTTGCAATAGGCTTGGATGTCCTGGAGCATGAATTTCTAGAGAAATTTGTAGATCTCAACATAAAGTTTCCTTTTAATCTCCTAAGGTGTCCAAAGTACGTATGATTCACCTGAGATAGAGAAAGTTTTAGAGTTAGCGCAACATGGTGAATCAGAGACTACAAGTAGATAAAATTCAGAGAAATTCTCAGTAGGTGATCTCAACATATTCTGAAGTTTAAGACTTTGGTTAAACTTTCAGCTCCTCCTCCCTTAATGGTAAACATTCAAGATTTGTGGAATGAGGGGCTTCAGAGTAAGGGTTCTCTCAGTCAGTAACAACCACCAAAGTATTGTTTTGCAAGACATCTATTATGTCTCTTATCATGGGATCATTTAAATCTGCAAAATATGTCAAGCGATCTTTGAGAGCGTGAAGATAGTTAGTTGAGAGTGGCTCATTTTCCATATTGAGGTCTATGATGATATGCCCAATGATTCCTTTGTATTCTCTTAGAATAGAGGAAAACATGATCTCTTGCTCTTCACCTTGGTGAGAGTCAATTGTCACTGGATACATTTCACCCTGCTCTGTATAGACAAATTGTGGATCAGTAGGCACATTGATGCGAAAACTTTGTTCATTGTTACTACTCAGTACAGGCATTATATCGTCAAGTGTTGATGGCTCAGAAGGTGGCCTTAACTGAGTGGTTTCAAATTCCAGAGTCATCACGGGTAACTTGCCCATCTCGCTAATCATATTATAATCTAAGTCAGGGGAGTTGTCTACGCACGCCTCAAAAGAGTCATGCGGTTCACTTAAAAGGGACTCTTCCTCCACATGTAAATCAAACGTGTCAGATAAGTGGAGTAGATCATTATGGTCGACAATGTCATGTATCTAGTGATCACTTTCCTGAACCATAATTGAAATCAATTCTAGTGAATCTTGGGCTATAAACTCACAATTCTCATCCCAATACTTATCATCTTCCAATTCAGTATAGTCCACAAGTGGGATGAGATCACTTTCCTTATATTGTTTTCCTAGGTTGAGTTGAGGCTCAAATAAACTACCCTCTTCCTCCTCATTGAAGTCAAGTGTGTCATATGACTGGAGCGTGTCAGTATCATTATATTTGAAAGACACCCATGTCTCTTGATCATTCCTTTGGACAGTCATCGAGATCGACACTTCGGGAAATTGAGTCGTATGCTCGTTAACACAATCCAACTCTTCATTCTCAATTTCAGTACTCTCCACAAGCGAGTTAAGATCACTTTTCTCGCATTGTGTTTCTAGATTGGGTTGAGACTGTGATAACCTAGCCTCTTCAACCTTATCGAGGTGTAATTCAATCATGTCCAATGATTTCATCATGCCTGCGATAAGTTGGTTGAACTGTTCTTGATAGTCCGTGAAATTTGAACGTGAATCCTCTTAGATCGTTTCTGGTTGGATTTTAAAGGTAGGGGATCCAAGAGAATAGTCACTATAATCAATTGTTGGTTCATCTCTCCAATGTTGATGTTTCCACTGATCATAGTCGTATGGGTCATAGGTGGGAGAGTCTGATGGTGGTTGGTACATATTATCACCCATAATATAATCTCACATTGTTTTCTTCTTGTCTGATGAGTGATAATAATTCTCACTCCCATAGTTATGATAACCCCAACACTCACGTACTGTTTTCTTAATCCACGGGCTGTAACTTTTCCCCCGCATATGATTGTGTAAGGATTTCTTAACCAGTGGAGCATTATATTCCGATTATTTCTCGATGATGTTTCCAGAAAAATTTTGAGACATAGGTTGTTTTCTAACATAATCATCTGACAGCCCTTCACAATTCTCGCATTTTCTAAAACTAGCTCAACATATTGACGTTCCCACTCTTGCATATACATGATGAAACCCTAATCCTGAACCTAATTCTAAAATAGAATAAAAGAAAAATCCTACATCAATATAGAAAGAAAGTAGAGGAGAAGTTAGAAGGAGTTTACCGGTTTGAAGAGTTCTATTTTAGGATCCTACAAAACAGAAAACAATGTTAGTTTCCAAAAATAAATCAGAAAAAACCCTAACCTAAAAACAAAACAAAAAGTTAGTCCTAAAAACAAATTAGTTTCAAAAAAAAAAATTAGTTTCTAAAAATAAATTAAGAAAGTTTCCAAATCTAAAAATAGAAAAAAAAAATAGTTTCTAAAAAAAAAATTAGGAAAGTTTCTAAATCTAGAAATAGAAAGCAAAGTTAGTTTCTAAAAACAAATTAGGAAAGTTTCTAAATGTAGAAATAGAAAGAAAAGTTAGTTTCTAAAAAAATTAAGAAAGTTTTTAAATCTGGAAATAGAAAGAAAAGTTAATTTCTAAAAACAAATTAGGAAATTTTTTATCCTAGAATTAGAAAGTAAATTAGTTTCTAAAAACAAAAAAGGAAAGTTTCTAAACCTAGAAATAGAAAGCTAAGTTAGTTTCTAAAATAATTCTGAAAAAACCTGAATTTAAAAATAGAAAGTAGAAAAATCCTAATCTTAACCTAATTCCAAAACTAATTGAATTTAGAAAATGCAACCGTCAATTCCCAGCAACGGCACCATAAACTTGTTCACAACTCCAAGTGTAGGGTCGTAATGTAGTAATAATCTCAGTAAGACCGAAGTCAAATCCACAGGGACTAAAACTTGTACGTTTCTGAAATTAAGTAGAAGTAGAACTAGAAGAAAATGTGAAACTAATTTTGAAGTATTTGAGAGAGTAATTGTGAATAGAGTAATTAAAACTAAGAATTTAAAGGTGAGAATTAAGGTGTCAAGGATCCACTTGTAGTGATCAGGGAACCCTCTTGCTTGATTCAAGTAACACATTTACAATTGGAGTCTTATCCTATCTAATTAGAAAATATATCAATAAAATCAAATCTGATCTTCCATTGACCTAATTCTCAATGAAGGATAACTATGATAATTGGCAGGGATTCCATCACCAAACCATGCCTAGGAGACAATGGCAAACAACAGGATTTACCAATCCCATAATCTCAAAGCAAGAGAATTGTGAAGATTAGGAAGGATTCCATCTCCCTACCATTTCCAAGGGATGATGGTGAACAACAGGACTTACTAATTTCACAATCTTTAATCAGGAAAAGAAGATACTCAAAGCTATTGCAGATCTATTGTAATTTGAGTCACAAAAAACCATTAAAAACTGAAAGTATTCCTTAAATATCAAATTAGAATCCATGGAGTTTAACATAAACATGAATCAAAGCAATAGAAACATCTCATCATGCTACAAGCTTCACCTCTTAGCCCTAACTAAGAGGTTTAGCCAACCATAAACATGATTGGACCAAAGTCTCTTAAGAAAAACATGAAAATAACTAAGGAGGAAGAAGAAAAACTCTTGGCGATAGCTTCTCCACCATTTTGCTCTATTCCTTAAACCCTAGAAGATGCTTAAGAACATCCTAGGGTGTCCTATTTATAGTTGTAGAACTCCAACTTTTACACCTAGTTAGAAAACTCTAGAAACCGTCTCAAATTTACATAGTTTTCTAAAATAGAATTCACTCTGCGCAGTTTTCCAAAATAGACTTCACTCTGCGCAATTTAAAAATGACCTAGAGTTTCAAAATACGCTTTTTCAGGACGATTTCAGTATTCCTTTTCTTCACTTCAACTCTTTTATTCTCTCATTCCTCACTTGGTTTTCTTGGATCTTTAGCATGTGAATTCTTCAATCTTGGTTTCCTAAGCTCCATCCCTTGTCTTAGTGATTCTTGAGCATCCAATCCATGCTTTTAGCACCCTTTTCAATCCAAGCTCTTAAATTCACCTTGCAGCACAAACATGAGTAAAATATTTAGCATTATTATGTTCATAAAACCAAGATATAAATGAGGGATAATATGCAATATTTGACACTCAATAAAGATGTACCTATAAAGGTGACCAAGGTAATGGGAGTTGGTTGAATCTCCTATATAGGATAATGAGTGGAATTTCCTAAAGGATTCAACCTATGGATGCTCTAGAGTATCAAAAGGCAAAGGTTTTTTCTATTAGTTTGGCTTTTGTACTCTAGAGAAGGCACGAGTTCATGTTATTCATTAATGGGAGCTTTGAATGCTCATAGGAGTGAAGGATGACAATGAAGAGAACGTGAAACTCGTATGGATAAAGTCTAAATGGGCTAAGATAAGCTTGGAATACACCAGAGACTCTATATTGTCTATTTTCACTAATTTTGCAAGTTTCTATAAGCCACTTTTATAGGTTAAAAGTTCCAATGAATAGAAAATGGCTAGTTTATGGTGTTACTGAATCCAGATCACCGAACTTGTGTCGTGGTACTGAAATATCTTTCGGTAGTACCTAATTAATTTCCCAAGTTACTGTCTGAAAATAGTCCCTTTTGGTGGCACCGAACATTGTTCATCGGTGGCAGTCGGTGACACCGAATTAACGTTGTAAGCCTGCTGGACTGTTTTGAGCCCCTTTGGTAACACCGAAGGTATCTTCGGTGGTACCGAAGGTGCTATTCGGTGGCACCTTCGTCCTACTGACAGTGGACAAATTTTCCTGATTTTCTGTTTTGTCCAATAAATCTTTCACCAACTTGGGACTTGCTAAAGCCTAGGATAAATGATAAAAACTATAAACTTGGAATTGAATTTGAATATATGACCTAAGTAGGTTTTCATATTTTGGTTGGGATCATCTATTTGCAAGGTTAAGATTGTAGTAGTCCTTTGTCTTTAATATGGCTTCGATGCTTCTGATTCAGTTGAGTTGCCAGTCTTCATTTGCCAAGAACTCATCCGACTATAAGACACAACTAGTCATGTAATTGACAAACATGTGTGTAATGTTAGGTGCACTTACAATCTCCCTCTTTGTCAATTACATGACAAAAACAACATAACCTGCGACCGTGTCATGGTCCATACTATGACATACCAAAACAATAAGAATTACATATCAAACATAGAAATTTACAACTCAAGACTTGACATGTAATACAAGGCCATGCTGCTCCCCCTTAGTATCTACCAAGAATAACCTATAACAAGGGAAAAAGCAATTTTTATAAAAACAAATATTGTTTTTGTGGGTAGGTTTCTTCTCTCCCTTTTTGTCAGTTATTGCACTACCAGAAAAATGGGCAAAGGCTACGGACTAAATCCGTAGCCATAGACCTATGGCTACGGATTTAGTCTGTAGCACTACCGTAGTCGTAGGTGCCATAATAATAGGTCTGGAACCTATAGCTACGGATTTAATCCGTAGCTATAGGTCAAAATGGCCACGAATTTTATCCGTAGCAATTATGTCCGTAGCTATAGGTCGCAACAGCTACGGATTTAATCACCACCGCTACGTATTTAATCCGTAGCTATATCTGGCAACCGCTACGGATCTAAGCCGTAGCAATTATATCCGTAGCTGTAGGTTACCACAGCTACGGACACTACCAGAAAAATGGACAAAGGCTACGGATTAAATCCGTAGCCATAGATATATGGCTACGGATCTAGTCCGTAGCACTAGCGTAGTCGTAGGCCCCGAAACAATAGGTTTGGAACCTATAGCTATGGATTTAATCCGTAGCTATATGTGCCAACAGCTACGGATATGATCCGTAGCAATAACTACCAGAAACTGGCAAAGGCTACAGACCAAATCTGTACCAGAGATCTATAGCTACGGTTTTAGTCCGTAGCACTTTCATACTCATTGGCGCGATGCAACCTATGGCTACAGATTTAATCCGTAGCTACATATTCCAATAGCTACGGTTATAATCCGTAGCAAAATATTAATAGTTCTTACCAATATGCCAAATTTCACCTGTCAGATTAGTGGCTACGGTCAGTATCCGTAGCTATTTTGGACATTAAAAAATTTTATATTATCATTTGTTCATTCAATTACCACCTGTACAATCATTCATTCATTCAATTACAATCCTTTATTCAATCAATTACAATTACAATCCTTCATTCAATCAATTACAATTACAATCCTTCATTCAATCAATTAAATTACAATCAATTACAATCCAATTCAATTCAATTACAATTACAATTACAATTACAATTACAATAATACTGAAAATACAAGTCTTTGGCTTCATTAGAGAAATTAATGTGCTTGCACTTCAGCATGAAATTTCAACAGCTTCGTATATTCCATCATCCTACAAACAGTCATGTCACTCATAAATTAGAATACCCATTGGAGAAAAGAAAGACAAAGTGAAAGAAGTGCATCATGTATAACCATTTTTTTCTTAATAAATTAAAAAAAAAAACTTAAAGAGGAATGAAATTAACACAAAAGAAATGGTCTCACCATATGATTATAGGTTTAGGTTTAGGTTTAGGTTTAGGTTTAGGTTTAGGTTAAGGTTTAGGTTTAGGTTATAGGTTTTGGGATTTGAGAATGAGTTTGGGTTTAGGTTATAGGTTTTGGTTATAGGTTTTGGGATTTGAGAATGGGCTCGGGTTTAGGTTATAAGTTTTAGTTTAGGTTATAGGTTTTGGTTAAAGTTTAGGTTTTTGGATTTGAGAATGGGTTCGGGTTTAGGTTATAGGTTTTGGGATTTGAGAATGGGTTCGGGTTTAGGTTATAGGTTTTGGTTTTGGTTTAGGTTATAGGTTTTGGTTTTGGGAATTGAGAATGGGTTCGGGTTTAGGTTATAGGTTTTGGTTTTGGTTTAGGTTATAGGTTAAGGTTAAGGTTTAGGTTATAGGTTTTGGTTTAGGTTAAGGTTTAGGTTTTTGGATTTGAGAATGGGTTTGGGTTTAGGTTATAGGTTTGGGTTTTGGTTATAGGTTTTGGTTAAAGTTTAGGTTTTTGGATTTGAGAATGGGTTCGGGTTTAGGTTATAGGTTTTGGTTTTGGTTTAGGTTATAGGTCTTGGTTAAGGTTTAGGTTTTTGGATTTGAGAATGGTTTCGCGTTTAAGTTATAGGTTTTGGCTTTGGTTTAGGTTATAGGTTATGGGATTTGAGAATGGGTTCGGGTTTAGGTTATAGTCTTTGGTTTAGGTTATAGGTTTTGGTTTAGGTTTAGGTTAAGGTTTAGGTTTAGGTTATAGGTTTTCGGATTTGAGAATGGGTTCGGGTTTAGGTTATAGGTTTTGGTTTTGGTTTAGGTTATAGGTTTTGAGATTTGAGAATGGGTTCGGGTTTAGGTTATAGGTTATGGTTTTGGTTTAGGCTGAGGTTTAGGTTTTTTGGGATTTGAGAATGGGTTCGGGATTAGGTTATAGGTTTTGGTTAAGGTTTAGGTTATAGGTTTTGGTTAAGGTTTAGGTTTTTGGATTTGATAATGGGTTCGGGTTTAGGTTATAGGTTTTGGTTTAGGTTAAGGTTTAGGTTTTTGGATTTGAGAATGGGTTCGGGTTTAGGTTTTGATTTAGGTTTAGGTTATAGGTTTGGTTTAGGGATTTGAGTTTAGGTTATAGGTTTTGGTTTAGGTTAAGGTTTAGGTTTTTGGATTTAAGTATGGGTTCGGGTTTATGTTATAGGTTTTGGTTTTGGTTTTGGTTTAGGTTATAGGTTTTGGGATTTGAGAATGAGCTCGGGTTTAAGTTACAGGTTTTGGTTAAGGTTTAGGTTTAGGTTTAGGTTATAGGTTTTTTGGGATTTAAGAATAGGTTCGGGATTAGGTTATAAGTTTTGGTTTTGGTTTAGGTTATAGGTTTTGGGATTTGAGAATGGATTCGGGTTTAGGTTATAGGTTTGGTTTTGGTTTAGGTTATAGGTTTTGGTTAAGGTTTAGATTTAGGTTATAGGTTTTGGGATTTGAGAATGGGTTCGGGTTTAGGTTATACGTTTTGGTTTTGGTTTAGGTTATAGGTTTTGGTTTAGGTTTAGGTTAAGGTTTAGGTTATAGGTTTTTGGATTTGAGAATGGGTTATGGTTTAGGTTTAGGAATCGGGTTCATGTTCGATTGGGTTTAAGTCTTGGTTTTCAAGTTTAGGTTTAGGGTTTAGGGTTAATTAGGTTATAGGTTTTGGTTTTTGTTTAGGTTATAGGTTTTGATTTAGGTTTAGGTTAAGGTTTAGGTTATAGGTTTTGGTTTAGGTTAAGGTTTAGGTTTTTCGATTTGAGAATGGGTTCGGGTTTAGGTTAAGGTTTAGGTTTTCGGTTTTAGGTTATAGGTTTTGGTTTAGGGATTTGAGTTTAGGTTTTAGGTTTTGGTTTAGGGATTTGAGTTTAGGTTATAGTTTTCGTTTTGGGAATTGAGAATGGGTTCGGGTTTAGGTTATAGGTTTTGGTTTAGGTTAAGGTCTAGGTTTTTGGATTTGAGAATGGGTTCGGGTTTAGGTTTTGATTTAGGTTAAGGTTTAGGTTTTCGAGTTTAGGTTATAGGTTTTGGTTTAGGGATTTGAGTTTAGGTTATAGGTTTTCGTTTAGGGATTTAAGTTTAGGGTATAGGTTTTGATTTAGGTTAAGGTTTAGGTTTTTGGATTTAAGAATGGGTTCGGGTTTAGGTTATAGGTTTTGGTTTTAGTTTTGGTTTAGGTTATAGGTTTTGGTTTTGGTTATAGTTATAGGTTTTGAGATTTGAGAATGGGTTCGGATTTAGGCTATAAGTTTTGGTTTTGGTGTAGGTTATAGGTTTTGGGATTTGAGAATGGGCTCGGGTTTAGGTTACAGGTTTTGGTTAAGGTTTAGGTTAAGGTTTAGGTTTAAGTTTAGGTTATAGGTTTTTTGGGATTTAAGAATGGGTTATGGTTTAGGTTTAGGAATCGGGTTCATGTTCGGGATTGCGTTTAAGTCTTGGTTTTCAAGTTTAGGTTTAGGTTTAGGTTAGAGAGTTGAGATTAGGATTAGGTGTAGGTTTAGCTCTAGGGAATTGAGTTTAGGTTATAGGTTTAGGGAAAGGTTAGTTTAGGTTATAGGTTTTGGGATTTGGGAATAGTTTTACGTTATAAGTATAGGTTTAGGTTAGGTTATAGGTTTTGGTTTGGTTTAGGTTATAGGTTATGGGATTTGAGAATGGGTTCGGGTTTAGAGATTTGAGTTTAGGTTATAGGTTAAGGTTTTAGGGATTTGAGTTTAGGTTATAGGTTTTGGTTTAGGTTATTGGTTTTGGTTTAGGTTAAGGTTTAGGTTATTGGATTTGAGAATGGGTTCGGGTTTAGGTTATAGGTTTTTGTTTTGATTTTGGTTTAGGTTATAGGTTTTGGTTTAGGTTATAGGTTATAGGTTTTGGGATTTGAGAATGGGTTCGGGTTTAGGCTATAGGTTTTGGTTTTGGTTTAGGTTATAGGTTTTGGGATTTGAGAATGGGCTCGGGTTTAGGTTACAGGTTTTGGTTAAGGTTTAGGTTAAGATTTAGGTTAAGGTTTAGGTTTAGGTTTAGGTTATAGGTTTTTTGGGATTTGAGAATGGGTTATGGTTTAGGTTTAGGAATCGGGTTCGTGTTCGGGATTGCGTTTAAGTCTTGGTTTTCAAGTTTAGGTTTAGGGTTTAGGGTTAATTAGGTTATAGGTTTTGGTTTTGGTTTTGGTTATAGGTTTTGATTTAGGTTTAGGTTAAGGTTTAGGTTATAGGTTTTGGTTTAGGTTAAGGTTTAGGTTTTTCGATTTGAGAATGGGTTCGGGTTTAGGTTTTGATTTAGGTTAAGGTTTAGGTTTTGGGTTTTAGGTTATAGGTTTTGGTTTAGGGATTTGAGTTTAGGTTTTAGGTTTTGGTTTAGGGATTTGAGTTTAGGTTATAGTTTTGGTTTTGGGAATTGAGAATGGGTTCGGGTTTAGGTTATAGGTTTTGGTTTAGGTTAAGGTCTAGGTTTTTGGATTTGAGAATGGGTTCGGGTTTAGGTTTTGATTTAGGTTAAGGTTTAGGTTTTCGAGTTTAGGTTATAGGTTTTGGTTTAGGGATTTGAGTTTAGGTTATAGGTTTTGGTTTAGGGATTTGAGTTTAGGTTATAGGTTTTGGTTTAGGGATTTGAGTTTAGGGTATAGGTTTTGATTTAGGTTAAGGTTTAGGTTTTTGGATTTAAGAATGGGTTCGGGTTTAGGTTTTAGGTTTTGGTTTTAGTTTTGGTTTAGGTTATAGGTTTTGGTTTAGGTTATAGGTTATAGGTTTTGAGATTTGAGAATGGGTTCGGGTTTAGGCTATAAGTTTTGGTTTTTGTTTAGGTTATAGGTTTTGGGATTTGAGAATGGGCTCGGGTTTAGGTTACAGGTTTTGGTTAAGGTTTAGGTTAAGGTTTAGGTTTAAGTTTAGGTTATAGGTTTTTTGGGATTTAAGAATGGGTTATGGTTTAGGTTTAGGAATCGGGTTCATGTTCGGGATTGCGTTTAAGTCTTGGTTTTCAAGTTTAGGTTTAGGTTTAGGTTAGAGAGTTGAGATTAGGATTAGGTGTAGGTTTAGCTCTAGGGAATTGAGTTTAGGTTATAGGTTTGGGAAAGGTTAGGTTTAGGTTATAGGTTTTGGGATTTGGGAATAGTTTTAGGTTATAAGTATAGGTTTAGGTTAGGTTATAGGTTTTGGCTTTGGTTTAGGTTATAGGTTATGGGATTTGAGAATGGGTTCGGGTTTAGGGATTTGAGTTTAGGTTATAGGTTAAGGTTTTAGGGATTTGAGTTTAGGTTATAGGTTTTGGTTTAGGTTATTGGTTTTGGTTTAGTTTAAGGTTTAGGTTATTGGATTTGAGAATGGGTTCGGGTTTAGGTTATAGGTTTTGGTTAAGGTTTAGATTTTTGGATTTGAGAATGTGTTCGGGTAGAGGTTATAGGTTTTGGTTTTAGTTTAGGTTTAGGTTATAGATTTTTGGATTTGAGAATGGGTTATGGTTTAGGTTTAGGAAATCGGGTTCAGGTTCAAGATTGGGTTTAAGTTTGGGTTTTCAAGTTAAGGTTTAGGTTTAGGTTAGGGAGTTGAGATTAGGATTAGGTGTAGGTTTAGCTTTAGGGAATTGAGTTTAGGTTATAGGTTTAGGTTTCGGTTTAGGTTAGGGGTTTTGATTTAGGTTATAGGTTATAGGTTATAGGTTATAGGTTTTGGTTATAGGTTATAGGATTTGAGAATGGATTCGGGTGTGGTCCCTGCAAATACAAATATAATACGAATATAAACACGGCCTGTCCGAATGGCCAGGCCCTTCCAATGCCGTCCATAGGAAATGGACAGCTTCATCATGGTCATAACAGCGGTTCCCACCTTCCAGGGACCCCCGCTCTTCCAGATAGCTCCGACGCACATCCGGGTCTGCTTCATTAATCTCGAGCAAATACATAAACACGGCCTGTCCAAATGGCCAGGCCCCTCCAATGCCGTCCATAGGAAATGGACAGCTTCATCATGGTCATAACAACGGTTCCCACCTTCCAGGGACCCCCGCTCTTCCGGATAGCTCCGACGCACATCCGGGTCTGCTCCATTAATCTCGAGCAAATACATAAACACGGCCTGTCCAAATGGGCAGGCCCCTCCAATGCCGTCCATAGGAAATGGACAGCTTCATCACGGTCATAACAGCGGTTCCCACCTTCCAGGGACCCCCGCTCAAAATCCGGATAGCTCCGACGCACATCCGGATCTGCTTCATCAATTTTGAGATAATATATAAACATGGGCCTGTCCAAATGGCCAGGCCACTTCATCAATGTATCATATAGTATGAAGGAAAGAAGACTCACTAATTTAGCTAGCAAGGAGAGAAAGTGTGAGTGCTTCGAATGTCGCCCTTTCTTTGAATAATGGATGCATATTCCACAATGCAATCTGAGAATGAGTAAGTTTTTTAGTTTCTTCAAAAATGCATATGGGCACAGATTTACAAATAAAGATTTTAAATATTGTAAAACAGAGTAAATGATTATATTAACTTCCAAGTATCGATTAAGAAGAAAAATGTAAATGATGATGGGAAAGAAATCTCGATATATTAAATTATTGAAGGACAATAAGACATACCAAGACTACGGGTGCCCAGAGCAAGATAACTGCACCAATGTTGTACCTAGCTGCATTGACAGAACAAAAAAATTATACGAATGATATGACAAAAAGCCAGGATATCATGGACCAAGAGGAAGATGAGTACCCTCAAGAAAAAACTCATGCCAAGCATATTTAATGCGACGAACTTTCATTATGTCTTTGGTTGGCTTCACCAAAGGTTTTATCTGCACTAGCAAGACATATTCAAAGAAGGTACAGTACAGACGTGATCACGTGACTTCAAAGCTTTTGGGATGTTGCTAACATTCCCATGAAGGTTGGGATGCCCGCATTCTGATCCATGAGTGGACTCTAAACATTTTCATGTTCAAGAAGCTTTAAGAGAAAATAAAAATAAAAATACAGCACATATTGAGGACAAGTTCATTCATACAATGGCAATGAAATAAAGCATGTGAATCACCTCAAAAAAAGGTATCCTTGTATGTGCATAGAAGTTTTGGATCAAGCTTATATTTTTGTTTAAATGGACCACACCACATGAAACAGAAAAAATGAACTACTACAGATGAAAATTTCTTGGGGGGCACAAAAGTTTTGGATCAAGCTCATATTTTTGTTTTCCATTCATCCATGTCTGTATGATCTTATGAACATAGACCTGTATAAAGGGAAAACACAAATATCAGCATTGATCCAGAACTTCTGTGGTCCCTAAGAAGAGGAACCTCACAACCATTCTGTATGCGGTGAGTTTAGTCCCATAGGCTATGATTCTTGCCTGCAAGGCCATGAACAGTCCTAAAAATTTGAAAAATTCAAAGGCAAATCAAGTCAATTCAAAACACTTGAAAAACAAGGACTAAGAATCATGATGAGCATATCAATGATCTTACCGAGACTGAACATGGCCATCCCAAGACCTGCATTTGACAAGATCATGATAGAATTTTTCCATGATTTGAGGCTTCTTAACACCCCATCTACAGTAAGAAAGATGTTAGAAGAAAATCATATTCAAGAGATAGAGATTGAAAATTTTTTGAAATTCAAGACCTATGAAAATCACCTGCGAGATACAAGAATTGATTATTGGGTCATCTAAAATTGAGTTTTCTTCCCCAATGTATGGATACTAATGCATATTCCCATAGGAAAAATTTTCTGTGTAAGTGTTTCCTGTAGTGAACTAGAAATAAATTTCAATTTGGAATAGAAACATCAATATGAATTGCATGGAAGTAACAATTTGGTTAATGATATTTGATTTGATAGTGTGTCCAAAAGCTTTGCCAAGGGTCACGGAAGTGCAATAAAGCTCGTGTACACGCCACACATGTGCCAGTATAGCACATAGGTGCGAGATCCAATCCATAAATCAGGTTGGTCGACTTTGTACATGTTTTTCCAAATATTGATCTGGGCCACTCAGCATGTGAAACAGGTGGATAGCTTGAAAAAAATCAGCTTGATGCTCTTGAAAGTATGCCACCATGGAACAGGAAGGGACATGGGACCCTCAATACCTGACACGCAGCAGGCAGGAAGCTGGATCCTGGCCCGCCATCCAGTGGATCTTATCCTTAAATGGCCACTGGTTGAAAATCACACTGAATAGACGATTACAGTTGAATAAAATTTTATTCTGACCACCTGTTTGGAGACCACCACCCATATGGGTCATCATCATCATCTAGGCTTTATCCCAACTGAGGTCAGCTACATGAATCCTGTTCCATCGTTCTACTCTATGAAGGGCCATAACTTCAATTAGACCATGGGTCAGCAAGTCCTTTTGAAACTTTCCCTAGCCCTCTTAGAACCTTCAACTCATACCAACTCACTCCTAACCAGCAGGCCTCACCTCTTCCTAGGGTAGGATAACCCATCAGATGCAACTTTCAACTGCAGGCCATCCAGAGCAGGATCTCCTTTAGGAACAGTCCAGATCCACCATCCCACCTTCCAGGTGTTATGTACTGGGGACTAACTGCTCTTATTAAACAAGCAGGCCTCACCTCCTCCTATATAATGAAGATGAAGACACTAACAGCAAAACAACAAATCAATCAACGTAACAAGTACATTTCTGTCAAAAACTACAAAACATACTTCGGGCGCAACACTACCGTACTCAATTTACCAACATAAGAAGACCTTGAAGAAGAAAAAATACTGTTATAACTTGCATAGCCCCTCTCAGGTGGTGGTGGTGGTGGTTTATTGAGTAGAAATGAAAAAGCGCCTACAACAAGACAAGAAAACGAATGATATATGATTACATTACAGCCCCATTCGAACCTATTACTGATATACCTCACAAGTGTTGTGGTAGACTCGGTTCCAAATTCCTGAGGAATCTGCACATCAAGAGTCTTGTGCAGTCTCAAACCTCGTCGGAGAGTCAATACCCATCATACAACATAGTCCTGATAGTAGGATTATAAGCAGAACAATCCCCTGAAAGCCATGAGCATAAATAATGTTAGGATTCTCAAGATACCATTAGAACAACAAGCTTTGTTCAAATATATCGTATCAGAATGTGTGGAGAGAAGAAATTGAAGATCCTGATGTTTTGAGTACATAAACCAACCGAAAGAATAATATACATCAACCCTCTACAACTAGCAAAAAGGCAATGCTGCCATACATTGGTTCATGTGAACGACCAGAAAACTAGAATGATAAGAACAAGAAAGTGCCCTGAATGAATTCAAACAATCAATTTCAACTGAAGAATTTGCTTAATTGTATTTGATATAACATTTACCCTCTCCTTCGTCTAGGTTTGAAATTTCTTTGTACTGGTATACAACCAACAACTGAGGTTTTCTCCATTGCAAAACAAGAACTCTTCTTGACTCCTGCACTTCTTGAAGAGCTATTCTCTACATCTTGTTTTCAGTTCTTCCTTGTATCTCAGCATTGTACTGGATCATGTTGAGAAAGTATCAGATCATGCATGGAGAAACAAGAAATGGTGTCAATAGAGGATGCTTATGTATCATGGGCAGACAATTCCACAACCTGTTTGCACCATCTGGAGGGAAAATCTAACTTAAAAGACTGGCAAAAGCCTGATATGCTCCAGCTCAAGTGGACCACACCACCGGAAACAGTGGGAATTGAACGTCTACCATTGAAAAGTTCTCAAGGGCCCTAGAAGTTTTGGATCAAGCTGATATTTGCGTTTTCCTTTCATCCATGTCTGTGTGACCTTTATTTTATTTTTTTATTTTTTACACACGCACCTGACATACACACCCACACACGCAGTAGTGGGATTTCACCACCTATGGGTATTGAACCCAAGACCTCTTGTTGAAACTCCTCAGAGTCTACCACTGAGGTAAGGACTCGAACCCATGTCTGTGTGACCTTGTGAATGAGTTAGATGACAAATAAACGCATTGTGGGCCCAAGGAATGAAACAGCTTTCAACAGTGGACAGTACATGGACCGCTGTTTCCTGTGGTTTGGTCCACTTGAATTTTGGATCTGCTTCATTTTTTTGGCTCATGTCCAAAAATGTTCTGGTAAAATGGATGGACAGCGTGGATAAGTCACATACATCACGATGGGGCCACTATTTTAATGAGGCCCTTTCTGGACCGGTTTTCAAGGTGGAAGAATTCCATCTCTTGAAAGCAAATACCCCCTAAGAACTGAATCTGGGAAACGCTGCGAAAAATGGATTTGGGAAATATCTCATTTTGCAGATTCTATGTTAGCTTTCATGAAATAAAATTGATAATGAAAAGCGAGAATGTAGATAGGTTTGAGTTGAAAAAAGTGTCACAGTAACAATGGGTAAAGCTCTTCATCATAGTCTACTACTACTCACAACCCTCTCTTTCCCCTTCTTCTCAAAACCATATAACTGGATATTATAGGTCAATTTCCTTGTGGTTTTATGAAAGAAACCTCCATTATATGATATCCAACCATTCCTCATTCTTTCGTCTAGCAGCTCTGTACTTTTGGAGGAGATTTTGAGATCTGGTGCTTTTTGTGGAAATCTTGGAAGCGTAGTAGTAGTCAGGGTCCATGCTTGCACAAGTTAGCCAACTTGCACAGAATCTTCAAATGAGCTGAAAATGTAGATACAAGAAAAAGGGGGCATGCGCTTGGAGTGCAATTGGCCTAGATGTTGAGCAAGGTAGTCTGAATTCACTGGAATCCTTTGTGTGCTACTAGCCAAGCGAATTGAACCGACTCACGATTCATTCTGAAGAATATGAACTGGCTCACCTTACCATGATTTTGGTGAATTCAATTCACAAATCGTCAGCTACTAAACTCACCCAAACTTGGGAATAAATTCGCTAAATTGCACCGAAACACAGGCCTAAATTCACCAAGAAACCTGAGCCAAAAAAGATCTAAAGATTAAGCACATGGTTGGGCAACATTTCAACTTCGATATGTTCAATCTAGGTTTGTTTCAATGAATCAAGCCTCCAACCTCACAGAATACATGCTATAAATTGAATGGATCAGCCTGCAAACTTAGTACATCACATACTGAATAAACAGATGACAAACAGAACCAAGCAAATTGTATTACTAAGACTCCAACGAATCAATAATCCAAACCAACATAAACAAAACCAAATTGCAAACATGGTAAGTATGATCTGAATCTAGATTATTTAGATTGTAACTCTAAATTGATACAAGCTAGATCTAAACTATTCAAATGATGATATGATGCTTGTGATCTAGCATTGAATCATATAAAACATATTTAAAAGTATAAAAATGGTTAGAAGTGTTTCGATCAGCATTGCTACAAGGAGCAAAGTACTGGGCAATTAGATGACAGCATGACTAAAGAATGAGTGTTGCAGAGATATGTTGAGATGAATGTGGGAAGATTGGGAAGGATAGAATTAACAATAAAGTAATCCGAAGAAACCTAGGAGTAGTCCCTCCCTATAAGAGACAAATGATAGATGGAAGCTACGATTATTCCATCATGTGCATCAAAGATCGGGGACAACTTGAGTAAGGGCAGAAACATTGATCAGGATTTAAGGACCTGAAAAGATGATGAGAGAACAACCTAAAGGGACTTGGGTCGAGGTGTTAAAGGGATATGAAGGCTTGTTCTTTTGCCAAGGATAAAGCCTTAGGATTAACAGGTGAACAAGATTTGTAAAGTTGATCCCAAATAGCTGGGACGACGACAATGATGATCATCATGATAAAAAAAATAAAAATAGTACGCAATATAGCTGTTAGCGGAACAGGTTGAGACGGAAAGGCCATCCAGAAGCTTTGCAACTGCAGCTATTAGGGCATAGTCACCAGTTGTAACATTTGCCTGGCCATTCTTCCATGTTGAAGAAAGCAAATACTGAGTAGAGGTTTTCCCATATAAATAAGAAAATTGAGAAGAAGTGATACTTAGAAATGACAAATAAAAGTTTCACGTTCCTACAGGTGATGCTTAGAAGCGCCAACAATGTAACATTTGCCTGGCCATTCTAAATGCCTGAAATCGCATCAGTGGAAACAGAGCAGCAGGAAGAAGTTGAGGTTATGGAATTACAGAAGCAGAAAGAAACTGTGACGATGGAGTTACAAAATCAGGAGGAAATGGCCGCGATGGAATTACAAAAGCTGGAAGAAGTCCTGGTGGAAAATCGTCCACTAGGGGTATCAGTTCAAGCTACTGAAGATACTGATATGCCAACTGCTCAGTATGGTGAACCTGTTGCCTCTTCCAAAGAAGTCCCAGTCTCAGTTCCCATTGACCATCCACATGATGAAACATCAACCAAGGAAGCGGATGTCAGTCTAGATCACGCTGTTGAAAATGTGAATGTGTGTCGAAAGGATATCGATGTTGATCCAGAGCCTCAGTCAGTTACTAGCATGAATATGAGCCTGTCCGATAATGGTGCTGCCACTGTAAATGAGGAAAAGGCGACTCTGTTAGACGGTG